>CM033647.1:93207968-93306963 GCA_019512145.1 Engystomops pustulosus | reverse complement strand
TTGTACAGGAGATTTTAATTTTTGTAAATGTATGAAAACATAAAACCATTCACCATTTTCACGGCATTTGGAATTTTTTTCCCGCTTTCCAGTACACGTCAGGGAATATTCGATGCCACTATTTGGAAGTGCAATTGGTTACGCATAAAAATAAAAAAAAGATTTTTGAAGGTGGGGAGTGAAAAATGGAAATGAAAAAACAGGAAAGGGCTGAACCTGAACCGGTTAAAGATAGAATCTGTCACAGGTTATTGTACCCAAAACTGGGTAGCATCATCACAAATGTGCTGCTCATGACCTCGGTACCCTAGGTTTGCGCGATGAGAAGCAGTGTGCTCGAAACAGTGGTATAAACAAAAACAAAAATGTCATATTCCAATGCATACATAGACCCAATAGTCTTCAGTGCTGCACAGCAATTTCCACCAATCTAATCTTAAAGATAGTTTAGCTAGGGTTTTGTTATGCAACTTCTTAGTATCCCAAGGATTACAATCAATTCACAGCTCAAATGGAAGATACACATGCTAGTGCAACCAAGTGGTTAAAGAGAACCTGTCAAGCCAAAATAAATACTTCATAAAAAATATGATTAAAAAGCATTACCCTTATTACTAAAATTGCTCCTTTCCATGTAAAAAAAAACAAAAAAATCTTTGTAAAATCTTTTTTTTAATTTTATGCGTAACCAAGTGCACTTCCAATAGTGGCATCGAATATTCCCTGACTGTACTGGAAAGCGGGAAAAAAATTCCAAATGCCGTGAAAACTGGTGACTGTTTTATGTTTTTCAATACATTTACAAAATTAAAATCTCCTGTACAAAAATTATTTTTTTTGATTTTGCAGTTTTCTTGCGCTAATAACTTTTTTTAATTACTTGGTGTATGGAAGCTGTGGGGTGATGTGCCGTTTTTTGCGACTTTTTGATGTTTTCATGATATTATTTTTAGGACTTTACAAACTTTTGCTCACTTTTTATAGAATATATATATTTTTTAAAATGGCAAAAAAGTGTTATTTTTTACTTTGGGCGCGATTTTCTGTTACGGGGTTAAACGCAGTGGAAAACCATTAGTATATTTTGATCGGGCATTTTCGAACACGGCAATACCTAATTGTTTATGATTTTAACTATTTATGTAGATTTTATCAGTTCTAGGAAAGGGGAGGTGATTGAAATTTTTCAGGGTTTTTATTTATTTTTTTTTACTATTTTTTTTACTCCTTGGGTCTTTTAACCCTGGTTGTCTGTACGATTCCATCATATACTGCCATACTACAGTCTGGCGTAAATGGGGGATTTTACTCCTCATTCATTCAATGTGGCTGATAGCACACTGTAATGAATGGGTTAAACGAGTACCTTGGTTATATCGGACCACCCGAGGCTACATAGGGCGATGGATCTCTGCTCCCGGATGAACATCACTGGGAGCGACATCCTCAGAAAGATGGCGCGCCTATGCACTGCCATCTTTTTTGAAGCTGCTGTCAGCTTTGCCTGCGGCGATTCAAGCTAAAAACTCCCACGTATGGTGCTGGCACTATTTTGGTGGGTGTTACCGGGAAGCCTTTGCTTCATTGCATCAAAGACTTACCGACTATGGTAGAGGAGGGCTCTGCCCTTGAGCCCTCTCCATGCACCGGGACCCGGCCGCCGCCGTGGAATCTGTTTAAATGAGAAGTTGTTGACTGCAACCACATCCAACATCAATACAAGATGGCACAACTGGCACAGTTCATGATGCTTTTTATAGTAAATATGGTGTTTGCAAATGTGGGTGAATACAGTGTGCCAGCCATGAGGTTTTGCTGTCCTGAAGTCGCAGCTTTGTCTGTGGATAGTTTATATTGGGTTGTTCTAAAGCATCCACAAAAAAAAAAAAAAAAATTTTTGTTTAATTACTAAGTTGGGGATTGATGTCCATACACAGCAAGGCCTTTGCTATTGTACGTCTGCTTGTTTCTCCAAGTCTACTAACCTTTTAATCTGTTTTCTCTTTTCTGCTGTATACAACATGCTCTACTACATTCCTTTTGATCAGGCATGTTGCTGAGCGTGAGTAAAAGCTATGTGATTAAGCCTTGGCTAACTGTATATTTTATGAATGGCTGTAGGTTTTAATCCCAGCTGAAAACTGTTTGGTTTCTGAGTCGTTTACTTGCAGTTATTGTGTTGTGGTAGGTAAGCTTGACGCTAAAAGACAATGCTAGGGTCATACAATACGCACCAAAGCAGTTAAGCTGCCTATAAAGAACAATTGTATTGCACATTGGCTTCTGTGTTGAGGTACAGAGCATCTGCTAAGCATGGCCTCAATGTATAATGGGTGCTTGAAGCCGTGACTGATGCCCATTGCATATGTTGTCGAGTACGCTAATCTGCATAAGTTTTTGAAAAGGAGATGGGAGGTACAGAAACTTTTTCTTTTGGGGAGCATTTGTGATTGTTGCCCCCTGCAAATGCCAGTTTTACCCAGGGATGTTTTGGGGAGGTGGATAGACCTCCTTTAACCCCTACGGAACTCCAGCCTCTCTGGCCTTAAGGACGACGGCCCGCAGGGGATTTTGAATGTTTTCTCGTGTACACATTGTACTTTCAATTAGTTTAAAAATTGAATGTATTTAAATAAATTAAACATTTACAATGGATGTAAATGAAAAAAAGCTCCACAAAGTTTTGATTTCTTTTCTCCGAGTGCACTGATACCCATATTGGTGGTAACCTGCTGTCTGGGCTCAGGGAACTGGCATAGGAGGGCCATCCATTTTTTTTTTTTTTTTTAATGGTGGACCTATAGGGGCTTAGTTCTTTGCCACATGAGATGCACTTTTCTGGGTAATTTATTTGGGGCAATCTATAGTATTGGAAAGATTTTTATTAACCATAAAAATATCTATTTTTTTATTTTATGGGTAGCCACCGATGAACGAAAAGACCTCATTTATATAGATTTATATTTTTCCCATTTGTACTGAATAAAAGTAATTTGGCAAAATGTTGTTTAATTTTAGCATCATCACCGTCTTTCAATGCTAACTTTTTTTATTTTTCGCCTCACAAATCTGTTTAAAGGGCTTATTTTTTGCGAGAAGGATTGTTCTTTTTAGTGCTGGTTTTTGTGTTTTTTTTGGTTTTTTTTTTTTTTTTTTTTTTATAATAAGTTGCAATACCGATTTTTAAATCACTTTTTATTAATAGCAAATTTTTATAGGTATTGAAAATTATCTTTGGAGCTTTCATTTTTTTTTTTTACGTGGGTTTCCTTTTGGCAGATCTTATAATGATTCTGTTTCTTATTATGCAGATTGTTAACAGACGCAGGGATAACCAATATATGGGGGTTTTGTGTATTTTTTCAATTGTACTGATAAAAATCTCATTTGGAGAAAATCTTGTTCAGTTTTGCATCACCATCTTTTTATATGCATAAAACTTTTATTTTTCGTGCTGACAAATCTGGTTAAAGGCTTAGTTTTTGCAAGAAGAGTTGTTCTTTTTTTGAGTGGGCTTTTTTTTTAGAGTGCATAACATTTTTTAAAATCACTTTTTGGAGCATTTTTATATTGTATTAATTAAAAACTATCTTTTTTCTTGAACTTTTTTGCCCTCCTGCGTTTTAACCTTTGTTGGACTAGTAAGATTCGTTTTATTATACAGATTGTTACAGACGCGTCAATACCAAATAATGCGGGGTTTTTTGTGTTTTTTATACTTTATTAAGTGGTTTTTAATGGAAAGTGACATTTTAGAGGCTTTATATTTCTGTCCGGTATTTATTTTTTATTTATTTGCTAATTGTATGTTCAGTGTTTTTCACTTTCTTTTACTTTCAATACTGACCTTGACCAGTGTATGCTCTATCGCTGGCTCAGTTCAATACTTCTCTACAATACTATTTTATTGTAGAGCAGTGTAATATGTCTGGCATGCAGGCGCATGCTCAGACATTTAACAGTCATACCCTAAGGGGTCTGACTGACCAGGGAACCGGGCAGCTCCGGGGCACTGTCTAGTCCTGCGAGCTGCCCCAGAAGTGGATCGGATCCTCTATGCGCCGCTTATGTCATGCTTGACTTGCGGCTGTAGGTTTTTTAACACCTAACCCGTATTGGCGTCTGTTATGACAAGCTGACTAGGCCGCTTGCTCTGGTGCCGGCTCGTTCATGAGCCGTCCAGAAGCAGGACATTATAGCACATCCCCGTGCGCTAGCATGTAGCCGCATGGGACATATACATACAGGGTGGCGAACCTATGGCAGTCTCGTAGGCCCCTTGTTGGCACACGGGCTGTCTCCCAGCCAGAGTTTGCCAGACATGGTCATCTTTCCGGCAGTCTCAGAAGTCGAGGTAGTGCCCTGCTACTTTTAAAGGACTCATCCTGTGCTGCTTGGTCTCTGTCCAAAAGAGTGTAAAGGTCTTGACAGGGTCGGATGGAGCTCAAAGATTCTGGTAGCAATCGTTTTTTAACTGCCTAAATTGCCATGTTGGCACTTTTGATTGGTAAAGCTAGAGTTTTGTTTGGTCTCTGTTTGGGCAATCCGATCTCTTAAAGGTTCTCCATCACTTGTACTGATAACGTCCTGGTGCGCCTAGGGTTAATAACTCTTGTGGCAATGTGCCATCAAGCATGTCCTTATACAGTACATCTCACACTTCTGCATCCTTTGTAAATAGTATCACTATGCAGATGCAACCATACCACATCTGCATATCGTAGTGCTATGTTGGTTTGCTGACTTTATCAAATGCCATTATTTCTCTTTAGTTATAAGCAATGTTAATGGGCACACCCTATGTAGGTAGAGCGTGTAAGTGATGCTCGGTCTGTATGATGACCCTTTCAATTTGATGCTCTATATAGCAGCCTTCCGTAGTTGTCTTCTTGCTTAGGCAATGTTACTGACTTTCGCTACATGTAACAAATGATCTAATGAATGGGGGCCAAGCTAACTGAACATGCCTGTGTAGTTGCGAATCCTTGTTTGAAGTGAAAAATGTTGGGTTACATTCTGTATGGATTCTAGTGACACAAGCAGTGTCCTTTGCAATGTGTGTCTGTAAGCAACGCAGGAGAGAGCTTGTTCGCTGCTCATAAAAAGATATTTAAAAGTTCACTGGAGCCGTAACTAATCCCGTTATATATGTGTGTGTATAGAATGTAGTTGTTCATCTTCAGTGCAGAAGCCTTAACATAATAATGGGTCTCCATAAAACTATAGCTCAGATAACTTGAAGATAGCTAAACTAGAAGTAAAATTTATGTTAATGTGGAGGAGTTGTTGCTCGCGGTGTATATGCCTGTCCTCTCTTCTATCTACCCACACAAGGTTGTGATTCTATGATCCAGGCTGCACTGCTGTAAAATTTAGCATTTTTGTCATTGGTTGAGAGGTGTTTTATGTACTGTCCACTTCACAACTAGAGAAATCCACAGCGCTTAAGGAACGGCTTGTTTCAGGGAAGTCCTGTGGTGTGTTTTTGGTCTCCTACAAGTATGTGATTGCGCTAGTCTAAGACCACTTTCAATTTTGATCACATCTCAGGTTACACATTTGTTATGCAAATACCTTGTGACCCTAGTAGAGGGCAGGAAATGCAGCTTACTTTTCAACACCCTCCAGTCATTTTCTCCCAACCCCTGTCACAACCAGGTCCTGTTTGTCTTAATCTGTAGCATAGTTATGGCACTGCAGATGTCTGTGTGACTGGCAGGGGAAGGGGGCTGCACTGCCTCCATGTAATGCTCCGTGGTGCATATGACGCTTAATAAGATTCTCTTTTGCTACAAGGTCCGTGGTTTTTGTTCGTGTATGTTTATCCCCTGAAGCAGATAGTGTTACGTTTTGTTTTCAAACATATTGGCATATGGCTCTTTCTATAGGATTTGTGAATTGGTGTGAAACTTGTCTTCTCATCCGATCGGGTAACTTCGACACTTATGACACACCAGGCAAGGATTACTGACAGTTTAATGAAAAACTAATGAATAAGAATTCCTACATTTCCCTACATGTATATAGCATAATGCTAATAAAACTGTTTTTGGTTTTTATCCTGTATACAATGTATTATCATTGTCCCGATCTTTAAAAACCTCGATGAAATGTATAGTTGGATAGACGGTACTATATAAAACACTGAAAATACTATACCAATTATTATCCCTATCACGTCGACACTTAGGTTTTGCGCTAAGCTTGCAAGGACCAGGACTGCGATTGTTTTTTCAAAATTATGACAAGTCTCACGATAATTGGTTCTAACTTTTTCCGGACGCTATAAGCCTTATCGCCGGTGATTTTGAGAATTTTCTCATGACACAACTGTAACTTCCATGTTAGTTATATGCAATATTAAGTGATAAGTTTTGCGTTCCGTTCGTGAAAAAAGTGAAATCTTGGGCAAAAGTTTGTAAAAAAATTCTTCATTTCGCAAGTTTGAAATGTTCTGGTTTCCACGACAGTGTAAAACTACCACCCAAAACTAAAAAAGGTTTTGATAATTAACATTTAGCGAATGTCGGCTTGATGTCTGAGATGATATTTTAATGCTTCCAGTCATTTTTCATAGATGTTATGAGGGTCGGCGATACTTTACGTTGACTGGTGCCATTTTGCTTATTTTTTCATGAAAATGCCAAAACTCACATTTATGAGGGGACAACTTCAGCTTTCTTAGGTGACTTTGAGAAGCTACTATAATCAGTATAAACCCCACATTTAACCCCACTATCAGAAACTTCAAACCGCGATCGAACTCTGTAAAAGCAACTTCTATTAAGTCCATTAGACGAGGACTGCCGACCGTTATTAGTGTTTCACATGTGTAGTAAAAAATATGGACCTGCGATTATAGAGGAACTAAGAATTTGTTTTTAGGAAAATAGCATAAATTCATGTTAGGTCCAAAACTGAACTTTATCAGAATAAATTAAATGATGAAACCAATGCAACGTGCTTGATGCGACAATTCCTCCGAGTGTCTGACATCGTCCCCACATGTGGTGTGACTGCTGGTATACGGAGCCCACGGGCCGGCATAAGAACTATATGAGGGAGATCAGGCCATTACACAGGCTAATTTGTATTGTCACGCATTGTGTACGACACCGTATTAAAATTTTTTATTTTTTTTTTGGTATGCAACCCTTATGAGGGGACTTACTAAGTCCGGGATGAAGATACAATGTATAGATATATTTATTTGGGAGTCTTAAAGCTTATTCATGAGATTTATTAACTGTTTCAGAGGGGGACACAACCAAAAAATCATCAGTAATTTTTTATTTTGGATTGTTAGCATTTTTTTTCCTCGCTGCACGCGTAACGTAAAAATATATTTTATCTTTAATTCTCTGGGTTCACTAGCGATTGCGGTGATACCTCATTTATATAGTTTTTTCTTATTTTTTTTTGCTTTGCTCATTTTCTGAGGCAAAACAATATTGGAGAAAATCGGTCATGTGTTTTACTAAAAAAAAAAAAATTGACAACCTTTTCAGGGCCGTTCATGAACTGTAGTTTTCTGGTTGTCCAAGAATCTGTCGAGGCTTATTTTTTTTTTTGGCGAAAAACAGTGTTCGTTTCAGGTTCGTAATGTCATATTAGGGAGATCGTAACACTTTTTATTGGATATCACTTTTTAGACAACATTTTTTGTGATTGTGTTTGGATGGTATAATTGTATATTATGGGAAGTTTTTGAGTTTTTTTTAACGTAGTCATCACCACAGTGCGGGTTCAATATTGTATTTCGTATTTATTGTACAGATTAATACGGAGCGGGAGCTACGCAAGATATTGTACGTGTTTTTGTTTTTATTTTACTTTATTTATTTGGGCTTATGTGTACTGGGAGATTATGGGACTTTTATTTATTTTATTTAATCATAATACAAATCTTTTTTTTTTAAGCTTTGTTTACTTTTCTGCTTCTGCTGAAATAACGATCATACGATCCGCATATTCAGCCTTTACACTGCAATACCGGGGGATCCACTTGCACGTAAGGTTACACACCCGGGACACCGTGGTGGTATGGGGGCGAGTACGCCGTGGCCTCGTCCGGCGATAATAATCTTGGCTAAAGCGGCCGCCTAGTATGAAAGGCGTACGCGTCAAGAAGAAGTAGAAGCCTCGCTTTAATACGGCACCTAATAAAGCCGATACAATCAGCTGCTCTATCATAGCGAGGGCTATACATGGAGATTTGCTGTGTTCTCAATATGTAGCTGTGTCGAGCTCATGGTTGTATTAAAGTGAAAAATATTTCTCACTTCGTTTGCCGATATCTTTATGCTTCTAAAAGTGTTTACGGGAATTTGTGTTATGGTTGTAATGTTGTAGGGCAGGTAATATTAGTAGGCCACTTTTGCAATTGGATTAGTTGAGCCCGTCCACCCTCACACATCTTGGATGGCAGTGATTGCTCGATAGCTGGTTACTATGGCATTCCGCCTTTATAAAGAGAAGACTTACGCCCAGGTAGACACGGCGCGCCGGCTACCCCTTGCGCAGCGTGCTGTTACCCACTATTTCATCTTCTCTCTCTGCAGGCTTTCCTACAACATACACCTGGTATGCGTAATAAACATTAAATCACATAATCCTCACACACAATGACAAACTGCAGCCACCCCGCCGCCCGTATTCAGCAGCAACGCAGCCAACCCCAGCTCCGCCGCCTAGCACCTCTATCACACAAGGAAATGGGAGGAGACCATCTCTCGCATTCTGGCATCGGCTGTTGCAGCAGATTAGAGAGATGGCGGGAGGGGGTGTAGCGAGATGGCGTCGAGGGGGGAGAGAGATTTGGGCTGTCATTGGTTCTGAGCCCGCAGGTGCTTGTGATGAGGTGACAGGAGGAAGTGCCTGTCGCCCTCCTATCCTGCTGATTGTAGTTTTTTTTGAGGGTGAGCTGGAAAACGCGCTGGTTTCTTCTATGGGGCCAAAAGAAGATAAGCTAATGGCAGACCTAAAGCAAAATACATTGAGGCATGATTCGCTATGGGACAAAGCACGGGAGTAAGTATTATGTATGTTTTGTTGTTTTTTTTTTTTTTTGTTCAGGAAATTGACGCTTACACTTTAACCCGGTTAAGCGACTTCTGTTCCTGGGTCATTTTTTTTTTTCGCATGTCCATGTCCATTTTTCACATCCGCCACTCTTCAAAAAATCAATAACTTTTTTTATTTTTTTGCACGTAAAGACTGTTGTTGACGGCTTGTTTGCTGCGTAACAAATGGCACTTCATAGTGATGGTGATCAAATATTCCATGCCATTTCCATGGACTCGGTAGCGGGGAAAAAATTCCTAATGCAAGTGATAAATGGTGAAAAAACGCATTTTTTGAAGGTGGGGAGTGAAAAATGGAAATGAAAAAACAGGAAAGGGCTCGGTCCTGAAATGGTTAAAGATAGAATCTGTCACAGGTTATTGTACCCAAAACTGGGTAGCATCATCACAAATGTGCTGCTCATGACCTCGGTACCCAAGGTTTGCGTGATGAGAAGCAGTGTGCTCGAAACAGTGGTATAAACAAAAACAAAATGTCATATTCCAATGCATACATAGACCCAATAGTCTTCAGTGCTGCACAGCAATTTCCACCAATCTAATCTTAAAGATAGTTTAGCTAGGGTTTTGTTATGCAACTTCATAGTATCCCAAGGATTACAATCAATTCACAGCTCAAATGGAAGATACACATGCTCCTGCAACCAAGTGGTTAAAGAGAACCTGTCAAGCCAAAATAAATACTTCATAAAAAATATGATTAAAAAGCATTACCCTTATTACTAAAATTGCTCCTTTCCATGTAAAAAAAAACAAAAAAATCTTTGTAAACTTATATGCAACTCACCTGATGAGTCCAACGAAGCCCTGCATATTAACTTCATTGCCCTGCCTCCTTGTTCCCACTTGGCAGGCCTCAGAGCTCTCTATGTTGCACATAGCAGTGTTATGATTGTCCACTTCATGTCATGTGACCAGGGTGATGTCATCTAAGGTCCTGTTACATACATGGGGAAGACTGGGAAAATGTATATTTGAGTACATGAAAACACAGCATACCTACATGGAGGCATGGGGAGATGAAGTCCACAGAGGAATGCTGTGATCATATACATACTTTTGCATGTCTACCCGATGTAACTGGGTACAGAACCATAGATGACGTCAGCCTGGTCCCATGACATGCCGAGAAGAGGTGTGGGATATGGGGAGGCATTGATGGGTGCCATGTAATATAAGATAAAGTTGATGTAAAGGGAAAAGCTAGAAAGGGATTTATGCAAGGTAAAAGTTAACTAAAAGGAGGGCATCAGTTAATAGGGCTCTATGGGAGTCGGTCTAGCGGTTTTTGTGAAAATGTGACAGGTTCCCTACAAGTCTTCACATAAAAAAAAAAAAAATTATATTATATATATTTTAATAATCCTTTATTAGTCTCAGTGGGGAAATTCAGAGCATTACAGCAGACTCCAGTGCAGACCACAAAAAAAAAAAAGTTTTGGTATCAGTCTGTGTATGGGACCTGCAGGGACTGGTTTGGTGCATGGGCACAACTTACTTCAGTTTGGGCCTCGTTTGTTGAACAGCCTGATCGCAGGAAGGATTTCTGATATCACTCCCTTTCACACTTGGGGAGAAGCAGTTGATCATTGATGGTGCTCCCTAATGCCACCACAGTCTCATGCATGGGATGGGAGCTATTCTCCAGAATAGGATTTCACCTTACACAGTTTCCTCTTCTCAACTACCACATGCACAAGAGGACCCCCCAGGACAGAGCTGGCTTTCCTAATCAGTTTGCTAAGGTGAGCAGAAAACTAGACAGAGATACTGCTTCCCAAACAGGCTACACCAAAGAAGTTGGCCGATACAACTGCAGAGTTAAAGGACTTAAGTACCCCCTGTACTCCAAATGCCCTCAACTTCAGCAGGTATAACCTGCTCTGACCCTTTCAGTGAAGAGTGTTTATGTTCTCTGCCCACTCCAGTTAATTGTTAAGGAGTACACCCAAGTATTTATAGGAGTGCACTGCCTCAATGTCCGTCCCCTGGATGACCACTAGTTGACAAGGAGGACCGTGCTTACGGAAGTCCATCACCATTTCCTTGGTCTTCCAGCATTAATCCCAAGGTGGTTTTGCTGGGAACCAATACACAAATTCGGGGATCAATTCTTTGTACTCCCTGTCGTTCTCACCTGTAATGAAGCCAACTATAGCAGAGTCATCAGGTAGAATTCAACTAGTTGCTACCTCCAGAAGTTCTCTAAAGTCTGCTGTGTACATTGTGAAGAGGAAGGGACCCAGAACTGTACCTTGAGGTGCAGCGGTACTACTAATCATAGTGTGTGACACACAGTCCCGGGCTCTAACATACTGGGATCGTTTTCTGAGGTAGTCTAGGATGCAACTAGAGATGGTGGTCCACTCCGGCCAGATCCAGTTAGTCTCCTAGTAGCCCTGGCTGTATAGTATTGAAAGCACTGGAGAAATCAAAGAACATTCTCAGTGTCCCGATTGCCAGGTTTTTCCAGGTGAGAAAGAGTGATGTAGAAGGTGGATGATGGCATATACACCAAAGCCTGGCCGATAAGCAAACTGTAGGGTGTCCATTGATTAGCTCACTAGAGGGCGGAGATGTGCGAGAACCAACCACTCGATGGTCTTCATCAAATGGGATGTTTATGCCACCAGTCTGCAGCTGTTGAGGTCCGATGGGTGCAGTGTTTTTGGAACTGGTACCACACAAGACGTTTTCCACAGTTGTGGTACCCTTCCCAACTTCAGGCTCATGTTGAATATATGTGCAATGATACCACAAAGCTGATCACCACAGGTCTTGAGGAGTCTTGCACTAACACCATCTGGAGCTGCAGCCTCGCTCACTGAGTCTTTTCAGCTCTTTTCACCTGGGCACTCATAACAATCGCAATATCAATTCTTTTATAACAGCAGAGCATATTCTGATACGCTACCCCAACAAATAAACTCTGCAGCTGTAGTTGCATAAGGAGTGCAGCTTGAAGCCACAGAGCATTCATTCAGTTTATGCCATGGTTTCATGTTAGAATGCATCAGGCCAGATTTTGAACAGGAAAGCTACCGGGAAAACCAACATAAAAAGCTCTCCTATCACTTTCATTAGATAAGACTGGTTCACATTTCCTCCGAAAATCTCCCAGAGCGACCTTGGAATTTAAATGAGGTAATTCTGTGTGCAGAGATCCTGGTCTCACAGCCACACACTGAACACTGCAGGAAAGAAGCTTTTACATGCACCCCAGTTAGTCACACAATGTATGGCCTTACAGAAAACCAAGAAATTATTCCAAACAGACATCATTGCATGGCATCAAGTGGCTGCCTAACCAGACTTGTTATCATGCGAGAACTATCTTCTACCTTCCTTTATACCATTCAACAGAAAGCATACAAGCAAGCAGTAATGGCCTTGCAGCAGATAGAACTGCAGAGCTCCTGCTTATCTGGTTCAGTATCCTGGCAACTAGAAGGCTATCCGCTTTGTGATCTGTAAAAATTAATTTCATTAGCTTTCTTGCAGATCACAAGAGGAAAGCCAAACACCACAAGTGTGATAGTGAGAATTAACCTTGTAAATGTCACTTAAAAGCCTCCAGCCTATAACTGGAAGTTGTACTTCGCAAACAAATTACAAAACCAGATTTGGGTGGACAGTATGTATTGTAACAAGTTCCCATTCATCTGTACATATATTTGAAAACGTGCATAACTACTCATCATTCAAGAATAAGAAAATTGATGTAAAACAGTCTATTGATGCAATTAGTAAGTTACATTTGCTCTTAAAGAGAGATAACCCAACAGTGCTAAACACACCCAGTAAAGAGGACAGAAGCCTAGGGCGTTACTATAGCACAAGACTGCTGGAGCTTCCACAAGGCACAGCACTTGCATGCCTTTCAAGACTCCAGCACACTATTTGTTCATGGATCAAAGGCTGATAGATGTTGTATGTAAAGCATTCTTAATCATTGCAATAGTTCTTAAGAGTCAATTTCACTTTTCCTTGTCCTCTGCCAGCAGCATATGGAAAGCTCTGGAAGGGGTGGTGGGTAAACTGCAGCCTGTGTCTCCTCTCTTATGCAGCTCCCTCACCTCCCCACTTCTAGCAATGTGGATTGAGCTGGCAGGGAAGGGAGAGGAAGAATTCAAGAGAAGATACAGGAAAACACAGGCTGCAGCTGCCCCTCCCCGGGGACTTGGCACAAGATGCTGTCAGTGTGCCAGGCAATTTGAATTAAATTATAAAAAGTACTGAAAGGATTCAGAATGCTGACAAAGGCAATTTCAAAATCAGCATAGCAAAAGCTAAAAATGACATCCTTCATGACAGGTTTCATTTAAAACAAATCTGGTCACAGTTTCTGATCCCAATAAATCCATGTATACCAAATGCATATCTGGCATACTCTCTCACTTAGTGGCTTGCATGTGCTCGTGTCTGTGCCACACAAGGTCCAGAACACAAGCAACAGGGCATAAAATGCCCTCATACTTTGTAGCATTACACCATTGTGTTGGGGGGCACATAGCCTATAAGACTACTAGAAACACAAGTAATAAATGGCTTGGATTGGGTAAAGAAAAAACACACAAAAATGTATCTAATAAATAATATATTATGCTGCCCATCACAGTATTGGGGGGGGGGGGAAAAAAAAAAAAAAAAAAAAAGAATTAAAGAAGGACTTTGGCTCCATAATAAAAACTTACTGACCTGGATCTAACGACTACAGGATAATGCCAGAAATAAGGCCAGGAAAAAGGAGCTGATCGACGATTTGTGGCTCAGTCAGTCAAACAGCAACTAGTACACAGGCTACATGTCCCTGAACATTGTTTATGGCCAAGTGTACATAGTGGCTATATCTACACACAGCAGAATAGACCACAAAAGTAATCTCAGCCATTCCGTAAGCATAAAAAAGGAAACATTCTCAGAGTTCCCAATTTGAAATTAGGCCAGGATTTTTCTGCGCTTAGGAGGATCAATCTCTGCAGTTTGTGCTGTGGACTTTCCAGTGTGTTTATGGGATTTGGATAAATCAGGTCCTCTATATTCTGTAATACGCAAATATCAAGCAGCGTGTGCTGCAAAGTGTCTTTGCAAAATGGCACTGAGCATGTACAACCCTTCTGGAGGCGAGGATGTATTAGGAATAAATCTAAGCAGAAAATGTGTCCGTTGCTTTAAAACAATTCACAGAAAAAGTTTGGAGGCTCATAATGCCAGAAATAAGGCCAGGAAAAAGGAGCTGATCGACGATTTGTGGCTCAGTCAGTCAAACAGCAATCAGTACACCGGCTACATGTCACTTTACATTGTTTATGGCCAAGTGTACATAGTGGCTATATCTACACATAGCAGAATAGACCACAAAAGTAATCTCAGCCATTCCGTAAGCATAAGAAAGGCAACACCCTCAGAGTTCCCAATTTGAAATTAGGTCAGGATTTTTCTGCGCTTAGGAGGATCAATCTCTACAGTTTGTGCTGTGGACTTTCCAGTGTGTTTATGGGATTTGGATAAATCATGTCCTCTATATTCTGTAATACGCAAATATCAAGCAGTGTGTGCTGCAAAGTGTCTTTGCGAAATGGCACTGAGCATGTACAACACTTCTGGAGGCGAGGATGTATGAGGAATAAATCTAAGCAGAAAATGTGCCCGTTGCTTTAAAACAATTCACAGAAAAAGTTTGGAGGCTGAGTCTGAGGCATGCAAAGGCCTGACTGTAGGCAATTACTAAAAAATGTGGAGAATTGCTGCCCAGCGCGTTTTCACACAGGCTCCTGAAAATACAATAGTAAAACAAATAGTGTAAAAATGTAAGTTCTGCGGTGTAAAAAAGGTGCACTGCCAGACACTGAACACTCATAAGCTGCAGAAGAAGAACGTGTGGCAACCCGCTACCCAGCAAGTTCATGAGGGAGAGAATAGAAACATCAGTAATATTTAGTAGCATCGCTCAGAAAGTCTAATCTACCCTTCTACTCGGATAAACAAATCCATCTGGAGACAATCCAGAACAATGGTACACAATATAGTGAATACTATCACTTAACATGAGTGGAAGCCTTGAGAATCCTCCTGGCTCCCAGGACAAGAGAACGGTTTGCTCGATTTCATCAAAGGAAGCTCTGCATTAGTTTCATTAGCTATTGACTCCACATATGTCACGGTCAGAAGTGATCTGGGCATGTGAATCTAGTGGTACTTTTAGCATTTAAATCACAGACTACTGCCAGGGCCAGCACAAGCCACTTAAAGTTGTAAGTAGGTTGAAAAACATTGACGCCTTCATGCAAAGACAGATTGTTGGTTTTGCAACCAAGCTCCATTCAGCTGAATGTGGTTATACGCAGTGATGTCACCCCTGTTACCCCTCCCCTCTCCTCCCCCTGCTCATGTTTGTGTGTAATGTATAGTAAAGCATTGTTGGTGTCTGTGCTTTACCTGCTGACATGCTCTCCCTCATAATACACATGTATGAGACGCAGACATCAGCTACACAAGTACCTGACATGTTCTGCTATAACATGGCTGCCTGGAGCTGTTGTATCTCTCCTATATACACATAGGCTGCAGGGGGCGCCAGCACCAGGAAGCACTTGGAGGAGCAGTTACACCATTATACAGCCTCATCATTCTACAGGCTGTCAGTCATGCACTGTGGGTGTGGCTGTGCCTCCCACTTATGAATAAGTTGGACAGCTTGAATATGCTAATGACTCATTGGACATTTCACAGGTCATTTGCATACAGCTTTAGGACCTCATTGCTTAGGTTTACAGGCATGTAGAGGGACAATGAAGGGATAGATGCAATGCTCTCTAATGGTAGTTTATGAAAATATATTTAGTTTAGGGGGGTTATTTTTCCTGACGGGTTCTGTTTAATATGCATATCGAAAAACGTCTTATTAACTTTCAGGCTGGCAGTGAACCACACCCCATAATTGTGACTGACAGTTCTGTGTCTCTTCAAATCACTGCTATGCCTCTTTTTACTTGGGGACCGTCTGCTAATATTCAGCTATAGACATATAAAGCTCTATGTACAGATGGGAAATACTGTATATATTTTTTTCAATGTGACTCGTGTTACAATCATGACATGTAACCAGTGACCTCATCGCCGGCCCTTCAGCCTTCTTAGAATAGCAAACTGTATGCCATGTATGATCACATGAAATCACAGCAGCCTCCATGGAGGATGGAAAGTAGAAGTCAATGTAGGCTGCTGTGACTTCATGTGATCAGATACAGGCATGGGGTACAGTATGCCATTGTTAAGAGGCTAAAGAACCAGAGACGTCACTATGGTCACATGACACGAACGGTGATCATTAAAAAGGCATAAGGCATGGGGAAGATTAGATGGGAGGGGCAGGATGAGCAGGACATGCCCCCTCTGATGCCAGGGAACATAAAATAAAAAAGGGGATTTATGTGGATGTAAGCAAAACTATTTTAGCTAAAAGAAAGCAGTTAATAGAGCTCTACAGGAACCTGTCACCGGCTGTATATGTGTAAATGTGGTGACAGGTTCCCTTTAAAGACATGTTGTGTGCCTATACGTCATGTCAGTCAAGGCTGTATGGTGTTGCCTCACAGGCTGAGCGTGCTCCAGACATAGCAATGTTAGATGCATTATGCAGCTGACATCCATGATTGGTTCTGGCACCGATCGCATGTGTAAAACCCTTAAAGGGAACCTGTCAGCACATTTTCACATATACAGCCAGTGACAGGTTACTATAGAGCTCTATTAACTGACACCCCCTTTTAGCTAAAAATTGTTTCGCTTACATCCACATAAATCACTTATTTACTTGTATTACCTGGCATCAAAGGGAGAGTGTCCTGCTCGGCGGGCCCCTCCCATCAATCCCCCAAGCCGTATGCCTCCTTACAATTTAGCAGTTCATGTTATAAGACCAGGGTAACTTATCAGGACCTTTAGCCTCTTCACAATAGCAAACTGTAGCCCATGCATGTAAAGAACAAGAGTTTGGACACACCTTCTCAGAGTTTTCTGTATTTTCTTGACTATAAAAATTGTAGATTCACACTGAAGGCATCAAAACTGATTTAACAGGTGGAATTATATACCTAAAAAATGTGAAAATTTACTGCTTTGCACACTCTTGGCATTCTCTTGATGAGCTTCAAGAGGTAGTCACCAGAAAAGGTTTTCACAGGTGCCTTGTCAGTTTAACAAGTGTGATTATTTGCCTTATAAATGGCGTTGGGACCATCAGTTTTGTTGTGCAGAAGTCAAGTGGATACGCAGTCGATAGACTTAGTTGCTTTTTTCTAGCCATAATACAAATTCTAAGTAAAGAAAAACAAGTGGCTATCATTACTATAACCCCTTAAATCCGTATGGGTGGACACTCTCATTTTGTCATGAAGGGGCCTTAGGCTTGGGGCCACCGGGCTCCCTTCTCCTCCCGCCACCTTGTGATGCAATCGCAGGGGTGCAGTCTTCTCAAACGCACAGCTGGGGACCTAATGAAGGTCCTCAGGTCTGCCATCAGCATGTGCATGCTCGGGCCAGATCCCCCTGGCAGATTCATAGGCTGACACTTCTAATGCACTGCAATACATGGTTATTTCAGCGCATTAGTATTAACTAGTGATCACTAGTTCATATGACCATAATAAAAAAAAAATTTTAAAATTTAAATAAAGTTGCGTCAAAGTTCCAGCCATTGAAATTAACCCACCCAAAATACACACTTTATTAACCCCTTGAGGACATCCACCACCAGGATCAAAAGATTGTAAACCAAGCACACTGACATACTGGTGTGTGCCCTTTCTGGCATAACCAGCTCTTTTTACCCCGGTATTTATTTTATTATTTAAAAGCTACTCAAAAATAATGCATTTGCCTAAGAGTTTAAGCCTCCCATGCCCGTGTTCCTGCCAGAGGGGGCATAGACCAGTATGCTTGGTTTACGCTCCTTCATCCTGGTGGTAGATGTAACCATTTTTGGTGGAAGAGAAAAACGAAGGAAAGGAAGAAAGAAGCAGACGCAGAAGCAGAGGCAGAAGCAGACGTATGCGCTCAGTTTTTACGACTTTTACAATGCTCTCCAAATAACACCTCAACTTTATTATTTGGTTTGGTACGATCATGGGACACCATCTCTACAGATTTTATTGTATTTTAATACATGTTAAAAATTAATGCCTCGTGTATGAAAAAAAAAAAATCTAATTTTGTCATCTTTATGCTACTATAATAATTCGGTGTACATAGCTGTGTAAGGTGTCTTTTTGCTGCTGTTTACATGACTACCATTTTGAGGACTGTTCGACTTTTGATCACTTACATTGTTTTTACATGTAACACAATGGCGAAACAGTAATAATTCGGTGTACATAGCTGTGTAAGGTGTCTTTTTGCTGGTGTTTACATGACTACCATTTTGAGGACTGTTCGACTTCTGATCACTTAAATTGTTTTTACATGTAACACAATGGCGAAATAGTGGCGGTACAGACATTTGGGCCCTTTTCTCTGTTAAGGGACTCAATGCTGGGAACAGTTCATTTGGGCCCTTTTCTCTGTTAAGGGACTCAATGCTGGGAACAGTTCCATTTTGATACACTTTGGGATTTTACATGTATATTTTTATATCTGTTCTAGGGAAAGGGGGGTGGATTTGAACATTTAGATTATTTTTACCATTTTTTTCAGACCACCTGGAGTACTTTAACACTAGGTTGTCTGGCAGTATATGCTAGGTTCTATCACACTACAGTATAGCAGCATATGGGTATTGCCCACGGCTTATCAGTGCAAATCACACATTGTAATAAATGGGCTAAAACACAATCTCTGGTCTTTGTATGACCCAAAGCTGTCATGCTAAACGATTACCGCTACCCGATGACTAATGGGGAGCGACAGTCAAAACCAAGATAGCAGTGCCCACACACACCTGTCTTTCAAATGCCGCCAGTGGCATGCAAACGTTTAACACCAAAAACATTAAAAGACTCATTAGCTTTAGAGTGCGCCAGGAGAAACTCAGAATCTCGAGAGACCAGATAATAAGTGTCGCTTACAACAAACCTATCACAGTAACAATAAGGGACATTTAAGAGACCGGTTTTGGGCTAGCAACAACTGGACAGACAGGTAGGAAACATTTCATTTAGAAATAAAACATTTCCTGTGCCCACCCACAGGTTGTCTGGGATTGTACATTTTTAGCTTTGTAAACATTGCAGATCCATCTGAATATACCAAAATAACCTTACTGCATTATTCTAAAGCTCAGATGGCCAATATCAAAACACACATAGGGAAAATTAACAATTAAAGAAAATCTAATCAAAATAACACTTCTTCATAGACACAGTGACTGTGGTAATCATATTTAGTCATCTATGGCCTCACTCCTAAAATAAACTTGAATTGTAATGAGCCCAAAAATAGTCTAAGACCATCAATAAACGTATTGCTCCGTATTTCAGACAAGAATCACTTCAAAATTCTGGCGCAGACAGGTTTCCGCATCTCCCCCATTATTTACTTCCTGTGTATAGAACGTAAGAGGCACACATCTCCGATTAATCTGATACATACAAGTAACGCGCCTTTTTATGTATAAAAATAAAAAAGGTGACAGCAAGCAGAGATCTAGTGAATAATGAGAAAGTGATACAGAAAGCACATTGTAAAATAAGGTTTAATATGGATTTCCCATCATAATGGGCCGACGGCGGCAACAACTATGCCCATGTATACGTCGGGAGTTTTCCTAGTATATGCAGAACGCATATCAAAAACTAAATAAACCCAGCATTCCAGTATAAACACATTTTACACAGACAAAATCTTATTTCTTCAGATTTTATACTATCAGCTGCAGTGTGCGCATGAGGAACATTGACATTTCGAGCCTGTCAACTCTTCTGGTATCACATTTTCCCATTGTTTATACATGTCAATGCTATTTCTAGTGCTAGATTCAGTATTGGGAAGCCAAAACAATGTACAACTTACACCTCCATGCTGCCTGCTTAAGGTTTATGTGCCTTTTTTAAAATGTGGTTGTTAATTGATGGCAGTACTCCTTAACCATCACCAACGCTTGTTTGCAGCTTTATGACCAGACTTGATTTTTAGAAACCGACATGCCACGATAATTGGTTAGAACTTCGGAAAGCTTTAACATATCATTTAAATTTTACAACCATCATGAAGTACAATCTCAAAATCACCTGGATAAGTTTTGCGTTTCATTCTGAAAAAAAAATGAAAATTTAGCAAAACTTCATTTTCAAAGTTTCAAATGTTCTGCTTTCCAGGCAGATGGTTAAAATACCCAAAAATCTTGATAACTAACATTTCTGGAATGTCTGCTTTATTTTAAACGTCCTCTTTTTTTCTAGGATGTTAGGAGGCTTAGAACATTAGGTGCGATATTTCTAATCCTCATGAAAAAAAATGGCCAAAGCTCACATTTTGAGGGGACAACTCAGCTTTAAAAAGACTTTGGGGTTTTACTATTTAAACCTTTCATAAATTATCCCACTATAGCAGTGGTGGCGAACCTATGGCACGGGTGCCAGAGGTGGCACTCAGAGCAATCTCTGTGGGCACCCAGACTGTCAACCTAGCCCAGAGTTTG
This sequence comes from Engystomops pustulosus, assembly GCA_019512145.1. Classification (NCBI taxonomy): domain Eukaryota; kingdom Metazoa; phylum Chordata; class Amphibia; order Anura; family Leptodactylidae; genus Engystomops; species Engystomops pustulosus. The sequence goes on along the minus strand of CM033647.1, from coordinate 93,286,245 downwards.
CTAGACAGGACTTAAGGCTTTCTCTTGCAGTTCAAGGAAATCCAGGACAACAGACAACTGGAGGAGAGAGAGATGGTGTGGACACAGCTGGGTGACCATTAGAGCTACGGATCCAGGCGCTGTGTTTCTTATTGATCAGGGGACCCTGGATGAAAGCTAAAATGAAGCACAGAATTTCTTTTACTGTATGAAAGCTCTGACATTGCAGTGATCTATACGTTACTACTGAAGTTGGCACTTTGCAACAAAGAAGTGGGTACTCGTTGTTGTTTGGGCACTTGGTCTCTAAAAGGTTCGCCATCACTGCCCTATAGAAATTACACCCCTCAACATATGCAAAACAACTTCATGAAGTCTATTAACCCATTAAGTGTTTCACATGGGTTGAAACAAAAAAAAAAAAAAAAGTGATTAAGAAACACTTGAATTTTTTGTGAAAATACATTCATTTAGGTCAAAAATTACACTTTCATAATGAATGAAATGCTTTGCAAAGTTAAATGCCCAATTTCTCCCGAGTGTACCGATACCCCATATGTTGCAGTAAACTGCTGTATGGGCAGATGGATGGCCAAGCATAGAATGGAAGCAGCGCAGCAGAGTTTTTATTAACACAGGTTATAAAATTTTAAATCAATGAAAATCACATTTTTAACCATCGGCAACTTTTTATGGGCATAACTTCTATATTTTTCTGTTGACAGATCTAGTTGGGGGCTTAAAAAAAGTGTTTTTTCAGTGGTATCATATAAGAGCCCATAATCACATTTAATCCCTTTTTTAAACAATTTTTAATCAAATACCATCACCAAAAATGTTCTAAACAGTGAAGTTTGTCGCTCACCGAGCAGGTTCAAAATTGCTTTAGATTTATTGTACAGATTGATATGGACGCGGTGATACGAAATATGTACTTTGAGTACTTTATTTGGATTTTATATGTAAATGGGCTGATAAGGGGACTTTTAGGAAGGCGAGGCGTCAGAAGTAGTAACCTAAAAGTTTGCTATAAAAAGCAGATAGCGTGATCATAAAGGGGTTAATTTTAGTGGACTCCATATTTGAAGATCAGTTGCTAGGCAAAACAAGCAATTGAGTGGCATCTTTTGGCAGCCCTTTTTTTGGTGAAGCCAAGTAAGTCACTAAAAAGAATCAGACATGTGCCTTTTCTGCAAATACATTACACACTGATGACATGGACATCAAGAACAGCACACAGGTAGCCCGACTTCCCACTTTGGCTTTATTACATGTACAGCACCATTAACTTCATGTCATTGTACATTGAGTAAGCTGTTCAGATTTATTTCTCCTCATCTTAATGTAATGTAAGTACAAAGATAGAAATCTTTACTGAAGTAAATGGAGGACTGGTGCGTGAGGGTTTACATGTATGTGAGGAAGTATAACAGTGCAGTTATTGAGTGTTGTAGGACATAATGGATTGTTTCGAGTCACAGTTGCAAGATTGGAAACGCGGATGGAAAGCGTGAAGCAGGTTGTCTTGTGATAATCAGAGATTATGTGTAGGACAGCACTGGCAGATAAATATATATTTATTGAGGGACACAGCCAGGCAAGCCATTTTAATCTGAATGTGTGGATTGGAGAGATATTAGGAGTTAGGCCATGTGAAAATGCCCAGAAAGAAGCCAACAACTACAACCCATAGTAAGACTACCATCTTCACTACAATATACACCAGGTATCTTTCTGACAAGCATTCCATCAGATGCCTTTAAAACATTTTTCTAGAGCAGTTTGCAGCGAAGACCCCAAATTCAATCCTGTATGTGAAAAAGAATTGCAACAACCACCTAGAAACACAAAGTACTGGGCAGATGAAATGCATACAGTACAAGGGAAAGGAGGATGCACAGGACATATGCAGGTTGCCATGGTTCATTTCTAAGTTGTCATAACAACCAACACAATGACATCTAGTCCCACACTTTAGACCCAACACTTTCATTGAGGGGGAAATAAAGTGAAAAGCAGCTTCAGCTTACAAACAAGTTAGATTCTTGTCATGAACCTGTAAAGTATTATACACCCTGGCAAGTATACAGCCAGATGCAGGGGTACCCTCCTCACCCCTCCCCAGAGAAAGCAGAGTGGCCACACCATTAAACAGCAAACCGTAAAACACAAAGGCGCACTGACTTTCTTCTAGAAGGGTAAGAATACTCCTTTCACCATTTGAGGAGTATTCTTAGCCGAGGAAGAGTATGAAATTTTCCAAGTGGTCCGGCATATGAATGAGGTTGATGCCTCTTCCCCTGACTGCCCCGCCCGCTCCTTAGGCTAGAGGTGATGGCTGCGCATCATGCGGCAGTCACCACCCTCATCAATACGCCAGACCCCTTTGAGAGCAGGCTGGCGTTTCCAGTGTGCAGCACAGCGTTGTTCATTAGCGTTATTGGAGGTTTTGGATGACGCTAGCATTGTAACACTGCTGCGTCTGTTTTAGCACTAGGAGCCGCTCTGGTAAGCAGCTCCTAGTGCAGTTTGAGGGTGACAGATCCTCCTTAAGCAAGAAAATCATTACCGGTACGACATAGCACAGTACAGTACTACCCCTTTGTAGCAATGGGCACTGCACTATACTATGGTTACAGATCCCTTTTATACAATAGACTATCAGCTGTGTTCACTATACTTTGAAGCCACGTGTTGCACTGTATATAAAAATATAGCACCACATATACAGTATTTAAAGGCAACCTACCATGTTAAAATAGTAGGTGTAAGCTGCAAAAACCGAGCACCTGCTCAGGGTGAGCTGGTGCCGGAGTTTACATTCGTTATTGTCATAAACCGCTGTATCGCGGTTTAAACACTTAAAATCTTTATATCTGCGGCAGCTATGGCGCACGGTTGTGCCCTTGGTGCGCCAAAGCTGCTGCAGATATAAAGATTTAAAAGCGTTTAAACCGCGATACAGCGGTTTTATGACAATAACGAAAGCACCAGCACCAACTCACCCTGAGCTGGAGCTCGGTATTTGCAGCTTACACCTACCATTTAACGTGGTAGGTTTCCTTTAACAGTATCAACACACATAATGGATCACATTGACCAAGGTGCTTGCAACAGGTTTCTGTCAGACTTGTGCAAGCAGCTTGTACTGAAAAGAGCATGCAAAGTATTTATTGCACCACTTGCCCTTTTAGTGTCATGGCTGCACTATTCCTCGCATTACACAAATGTCTACACTGAAATGGGGGTTCCGGTGCCCATTCGTACAGTGCACCACATTTATCATGCAAAGTCTGATAGAAGTGTGCCGCAAATGTTGAAGATGCACCAAAAAAGGGTAGTGCACACTAAACAGTTTAGGGGGGGCACCAGATAAATTGAGAACGGGCGCCAGGATTCCTGAATCTGGCACACACTGCGCACTACACAGGCAAAAGTGAACATAGCGCAGTTTGCACTGCTTTTAGTCAATGGGGGGGGGGGGGGGGCATTTATTGCACTACAAAATGTGTATAGCACAGAACAACATGAAGTCTACACTGTAAGTGATCCCTGGCAGAGGACAGATTTTCTAAGCAGATGCCTGCACAGCTGCCAGGGCTCCTCCACTTCCATGTGAGGGGGTTAGAGGAGGGCCATAGAGGAGCAGCCACAAAAGGGTAGGCACAGACTGGCAGACGTGGGGGCCCATCAGCGAACCTGTGGCCTTGTATAGAGAAGAGGGGCAGCTGGCTACAGCCCAGAGGAAGTGACCAGCGATAAAGCAGTGTTTGCAGCCATAGCACACTAGTGACAGAATGTACTGCTGTGGGCACTTACCCGCTGACCTAAAGGCAAGAACCTGTTCTGTGTCCACTGATATTCAGTCCCCACAAAAAAGACGATCGGTCACCCTACAGCCCCCATAGTAGAAGGGCAGCCAATAACAAAGCCCCTTACATGCTGCTTAACATCAGCAGTGTGAAAGGAGCTTTGTGATTGGTGTTGAAGAAGCTCTTAGTGCCGCTTTTACAGGTGACAGGTCCTCTTTAAAGACCTTTCTGAGGGGAATTGCTTACTTTAGATAAGTGAAAGAGCCAGTTGTGCAGAGTAGACTACAGTCAGTTCTGCTTGCTCCTTTGTACTATACAAGGTGGTCCGAGGTATCATGACACATGCTGTACTGGAACACAAGGTCCTAATACATAAAGCAATTCTGAAACTGAAAATGGCCACAAAAGTTATCATAGCTGTGGGACCAATAGAGATTAATTTGGGTGATTGTAAATCCATTCCAAAATAGGAAGAAAAAAAAAAAAGCCATAGGTAAAAGGGAAAAAGTCTCTTTTGTAGCTCATCTCTCCCACCCCCCAGCACATTTTTACCCCCCCCTCCATCCCTGTCCCTCATCCTCCCATTACCCCTCCTGCTCATGTCAAGCTTGTGCCTTGAAAAGTGGGGCCTGCAATATCCTTCAGCTTCTTTACTTTCAGTGCAGCCAACTCACTCCAGAAGTTCAGTGAGGATCTCTGAATAATCCAATGTTTTCCTAAATGACAGATGATAAATATAAACCACTTGTATGTAATCAAGTCTCTGTATAAATACATCTGCTCTGTGATAGTCTCAGGGTACATACATACGTATGGTACCGTACCGCCAGCAGGCCGCCATTGCAGTAATATACATCCCCTCAGACTGCCGTCTAAATGTACCCTCAGGGTGGGATTACACATTCAGTTTTACAGATGCAGTTTTGAAGCAAAAAGCAAGTGTGGTTCATAATAGGTGAGAACATCATTGAGAGAAGTGGGAGAGTGTTCATAGGACAACAATCACACGTACAATGCACAAATCTGGCCTTTACACAAGAGTGGTGAGAGAAAAAGCCATTTCTCAAAGATGTCCATAAAAGTCTTGTTCAAAGTTTGCCACAAGCCACATCGCAGACACCAAACATGTGGAAGAAGGTGTTCTGGTCAGATGAAACCAAAATTGAACTTTTTGGCCACAACGCCAAAAGATATGTTTGGCATAAAAGCAACAAGGCTCATCACCCTGAACACACCATCCACTATTGTCAAACATGGTGGTGGCAGCATCATGGTTTGGGCCCGCTTTTCTTTAGTGGCAGGGAAGATGGACCCAAATATAGTTGGAGTCTGCAAAAGACCCGAGACATTGGCAGAGCTTGAACTTCCAACAAGACAATGATCCAAACAAAAAGCAAAATATGCAGTGGAATGGTTCACAAATGAATGTATCCAGGTGTTGTGTTCACAAATGCTCTTCATCCAACCTCACTGAGCTCGAGCTGCTTTCCAAGGACAAAACTAGCAGACCTGATACCCCAAGCAACTTGCAGCTGTAATCACAGCAAAAAGCACTACAAAGTATTAACTTAAGGGCACCTATGACAAGACATTTTACTGGTGACAGGTGTGAATAGACCATGCATAGTACACCGACACCCTGATTGACAGCTCTGCTCCCCCTCCGTTCCCATAATATCCCCTTCTATAGATTACCTGGCTCTCTGCCAAAAGTCCTTGTCAAGTCCTGGGGTGATGCCACATTTCAAATCCCAACACTCGCCTCCTCATAAGCATAATTATTTGCTCGGCCCCTGGAGTTTAGGATTCACTTATATTCCCTCCCACTTCATGTCAAGTCTCATGAGGACGTCGGCTCAGGGCACAGAAAGCTCGCGCCTGCGCGGCAAGCCGTACTACCTGTAGCGTGCGCCGTTTGCTGCTCGATGCACCCGGCAGGGAACTGCAAATTTGCAAAGTCTCTGCGCACTTCTGTATGTAACTTGCATACCCGAGCGCTGCCTAGTTGTACAATCTCCAGCATAGTGATCAGTACATGGCACAGCACTTATCACAGAATAATGTGAAATAGGTCTTATTCTACATGTGAATATAAAAAAAAAAAAAAAAAAAACCACATTTTACTGGGACTAGCATCAAGTCAATAAGTGGATGTTAAAATGATCCATCACCTTCACCTCTACTAAATAAAGAGAGTGACAATGCCTTTCAGAGAAGGACTTACAAAAGTGGTTTCAGAGGGGCAGAGGACTTAGCCTAGGCTTTATATGGTAGTAATAGATTTGTCAGAGAAACTGCAGCTGGGCAGGAGGTAGTGAACAATAAGGATAGTCAGCTTTCTGTGATGTGACCTTACCAAGGCAAGGAGCCAGAAGACCATACATAATTGATGGCAGCAGCTATCCTAGCCAAGAAACTAATGTACAGGCTTACATACAGCCGAACCCCATTACCCATTACATCATTGGTCCTCTGCTCAGCAGCACAGCATTTTTATAGCTTTAAATTATATATTGCAGGGGACTCAACCTACTTGGTCCATTCAAACCAACTGGTGTGCAAAATCACAAATTAGCTTTACACATGGGTCATGAATATTACATGATGGTCTAGAGATGTTAAATATAAAAATACAAAAGCAGGTCCTTTTAAATTATTTCACAAGAAAGCACCATCTCCTCGCCTGCATCCTCCTGTAGCATGCACTGGATGCCTTTCGTCCGGATTCTTCCTGTGACCAGAATGCAGTTATGTGCCAAGGCTTCAGAGAAGACTGTCTAAACCGTGAAATAGATCGTATGGCTGCTTGAACAATTTCAAGTTTCTGTACCATTGACAGAATGATTGAACTTTAATGAACTTGTAAGCTACACAAGATTTTTTGTTATTGAGACATTACTCAGAGAATATTCGTGCTGTAAGAATTTAATATATATGACACCAAAAAATGTATGGAATGATCAACGGTCTACAAACTTCCAATCATTATGGACCAATATGTCCAAGCCAGAAATTAGAATAAAATTCTACCTCCATACATACACATAATGATGGATTACAATTCTGAGTATTGGTAGGCCTGCAATGGGAGGGTGCTGTTGCTGGGTGGCTTTCCTTTCCCTAGAGAAAACGTAGTTTGCAGATCATAGATTCCTGCAATCTCTGCTTTTCTCTATCTAGCTTGTGGGTAGATTAGCACACAGCTGGCATTACTCTCAGTAAATGCACTATTCAGAAACCTCAGTACCTGCCCATACAAGTAACTACGACAGAGATGGCGAACCTTTTAGCGGCTGAGTGCCCAAACTGCAACCCAAAACCCCCCTTATTTATCGTGAGGTGCCAAAAGTTAAAGCAGTAACTAGTTGCTCCCTGTTCAACAACTTTCAATCATATTGGCCTCCTGAGGACAGCAACAGGGTAGAAAGATTGAAAATTTGCATCATTTTAGCTTCTTTCCAGTTTCCCTCTGTACACAGAGAATTGTGGGACCAGAAGAAGGTCCTCCAAACATAATTCGACCCAGTCTACACATTCTCCCTCTACCTACAGTCCCAAGTAGCAAAGTAAGTATCAAAATATGACTGAAAACAGAATCTTTTAAGTTGCTTGGAACTGCAGGAAGATTCTTTGAGTTCTGTCTGGTGTGCTGGGGCGATGGCCAGGGTGCCCACATAAAAAGGGCTCAGAGTGCCGCCTCTGGCACCAGTGCCATAGGTTCGCCACCACTGCACTAGGAATTCAGTTTGAGTTGGAGAATTCAAAATGTTCTGTCAGGAACCATCATTGTCTGCACGTCTAAGAATATTAGATTTTTGAAAATACCAGTTTTTTGGCATGTACAAGCAAAAAGCGCAACGAAGGTCATCGGTCCGCCATATAGGAGTTTATATTTATAATCAAAATATTTCATGCACAATGAAAAGAAACTGACACTTGTGTCTTTCAAGGGATAATATCAGTATTATCCAGGTCACAATACCCCAGTGCAAACTCTTACACCTGAGACTTTATGGGGTTTCTTGCAATATAACTTATGCCAAATGGGTGAAAAGTTCTGAAAACAATATCTGTGTCCAGCAAATTGCTTTCAAATAAACTAATGTAATGTTAGTAAATTCTAGCATTTGGTAAAATCAGCAGTGAACACAGCATTAATCGTGTTTAAATAGCCACCAACCGCATAACTATACCGCAATTTCATTGAAGCCTATAATACATATACTGTATATTTTTATGCAATATTTTAACCAGAGCTTTGACTAAATCTTCTGACAAGTGTGTCAGGCTTTCACTTGCAAGGCTGAATAGTTGGAAAAATTACTGCCCTCAATAGGTTTCTTAAAATAAAAACTTTAAAAAAACCTTGTTGTGAGTAGTATTCTGTGCTCCCATGGGCAATATTAAGCATATGTGGGCTTTATTGTAAAAGTCTACACATGACCCATCTGTTTTGTGTTATAAAAATGCCATCTTAGTCCTTGACTAAATTTTTCAATGAGAACAGTGGCTGAAGTTTTTGCAGATTAATTGTAGTCAAATTTAAACATGAGCTTATCCATATGTCATTTCAAAACAGTCACCCAAGAGAAAGAAAAATCCCTTGGATATAACACACGTATATACACTATGTACTCGTATAATAAAGCAGGTGTTAGAAGCCTTGCAGGCCACATTTTAGTCCTTTTCCCCCCTCTAAACTTTACAAACTGTAAATACTCTACATAAGGGCAGGAAAGTAACCACAGGATGGGATTTTGGGAGATTCACCATAAAGACACAAGGAAATGATATCCAGGATACACACTGCCATACTATTGTTTGACTCCCTGAATATAGGAGGAATGTAAAAATATCCATTGTTTCCTCATCTTGTCCTCATGGTTGCTAGTTGTTTTTTGCAGTAATAAAATAGCTTTGTGTCCTTCCTGATCCAAGCTCCATACAGAGAGTATTGATTGATTATATACGACTTTGTTCCTATAAACAAGGCTGTGATTTGTAGCAGTTATAATAAGAGGGAACAGCCAGTAACCACATTTCCAAAGCTTCACGCTCGAAAGATGTACATGTAGGAAATTTAAATTCATATATATAGTTGCATTAGGCATCAAAATCTTAGTACTTGTGCAATACTTTCAAAGCTAGAACGATTCAATACCAGGTTTGTGTTACTTGCGGTGCTGAAAGACTTCTGCTGGGAATCCTTTGTATAGATGTGTCAGGTTGGCGGCAGAGTAGGGACCAAGAGATCAGGGTAATATCACCATCTGTCCATATATGAAGTTTCACCATCTCCCAGGGCATCACCAGACAAGGATCTAAATTAAGCAATAAAATTTTTTGCCCTGCCCGGGATTAGGACTCACAACCTCCACACTCTACCTTTTTACAGACTCGGAAGGCCAGAAAGAGTACACCATCACTCCATCATACCATTTCCTGCAACACAAAGGCGGTAATATATCACATCGGCATGACCACTAGGGAATTGAAGGTCCGGGTACGTGAGCATGTACGAGACATTAAGGCAGCAAGTGACTCAGAATTTTGCACTGATGGACTTCCAGTGGCAAGACACTAAGGAATTCCACAAGTGTAACCCTAAACTTCCGTCTGTGGTATAGACCACATCAAAGGTAACATCAGGGGTGTCCTGTAGCACAAAGGTTGGCACAATGCGAGACAAGGTGGATCTGGACTCTCAAAACATTGATCCCACAAGGCAGTGATGGCGAACATATGGCACGGGTGCCAGAAGTGACACTCAGAGGACATCACCCCAGGACAGAGTTCACCAAACAGGACCAAATATCAAATCTTCCTACAGTCCTAGGAAACTTAAGAGATGCTGCTCTTAGCATTATTTTACATTGACACTCCACTGACTGTTTGGAACTGCTTGAAAAGTGAGAAGGTGTTGATAGAACTGCAGTATCTTTGTAGGTCATCCTGCTACAGCCACTATATTTCCTGTACAGCGAGACTCTGGAGAGGAGCAACAATGAGTCTGAATTTGTATTGGTGGCCTCGGGCGGCCGATACAATTGAAAGAAGTGGAAGAACAGGTAAAAGTAAGTTACTGCTTAAAATGCCACGTTGGCAGTTCACAGTAAATAAGTGGATTTTGGTTGTAGTTTGGGCACACTGTCTCTAAAAGGTTCGCCATCACAGCCACAAGGCCTTAATGAGACCCTGAGTTATGCACCATTTCTCTGACTCCTGACCCTGTCTGCACCGGGCTTTTAACCCTTTTTATTCTTTTAATATGTTTGTCTTGATTGTTTAATCACTGTAATTTTATTTAGTAGGCTCTGCAAAGTATAACCCTATGATGATTTGAATGTTCTGGGGAGGGCTCCAGTCATCCACAGATATGTTACTTACAGCGACTAGATACGAACTTGAGCGTGAACAACCGTGATACCATCGAACGGATATTTACAAACATCTTATGCGGTAACACACTGAATTAACCTCTCTGGATTAACTGATTACGGGCTCAAATTTTGTATGGAACTCTTTGCATTTAAGATTCATATATAGGTAACCCAACAGTATTTTATTATTCATTACTGTACATGCAAAGGAACAAAAATGTCTCAGATAATTGGCCGTATACAAATATATGTACCTACCGTATATACTCGAGTATAAGCCGACCCGAGTATAAGCCGAGACCCCTAATTTCAACACAAAAAAAATGGGAAAACCTATTGACTCGAGTATAAGCCGAGGGTGGGAAATGCATTGGTTACAGCCTCCAAGTATATAGTCTGCCAGCCCCTGTAGCATACAGCCTGCCCAGCCCCTGTAGCAGGAAAAAAAACAGTAGTTACTTACCGGTAATGATGTTTCCTCGAACCACGACGGCACCAACCAGAGAGAGGGATCCGCCCCCAGGGACAGGAAACCTGAGCATAAAAACATGCTCCTCCTATTCTGCCTCAGTGTTTACAGAGACTTGGAAGAGCCATATCATTAGTACATCAGAAACATATAATCTATATATCGTTTTCCATGTATGCGTAATTTATATATATATAATATATATATGTGTTTTTTTTTTTTTTTTTTTTTGTATGCAACACCCGTGAATTATCCTATATAACATAGATTTTAGGAAAGAACACCCTGGGTGGGAATATACCAGGTGCCGTCGTGGTTCGAGGAAACATCATTACCGGTAAGTAACTACTGTTTTCCCCTTCACCACGACGGCACCAACCAGAGAGAGTCCTAACACCTGGTTTGCCTGCTGTGGCCAAGTCCGACAGGCGTAGGAAGCTGCTTCCGCGGTATAAGATAAGATAAGCCTTTATGAGTAGCCCACAGTGGGGAAATTCACAGTCAAATTTTATGCAACGAGATTAAACTGTTGCTTGCTCCTGCGACATCCACTGAAAATCAAAACCATGTTTGACAGACAGTGGGAGGACATGGTGTCTGTGCTGAGGCATCACCGAGGAGGGGAATACCACCCCATTCCCCTTCATGGCCGACGTTGTTCTATCTGCTCTGTCAGACAGTTCCTCAAGTCGTCCTCCCATCTGCAAGACATTCACAAGACATGTCCAGGAACTGTGCAGACTCACCTCAGCCACTCTTACAGTAAGCCAAGCACACCCTCCTAATTTGCAGCTCAGAAACGTCCTACCCCAACATAGTACTGTATTCAATGTTTCACCGTTGGAATTCCGCCTCCATGTGTTAGACCAGACCGCCTGTATGAACAGAATGAAAAGCCATTAATGATATGTCAATGATGCAAGCGTACCCAAGGTACGCGCCTGTTAACCGGCTCATGCGTGACCCTGTCGTTTGCCCAGGCAACTTTGAAGAGGCCACGTTATGTTGTCGAGCCGCCAGGACTACCAGATGAATAACGTCATTACACTACTACTTCATGTCCTGGAACTCAAGCTGCAAATCTTCTGTTCAGGGACACTGAAGAAGTGGAGGCTACATTTAATGGCCACATATTCCGGTGGGGATGAACAGGGAGGACATTGATTCAGTGGGTTTTTGTTCCACTAGCAGGAACAAGGAGAGGAGGAGCAGAGCAATCCAGAGGAGTATAAGACAAGACAAGATTACCCAGGAAACACTGTGGCATATATAGTGGGAGATGGAGGCTGGAAGTCCCTCAGAGTCACTTGCGCAGGTATGGTCATCAAGCACAGCAGGCTGCTTTGAGAACTAACTACGTGACAGCCCAATATAGCAAATCCACCATAGGGATGAATTTTTGGCTCTCCACCCTCGGGGATGCCGTCTAGTTACCCGGTCAAAATGGGTGACTTTTTTTCCACATGCTGGCCGCGAGATGGAGTAAAATGACTCAAGCATACTATAGGAGAAATACTTTAAAGAGAGTTGGGCCATCCTCTGTCAGTCTTACCGAGAGATTCCTGGCAGTGATCATACTCATTTACTGCTGGAACGGGCTGCTGTGGGAAATGGTGGGGGGGGGATTAGCAACAGTCCTTTATCCGCAGCTTAAGTCTGAGTCCTTATGGGCACAATCGCAGCCGACATGGAACAGACCCTCACCAGCGTGGTGGCCTAACTTGGACAGCACTTTACCACACAGAGAGGTAAGAGCATCCCCGGACTACATGTCAGGCCAGTTGATTTGTGAAGTTGCAGTAGAGAAGCTGTCCTGTCTCGCCATAGTGTGCAATCAGGGTGTTGTTCAGTGTGTGGGGGCCATCATATTATCCGCAGGGGGAGAACCGGCGTGTCAAGATGATCAGCCTGATCGCCGAGATTTCAACTCACAAATGCCTTTTTCCATCAGATTAGTTCATGATGCCTCCCCAAATGTTGAGAAAAGTGAGTGGTGGATTCTAACTTCCTGCCTCACCACTAGTCTATGGACTTCCACCCACCGATTGCCACACATCGCTGCTCGGGCCAGTGCTCCTTCTCCCTACGTTACTATCAACCTAACATGGATTCGCATTGTCTGCCACCTCCACACACTGTTATCTTTGTGCCACTCCTGTGGCTTACCAGTTGGCCGCACCTCCACTCTGTATCATTGTTTCCACTCTGGGCTCCGGGCTTCTGTGCTTCTTGTACGCCTAACATCCGGCACCGGATACAATCAGGGGGAGGCCCAACATTGCAATTTTTTTAAAGGTATATTAACTAATCATCGTCTTTACAGTTTTTTCACAATGTAAATGATAACTGAAAGCCCCCTTGATCATAGATAAGTTGCCCTGAAATAGTTATAGTGTAACTATATGATGAGTCTAGGACATTATTTATTTTTAAAAACAAAAGAGTAAAGAGATTTTGGAATATAATACAAAGGTATTCTTTTGGGTCGGTGTCTATAACATAGCACTATTTTTTAAATCCATCCATTATTGGATCAGGGCAATGTTTTTTTCAATGGACGAGACCTTGTATCAGATTAAAAAAGGCATATTTTTGCAGAAAATAACTCTGGGGGTAATCTGTACACACAGACGGCTGTGTATCAGACACCTGGTCTTTAGTTTTGCTGAGGCCCTCTCCAGTTAAGGTTAAACTAACGATGGTGTGTTACATAATAGGTTCTACTAATGATGCCACTGTGATACTTTTTGCCCATCTACTAGATACAGCGTAACTGTATGTGTGTGTATGTATGTATGCATGTCCGCTAAAAGAATTGTATTTCCGGCCTGGTTTACTTACAATCACACAATTTTGCACCAGCACTAACTACTGTGACTCCGGAAACATCAGAATAATTAGACAGTTTTGAGGCCAAGTTTGTAAAAAGAATTTTTTTTTTTTTACACCCTGGCACTTTCTAAAATTACACGTATTAGTACCCAACCTTACCATATACCCACCGCCACCCATTGTACATGAGCCATTGTCGCTGCTCTTTGGCAAGTTAGAAGTTGAGCTGTTTCTGGGGACACGGTCATTAAACTTACTCTGAGCTTTTTGGATACTACATAAGTGCCGATGATAGAAGATGAGTATCAATTGTGAGGTAAGATGGAGAGAGACAAAAAAGACACTCAGTGAGAGTAGTGAGTGACAGGCCTAGAAGTGGTGTAACTACAACTTTTCGGGCGAAAAGGGCCAGGGCGCCGCCGCCCCTGGCTGGTTGATTGCATAGATGTGTCAGTGGTATGATTAGGAGAGCGGGTTGGGGGTTTTGTGATGGGGCGTGACAGATTTCTTCCGTTTTGTGTCTGTCGCTTGTGTGCGCTTCTTCTTGACCCTTCTGGGTTTGGACTTGCTCTCTGCGCGTTTAGCGGGCAGGTCGAGGGTCCTGCAGAGTTGATTTTTATAGATATTGTATCTCTCTTGAGGTTGCCTTGTTGGCTGTCTTAGGTTCGATTGTCGTTCGTAGTGTCGGTCATGTTGATGTTTATTCTTCCTTCTCTTCTCCCTCTCTCTTCTTACCCTCTCACTCTTCTTTCTCTTTTCTGTCCTCTTTTTTTCGTTCTCCGCTGTCTTGTTGTGACCTTATTCTAAGCTTGGTTTTTTGGGAGATGGCTACACCTTCCGGTTGTCCCCCGACCTCGCTAGACTTTTTGCACTCTGACATCACCCCACAGAGTTCACCAACACGGACCAAATATATAAAATCTTCCTGCATTCCTAGAAACTTTAGAGATGCTACTCTAGCATTATATTACATTGACACTCACTCCTGATTTGGAACTGCTTGAAAGTGAGAAGGTGTCACATTTTTCTCTATGCGACCTAGTCCGACTAAACTTATAGTAAATATGCAAATGGAGACTTACAGGATTTTGACTTTGCACATCGACAACTGAGCATTTTACAGTGCCAGTAGAAAGTATCGTACTTCAGGTTGTACGACCACCCTTAGATTCACTTTACTGCATTATTGTGCCAACTACTACCCATCGGGCATGTGGCTTAATGTATTGCATTATGGCAATCCTGCATAGAATTGTACCCACCCTCCCCATTCCGTCCCACATGTTGTTTAACGTCTCCTATGAGCTAGTCCCATTGACCCATGTGATCTTCCCTGTGATCAGTTTATTATTGGATATTTTGTCTTAATGAGTAAAGTGTATACAGGCGGTCCCCTACTTAACAACACCTGACTTACATACGATCCCTAGTTACAAACGGACCTCTGGATGTTGCAATTTACTGTACTTTAGTCTTAGGCTACAATACACAGCTATAACGTTTACACTGGTAACTACAACAAAGCTTTATTGTTAATCCTGGTTCTTATGACATCCACTTTTCCCATCTTTTGAACCTTATGACAATCCAACATTTTTAAAATCCAATTGTCACAGAGACCAAAAATAATTTGGCTGGGATTACATTGATAAAGTATACAGTTCCGACTTGCATACAAATTCAACTTAAGAACGAACCTACAGACCCTATCTTGTATGTAACCCGGGAACTGAAGTTTCTACATCTCCCAGGGCAACACCAGACAAGGATCAAATTATGCAATTTTTTGCCCTGCCCGGGATTTGGACTCACAACCTCCACACTCCACCTGCCATGGAGATACAGGACAGAGTCTACGCACTAGGCCAGTGGTGGCGAACCTATGGCACTGGTGCCGGAGGTGGCACTCAGAGCCTTTTCTGTGGGCACCCAGGCCTTCACCCCAGCCTAGAGTTTGCCAGACAGGAATCAAGGTTTCCTCCTTGATTCCTGAGGATGTGCCATGCTCAGCGCTATTTTAAAGCAACATCCTTGGCTGCCAGGACTACAGGAGGAGCAAGAAGGTGTGGCTATACATGGATTGTCATTAGAATTCCTGCTCTGGGTCTCGTGATTCTTCCTCTTCAGGGGACCCTGAAGGTTAGCTACAATCCAAATTTCTCCATCTTTCTATTAAATTGGTGTCCTCAGGATGCCAATGCAGTTGAAACTTTTGATACAGCAGGAATCAATAAATAATTGCTTAAATTGGCATGTCAGCACCCATAGGTGGGTTTTGGTTGTAGTTTGGGCACTCCGTCTCTAAAAAGGTTCGCCATCACTGCACTAGGCTATGGACTTACTGGCTTACAATGGGAGGATTTTATGTAGCCAAGAGCTTCACTTTTACACAGGCTCCATGCTCTTGTATATAGAGGGATCTTCTCAGATATCTCTCTTTATATCACATTTTTATAATTTTGTTATCAGCTTAAAATACAGTAAAATGGCATTAGCAAGAGTGTATAAAGAAAAAAAAGGGGGGGGGGTCATACAGGCATGTCTGCTGCGCATGAGAAAAACATGCAGACATGTCTGTTCAGTCCATATTGTAGCAGTGTTTTCTCACGTCCATACACCATCCGTATTTTTCACACATGCAAAAAACTGATTGCCCTGCTCAGTTAGTTGGCTAGAAACTTAAGGGGGAAAAAAAAACCACGGATGTACTGTATTTTTTTGCAGATCCATCGACTTCCATTATGGATGTACGTGGTCCACATGAGAGAATACTATATGCTGCAATATTTCTCACCGTCTGCACGTCCGTGAAAAAAAAAAAAAAAAAACACACGTTAAATAGGGGCCTTATGTCATTGTGGATGGGAACGGGCCGGTTTGGGCTGATTTGGTCTGGAGTCTTTCTCTCTCCTTTCAAACCTTGCCCTACGAAAGGACCGAAAGGATCTTGATTTATAAGGAACATAAGGGGAAGGGAATCCTTTCCTCTTATCCCCCGCTTTTTCTAGCAAATTATCCAGGACGGGACCGAATAAAAAATCTCCATTACAGGGTATATTACACAGTCTGCTCCTAGAGGCCAAATCACCCGACCAGTCTTTTAGCCAGAGGGCTCTTCTTGCAGAGTTTGATAGTGCCGCAGATCTTGCTGATAGTCTCAGACTATCAACCGAGGCGTCTGCTAAAAGAGCCGCTCCTTTCTGTATATTTGCAATAGAGGACTGCAGACTTTCTCTAGGGACTTTATTTTGTATATCATTCCCCAATTGGCCTAACCACATCAATACTGCTCGGGCCGTGCAAGCGGCTGCCACAGCTGGTTTGAACGCATTTGTCGAAGATTCCCAAGTTTTTTTAAGGTATCCATCCGCTTTCCTATCTAAAGGATCCTTTAGGGAACTAATATCTTCAAAGGGTAGGAAAGCCCCACGGCCCATTTTTATGATTGAAGCATCCACTTTAGGTGGAGGGCCCCAGGATGAAGTATTATCCAAATCAAAAGGGTATTTCCTTTTAATTGCTCTGGAAATAAAGGATTTCTTGTCAGGGTTTTCCCACTCCTTTGAAATTAATGTGGAAATAGTGTTATGAATGGGAAAAGTGCGTTTTTTCTTTTCCGCTAAACTTTCAAACATAATGTCCTGGACTGACTTTGGCTCTCTCTTTTCCTCAATGTCCATAGTGGCTCTAATCATTTTTAACAATTGATCAGTGTCCTCCGTTAGGAATAAAGGACGCCCCGTCAATTCCTCCTCAGAGAGCGAAGAGGTTGTTTCATCCTGAATAATACCCTCTTCTTCAGAGTTTGAAGGGTCTTCTGGGGCTGTTACAGTGGAAGGACCCGGAAAATTTTTATCCGGTAATATAGGTGCCGGATTAATCGTTTCTTTTACTGTCAATTGGACCTCTTCTCTAATTACCGAACGAAGGGTCTCCAGCCATGAGGAGGATTCCTCTGAGATAATCTTTCCAATACAGGAAGCACACGTATTTTTTTTCATAACCAGACGGCAACATCCTACATTCCCTGTGGTGTGTTTTCCTAGTGGCTTTCTTGGGAGTTTCTTCTCCCTAAAACCATTAAGAATCAGAACATTAGTGTGTGTAAGTAAAAATGCCCCATCTGGTAACTCACCACACCTTCATTACCGGAGCTGGGTTCTTCAGGGGTTCAGGGAGCTCACGCTTATCCGCCATTCTCCTGGCCTGAGCTGCAAAGCACCAAATGCTTACTCCTGCATGGCGCTTAAATGTGAAGAGAATCCCGCCAGGCCACGCCCCCTTCCGGTTCCAGCTTTGCCGGCTCGTTCTTCTATTGCATATACACATATGCACAGAACGAGCCCAGCCAGCTCCACAAATACCCCGGTGGATATCTCACCGGTGGGTTTTCTCTTCTTTTCCTCCTGTCTTCACGCTGCCCACTCCGTTCCAGGCAGCGCCGATGCGACCCGGAAGTGAAGAGCAAGCACTTCCGGTCGCGCGCATCAGTCACCACAGCGAGGTGCAACACAGGAGGAGAAGGACCACGTGGAGCCAGCCTTCTCCAGAGAGACGCGACGCGCCCCCCCGGTAAGTCAGAACTGCGGGCACCCGACGGAACCAACCAGAGGTTCCCTCAGCCCACGCTCAGGTCCCTTCCAGGGACAGGAAACCACTGAGGCAGAATAGGAGGAGCATGTTTTTATGCTCAGGTTTCCTGTCCCTGGGGGCGGATCCCTCTCTCTGGTTGGTGCCGTCGTGGTGAAGGGGAAAATAACACTATACTCATTCTTCCGACGTCCCCCATAGGTCCACTTCTGTCTCAGACTGTCTCAGACAGAAGAGGACCTACGGGTGACGTCAGAAAGGTGAGTTTTGTTTTTTAGTTGACTCGAGTATAAGCCGAGTTAGGGTTTTTGAGCACAAATTTTGTGCTGAAAAACTAGGCTTATACTCGAGTATATAAGGTATTTGTGACTATTTATGTACACCAACTCATTCACATTAACAAGATGATGCTTTATTTTAAAAGTAGTTTGGTATATCAAAAATTTGTGATTGGTTCTAAATGTGCTTTTTACGGGTTTTGAATTATGGTGTAACTGGTCCATTTTGGACCTATTCTTTACACAGATCCCTTTACTGCACACTGCACCATGCACTTGCACACCCCCTATTCCACAATTTTTATTTTTGCACGGTTCGCACTTTTGTCACTCACTCTTTTCTCTATGGCAATTTCCGATTATTTAAATTTAATATGCAAATATGCAAATGAGGGATACAGGATTTGACTATTTGCACATGCACTGAGCACTTTTACATGCCAGTAGGGAAGTAGCGTACATCAGGTTGTACGACCAGCACTTAGATCACTTTACTGCATTATTTGCACAATAACCTACCATCGGGCATGTGGCTTATGTATTGCATTATGCGATCTGCATAATAATGTACCCCACCTCCCAATTCGTCCCACATGTTTTTAACGCTCCTATGAGCTAGTCCCATTGACCCATGTGATCTTCCCTGTTGATCAGTTTATGTATTGTGATATTTTGTCTTAATTGAGTATGCAATAAAAGTAGTATACAGGCGGTCCCCTACTTAAGAACACCTGACTTACATACGACCCCTAGTTACAAACAGACCTCTGGATGTTGGCAATTTACTGTACTTTAGCCTTGGGCTACAATAAACAGCTATAACAGTTATCACTGGTGACTACAACGAAGCTTTATTGTTAATCCTGGTTCTTATGACAATCCAACATTTTTAAAATCCAATTGTCACAGAGACCAAAAATAATTTGGCTGGGATTACAATGATAAAATATACAGTTCCGACTTACATACAAATTCAACTTAAGAACAAACCTACAGACCCTATCTTGTATGTAACCCGGGGACTGAAGTTTCTACATCTCCTAGGGCAACACCAGACGAGGATCAAATTATGCAATTAAATAATTTTTTGCCCTGCCCGGGATTTGGACTCACAACCTCCACACTCCACCTGCCATGGAGATACAGGACAGAGTCTACGCACTAGGCTATGGACTTACTGGCTTACAATGGGAGGATTTTATGTAGCCAAGAGCTTCACTGTTACACAGGCTCCATGCTCTTGTATATAGAGAGGGATTTTCTCAGATATCTCTCTTTATATAATTTTGTTATCAGCTTAAAATACAGTAAAATGGCATTAGCAAGAGTGTATAAAGACAAAGAAAAAAAAAGGGGGGGTCATACGGGCATGTCTGCTGCGCATGAGAAAAATATGCAGACATGTCTGTTCAGTCCATATTGTAGCAGTGTTTTCTCACATCCATACACCATCCGTATTTTTCACACATGCAAAAAACTGATTGCCCTGCCCAGTTGGTTGGCTAGAAACTTAAGGGGGAAAAAAAAACCACGGATGTACTGTATTTTTTTGCAGATCCATCGACTTCCATTATGGATGTATGTGGTCCACATGAGAGAATACTATATGCTGCAATATTTCTAACCGTCTGCACGTCCGTGAAAAAAAAAAAAACACACGTTAAATAGGAAACAATCAGTCCGTATGCTACCGTATATACATCAGTATCCAAGGAGTCCAGAACCAGTGGGAGATGCATACTGTCAGCCAACCAATAGTCAGCCATCCATAATTTGTCAGCCCACCGTATTTTATACAGTGCCCAACAGGTGAAGAAGTCCTGTATTTTTGGTCAAAATAAAGCAGTATATACAAAATGGGGGAGAGGGGCACACATACAAGTGTGTGCATGAGGCTTCACACTATGGGCTCAATACAATGGCTATATAACATTGCCATAGTTCAGAATTGAATAAAGCATACCAAAAGTAAAAGTACTGCACAATAACATTCCCCTATACATACAACATGCTCGGAATAAAAAAAAAAAATCCTGCATAGATAACAGTCTGAATAGCAGTAAAAAAAGGACTGAGCAGAAATTTCACAGGTATAGTTTCTTTAGAAATCCGATAACATCTAAAACCTAGGCGTAGTCGTACAAAGCTGCACAATGGGGCTTGGATTATCAGGCAGGCCATTGCCCTCAGTAATAGCACAGGTCAGAGATACAAGCACCAAATAGATTTTAATTCATACAAAAAGCACTAGTAGCCACACAAAGGATTACAATATGTAAGGTTATCACGAGAGAAAACATTGTTTTATCCCATGTGATTTATTCAGCGATAATCCCTCTAAATGCAATGTATTAAAGCCTTTTCATGAAAGTCCTGCAAGGAAATGGGGTCAGGAGATGAGCCACCGGTATGCTTTCACAGCCATATCTGATTCAATGCAGTATGTTGCCAGTTTAAGACCTACAGGCAGTCCTCAGGTTACATAAAAGATGAGAGGAGGACAAACCTATGGAATCTAAGATATCTTCAGGCCAGCAGCTACGCAATCTTAGCTCCAAAGTCTGAGCTACTGTGCGTGCGCAGAATTCTGGTTTTGCGGACGAGTGCGCACCGCTCCTTGTAGCTGCATTCTGAGGAGGATCAAAGAGGCTACTGGGGTGTGGAGTAGCCGTGCCCTGTAGCCTCAGCACTGGCTACTCCACACCCCAGTAGCCCCTTTAAAACTTTTTTTTTTAGTATGCTAATTTTCTAAAAGTTACAGGGGGTGTTAGGATTAGCCCTTAAAAGGGCTATCCTCACATACAACAGAAGCACCTACCACCAGATCTACCTTAATAGGTAGATCTGTGGTGGTAGGATTCCTTTAACTAGGGGTTGTCTGTAAGTCAGGTGCCCTTAAGTAGGAGACTACCTGTATCTACACAAAATACTAAACCCTGATCCATCCATCCATTATTACAGTACATTCATCTGTGGATAAATTTAATAGCACAAGCTGTTTTTTTTTTTTGTCAACTTCCACCTTTCTCCCAAAACTGGTTTTGTTGAGAGATCCAGCAGGTATTAGGCGTTTTTAGTTAGTGCGTTTTCAGATCGTAAAAAAACGCATCTGTTTTTTTAAACCACATAAGTTTTTGGCCATTTTTGTGTAAATTCGGAAAACCGGACAAAAACGCATTCGCTAGAAACAGCCTAAAAACACCATGTGTGACACCACCCTTATTGTCTGGGAAAGCAATAGGTTTCTATCCAAACCCTCCACTGACTGCAACATTTTTCCACACTTTAGCAAAAAGGAAAGCAAAACCTACATCCGGTTTTAGGCTACCTGCATCTGGGAAGAAAAAAAAAAAAAAGGACCAGGCAAAGAGGAGCAATGGAGGGGAGGTCCTTGTAATGGTGGTGACAAATGCAGTAACTGACAGTGTTAAAATACAAAAATAGAAGGGTACATTTTAAATGCTCTGGTAGTAGACAATATTACCCACTTGCCTTGTACAACTCCCATGTAGCCTTAATATAATCAATCCTGCAGCCACATCTAGACAAGATGCACCACCAATGGTTAATCTTAATGAGATACTGGTGAAGCTGAAGATGTATGTTCTGGCAATGCAACTTAAAATCAAGTATTTGTCACTCCATTCAAAGGAATCTTGTTTTAAGTTTTATACAATAAAATTGTGTTTTAGCTTGGAGCAAGTGCTTCGTCAGGCGTATAATCATCATGTTTACTAGTAACAAAAGCTGCAGGTCCTGGAAGTGGACAGAGACCTTGGCTCTCCATCTTTTATAAAACCTCCAAGGTGACAAAAGCAAAGTTCATATTTAAGCCATATTGAATAGTACAGACTTTTTGCGATGGCTGTACACACATTGATGTCAGCAAGTGGCGGGGCAGGGGGCTGAATTACTATATACTGGGTGGAAGCTGTGACCAATGCATTTACAATACAAGGTTTATACTCGAGTCAATAGGTTTACCCGGTTTGTTAGAATTAGATACCTCGGCTTATACTAGAGTATATACAGTAATTTTAGTTTAAAACTATTTTATGCCGAGTTAATACGTACCTGGAAGGTTGCAGGTGTGACATCTTGATACGCAAAATCAATGTATGGTGACCAAGCAGTCACAGAATGCTAGCTCCCTATGTGGAGCATGCTCACTGCAGACGCTGTATGGCCAATCTGCTTGTCGGGTTCTAGTAGATAACTTTCATCGCGCAGTCGCAGTGAGAAGTTTCACCTGCTATATATAGGTAGGATGTTCCAGAACGGTACAAGGTTTGTGTATGATAAAGTTCTTACAGAAGTCTAGATTTTTTTACTGATGTTTTAAGTAAACTGATGGATTGTATTAGATGAAGAGGAAAACCTAGTCCCCCCCACTTCAGGACCCACAGCTTTTAAGTTATAGCAAACAAAGCTAAATGCAATGCCTATTTCAATGTATGTTGATAGGCTCCATTAGAAACCTGTAACATGATTATGTAGCAAACACAGATTGAGAAAACTGACATTTTGTATTTTTAAAGTGCCTGCCCCAATGAAGGAAGCCCCCTAGGCTCTATTAAAGTCAATGGATGCATCCGAAAAATAGTGTTGCACAATGCAGCAAATCTTATGTACTTATAAGTATTGTAACCCCTTCCAGCCTCGGCCCTTTTTCGATTAGCATTTTATTTTTTCACTCCCCACATTCAAAAATCTGTAATTTTTTTTTAAATTTTCCAGTACAGAGCTGTGTGATGGCTTATTTCTGCGTAACAAATACATTTCAAAATGTGGTATTAATATTTCATGCCGTGTACCGGGAAAAAAATTCCAAATGCAGTGAAATTGGATAAAAAAAAAAACCGCATTGTTGCCGTATTCTTGTGGGTGGATTTTTACGATTTCACTGAGCGCCCCAATGACATGTCTACTTATTCTTTGGGTCGGTACGATTACGGGGATACAAATTTGTATAGGTTTATAATGTTTTCATACATTAAAAAAATTAAAACTCCTGTACAAAGTTTTGGGGGGGATTTTGCCATCTTCTGGCGCAATACTTTTCATACTTGGTGTACGGAGTGTGGGTGGTGCCGTTTTTTGCGGATTTTGATAACGTTTGAATGTTATTTTTAGGACTGTACGACCTTTTGATCACTTTTATAGAATTTTATTTTTTTTTGTAAACTGGCAAAAAGTGGCATTTTCGACTTTGGGCGCGATTTTCGATTCCGATTTTTTGATGGGCATTTTCGGACGCGGCGAACTAATGTGTTTATGATTTTTACTTTTATTTAATTATATAATTTAGGGAAAAAGGAGTGTTTGAATTTTAGGTTTTTATTATAATTTTTATTTTTACTTTTTATTTTTACATTTTTCAGACTCCCCAGGTTACTTTAACCCTAGTTGTCTGTATGATCCTATCATATACTGCCATACTACAGATTCGTGAGACCCGAAGCTACCATGGCAATGGATCGCCGCTCCCGATGACGTCACGGGGAGAGACGATCCACGGAAGATGGCGGCGCCGCTCTCTTTGAAGCAGCCAGCACCTTTGCTGGTGTCGATCAAGCGGTAAAAAACCCGTGATTGGTGCCGACACCGATCGGGGTGTTAACGGTAAGCCTTTGCTGACTATATGCAGCAGAGACTTACCGGCTATGGAGAGGGCCCAGCCCGAGAGCCCTCTTCATGTACTGGGACCCGACATGTGACGTACTAATACGTCACATGTCAGGTTAAGGGGAAGTAGTATTGAATAAGTATGTTTCAATCAAATTATCTTGTTATACAACTATATATGGGGACATAATAACCATCTAAAATTACACCACCGGGTATAAGAATGTAACCCGGGCCTAGAGGCATGCATATGCTCTGTACCCCTAAAACCTCATGGCCAAAGTGTAACAAAAAGTGACCCAAAAAAGAGTACAAAGAACAATGTAAGCAACCTATATGTCAAAAGTTGTTTAAGGATAAATAAATGTACCCATGAACAAGTCATCAAGTATAGGCGTGCAAATGGAATCAAAAATATAAGCACAAAGATAACCTGGCAAGGAAAACAGGCAGCGGCAGTGTGAGAAGGGGAGGCACAAGAGACCCCCCCATGTGTCATAATAAAGTGACTTCCTATAGGCAAGTGAGGTACTATTGCACCAGTTTCCCATTATATATCTAGGAGGGGTGCCAGCCCACACCCAAATTACGTGCAGTCCGCTCAGTGCACAACCCGGAATGATTCATCACGTGGACAAAAGGACATTGCGAAGAACGAGAGTCGCACCTAGAAAACAAAAATAAGAGTCGGTGCGAGACAAAAAGAGGCACAAAATCTGAGGCATGACTTCCACAGACTCCTTGGTATTCTGTCGCAGAGCAGACATTGCGGCGAATTTATTTGTAGATGTTTTGGGGTGTAGCAGAGCAGGGACCACGATCTTCAGGGTAATATGCCATCTGTCCATAAATGGTTCTACGACACTCCCAGGTTTTCTCCAGACCAAGCGTCTACATTGTGCAATCAAATCATTTTTTGCCAGTCCGGTTTTTAACCTATATCCTCCACAATCCACCTGCCTAGATAAACAGACAGGGCCTCTATCCACTAGGCTATGGGTTAGTGGCTGTGTGAGAGGCGATGGAGGTTTTATGTAACCAAGACTTCAGTGTTCAACACAGGCTCATGGACTGGTATAATAGGAGGGATCTTCTCATAGAGATGTTATGGAGATTATTATTGAGAGTATTATGGACATATTTTAAACAACAATACAGTTAAATGAAAACATTTAGAGAGAAAAAAAAAAAAGGGATCAGCAGACGGGCGTGTCCACTTCTCATCTGCACAAAATTGACAAAACGTGAGTCTGATCATACATATGTATATCCGCACCAACAGACCATCCGTTTTTTTCACAAATAAACAAACATTACAAAAACGCTGATGGTTTTAAACTACTTCTTGCCCTGCCAATGGCTGCATCATTTGAGGAAAAAAAAAAATCCATCTGCATACTGTGGTCATGCAGGTGTATTTTTTGTGAATCCATGACTTATATGGATTCACATGGTCTCTGCATAAGAGACAAAATAAACGCAATCTATTTTTTTCCACTGCTGAACATCCTTCAAAAAATGGACTTGAACAGTACATAGGAAACCGAGGTTCATTTGTTATTCGACAAAAACGGATACACGTCCGGACATTAAAAGCACCTGTCTAAAATGGACTCTGAATTTAAAGATTATCCTGGTAATATTCACATATAAAAATCTACATACTAAAATAGTACAATCCATATACTACAATATCATAAAAGCCCTAAAGCCTCTCCTGCAGAACCAGGTTGACTGGTACCAATCACAGTTGTAAACAAATGAAAATGCAATGTAAGTACGACTACAAACTGTTTGCATAATTTCTAAATGCAATGTTAAACTCCCAGGTGACTGGCCCTAAACATTCAGATATGCTTTTTTATTTTCTGAAAATATAATCGGCATCCAGTATCGGATACTTGTCTCGGTATTATCTCACTCACTCAAACTGGTTCAGTGCAAAACTCTGTCCGATTGACGCCATATCAAAAGATGCAGCAATACCGGTTACACAGCTGCCAAACACAAAAATCGTGTTACTATTAGCTCCATAAAAAAAAATATATAAGCGCCCAAAATAAATATTTTAAAACGGTTTATGCCATGCAAACAAAGGATCAGGAACCCTTATCCCAGGGGTGTGTACCTATGGCTCGCCCCCTGGGAGCCAGAATGGCTCAGTGGATGCATTGGCTCTCAGACAGCAAATCTTTAATAAATAAAAATCGCTGCTGCGCGTCGCTTAGCTGATAATGTCCAGTGATCAGTCTAGGATGCTACGTGCCGCCTACGTCCTAGTACGACCAGTGCATCGCGCCATCGTCTAAGTATGGGTCAAAGAGAAGAGCATGGGAGTGGCTGCAGAGGCACTGGTTAGAGGTTATATTAATTTTTTTGCATGTGCCGTGGCTACCCATCTACCGGTACTGAGACCGTTCCCATCGTTCGCCGTCTTGCTCGCCTGGCCCCGTTAGGGGGGCCCCCCATACGCATTACACGTCCCTATCCGCTCTCTAAGTGTCTCGTCTACACCCTGTCACCGCGTCTATCCCATCCTCTTCCGACCCCGCGCACTTTTCTACCCAACAAACTCACCATTCACTTTCCTTATCGATCCATATCTCACTCAACCTTTCATATCTTCTTCCCTCATCCCCTCCACCCTCCCCCCACCAACTCCTCAATCCCGACCCCCCTCTCTTTCCCTTCTCTCACCAAACCATCCTCCTTTTTCGACCACTTATCCTCTGTCCTACTTTTAACACCCTCTTAACATTCCTCCTCATCACGCCACCACCCGTTCAATTTCTTATCCCCCCCATATCTGCCACCCTCACCTCACAACATACCTCCTCCTTTTCTACCACTATTCCCTGTTCAGCCCGCCCCCTCACCCCTTCCTGGCCCTGCCTCCTTATTTCAATCTACAATATGCCCCTTTCATGTTCCACTTCTCCCCACCTCGCCCCATCTTCAACAAGACCCCACCCCTGCATATCACATTGCACGCCGCCGATACCCGGCGAAACTCCCCATTTACATCCTGATTAATGAATCCCACTCCCTATCCCGTCCCCCGTCCCCCCTCCCCGACTTCTGCTTCCTAGGTTCTAGCTCACCTCATGTCTCCATTCATACCACCCCCGTCCCATAATCCTTTCCCTTCACGATTGGGTCCCCCTCACCGGCCTATCTCCCTCTCAAGTCGTTGCAGTCGCCGTCCCTTTTACGCCACAGTGGGCAAACAGCCAACAAATTACATACGGCCCCACTCACCCTCCCCCGTTTTCGTCTCGCCCTCCATCTTCTCGGCATTACCGTGGCGCGCCTTAGTTCGTGCACCAAACCTTCGTTCTAACTGAGCCACGCCCGATTGGCACGGCATCTCCCGGCTGTTAGGGACACCCCCACGATACGAAGGTGTCACAAATCCACCTGCTCGCATCCCGGCCGGAGGGGACGCACCGCCGATAACCGCTATCTCCACGCCGACCTTCTCGTCCCCCCCTCTTACCATCCCTCTCCGAGCAACTTCAGTGCGTCGCGACTTCAGCAGATTTCGGCCTTGCCAAGTCCCCCTATCCCCGGCATACCTCTAGGTTAAGGCGGGAGGGATCCCCGTGACATTCACTTAATGTCCAAGTAGCCTATTGTACCCTATTTGAAGGTGTAGCGTGTGGGGCAGGTGCCGTGGTCATACCTCATCTCCTGGGGGCATGTGCCGTGGCGACCATCTACCGGGGGCATCTGCCGTGGATACCCATCTACCTGGCGGGCATGGCCGTGGCTACCCATGCTACTGGGGGGCATTGTGCCCGCCCCCCCGCCCCGACCCCCCGAACATGGCTACCCATCTACCTGGGGGCATGTGACGTGGCTACCCATCTACCTGGGGGGGCATGTGCAGTGTGGCCTACCCATCTACCTGGGGGCAGTGTGCCGTGGCTACCCATCTAACTGGGGCATGTGCGTGGCTACCAATCTCCTGGGGGCATGTTGCCGTGGCTACCCATCTTACCTTGAGGGGCATGTGCCGTGGCTACCCATTACCTGGGGCATGTGCGTCGGCTACCATCTACCTGGGGGGCATGTGCCGTGGCTAACATCATACCGGGAGGCATGTGCCGTGGCTACCCGATCTACACGGGGGGCATGGGCAGTGGCCTACCCATCTACCGGGGGCATGTCCGTGGCTACCCATCTACCTGGGGGGCATTGCCGGGGCTACCCATCTACACTGGGGGCATGGCCGTGGATACCCATCTACCTGGGGGCATGTGCCGTGGTCACCCATCTACCGGGAGGGCATGTGCCGTGGCTGGGATAATGGGAGTAGGAACGTGTGGCTAACTTCTACTGCAAGTATGTGCTGGGCTACTTATCTAGGTCAAGGCAGGCGGCAATGATGCAAGGGTGGGGATGGAGCAAGGAGGTCAGGACTGGCCAGCGATGGAAGCAGAATCAGGAACAGGTCCAGGTCACAACGGGAGGGTCAACAATTGGGAAAGGCAACACTGTGGAAGCTTCCTCCATAGGCATAAAAAGCACCAAGATCGCGGGGAATGCTGGGAGCAGCCTGTCTTTATAGGACTCCGGCGAAGTGGGAGCTTAATCAGTGGGAGTGAGGCCTTTAAATATGCAGCCCAGGATGGGAGCAGGGGAACATTGAGAGGTGAGTGAGCTCAGAAAGGGTGCTGCCCGCGGAGAGGGGCACGGGTGTGCCTGCGATCCGAGACGTAGATAGCAGGGGCAATGTGACACGGGACTACTTATATAACTGGGGGGAATGTGCATATTGTACGGCTCTTACGGACTAACATTTTAAAATGTGCGTCATGACATCTCAGCCGAAAGACAACACTCACACTTATGATGCATATGGGTGGAAAAAAATCAAACATGGCCTGACCAGGCTGTGTTGAACAAGCACAAGCACTGAGGACAAGTCACCAGGGTGTTCACATATTACAGACTGTCCGTATGTGGTATGAGATACTCCTATACATATGAATGCAGAGGGCACAACAGCAGCAGGCAGCACATAGAGAAAGCCATCACCGGGAATGTCACATTATACAGACTGA
This sequence comes from Engystomops pustulosus, assembly GCA_019512145.1. Classification (NCBI taxonomy): domain Eukaryota; kingdom Metazoa; phylum Chordata; class Amphibia; order Anura; family Leptodactylidae; genus Engystomops; species Engystomops pustulosus. The sequence continues at coordinate 93,257,214 of CM033647.1, read as the reverse complement.
GTTATGTGTTCGAGTAATATTCATACACCACAGTGCTTGAAGGGGCAACACACCAGGAAGAAACAAATGAGCCAGCACCAGGAGTGTCACATTTTACAGGATGTCAGTCAAGTGCTAGAGGGGTGGGGGGGCTATGCCTCCCACTCATGAATACGATGGACTGCTGAAGACTGATAATGGACCTCTCTCAGGTCATTTGCAAACAGCTTTAATATAGTTCAAGTTTACAGGCAGGTAGAGGGACAAAGAAGGATGGGGCAATGCTTTTTAGTGGCAGTTAAGGAAAATATATTTAGTTTTGGTGATTACTTTGCCTGACAGGTTTAAAAGCAGATTGTACAGGATTTACACCTGGATTATAGATCAGGTGCGGATCTTACACCAAAAATCATAGACCTCTACACCTATGGGGGTGGAACGAACACACAAACACACATTGTGCTTATGTCACATACATTGTGCACATGGCAACTGAGGCCATGACTGGCCATATCAGGCACAAGCCATTCACTCAGAGTAACTCCTGTTTTCAGGCCTAAATATATATGTGCCAGTCATTACAGGCTGCTAAGTTTTTAATGCGTGGTATTAAAATTGGCACAGTCGAATCAGCTATCCCCACACTGCATACAGTTGCAAGCAGAAGCGCTATTGCTCCAACTGCAGGAAATATTTTTTCTGCTCCACATACAGCTTTTCTAAAGCTATACTGCATCTACACTGGCTGCTGTTAGAAGACTCATCTTGCCCAGCCCCCTCTTTTTCCATCACCCCCCCCCCCCTCCTCTCTCTTCCCAGTCTTCACCCTCCCCCACTGCGGCAACGCAGATGGCAGCAGTGTGACCTCGCTGTTCCTGCCTCCTTGTTTTGATCCTGCAGTCTTGATTGTTCAGGCTAATCCCACACTCTGAGCCTTGGCTGCCGGCCAGATCTGTTATTTTAATGTTAGCAAAAGCTTCTCGTTCTACCTCTGCCCAGATCCACCAACTGCCATTGCTGTTATTCGTTCGCTCTTAGAGCCATGTGACCTGCACATTACAACTCTACTCACAAGAAAGATGCTAGATGTGCGCCAAGCGGTCTCAGGCAAGAGCCGGAACAAGTCGTCATATGTGTTCTGAGGACTGCAAGGTCTCTACTGGAGAACAGGCGGGGGGAAAAAGATATTGTAAATTGTGTAGAATGTCGGTGTGGGCTTTCCGTCGACTACTAACTTGAATTTTCACCCATGCCAAACAAATTAAAAAAAAATGCCAACCACTGGTACAGAGATCAGAGGCGGGATTAAGGTCATTTTCCCAAGTTCTACAATGAAGTCAGGGTATAGGCCATTGTGGTGAGGAACAGGACTAGTGACCGAGGGAAGACTTTGCAGGGGTTCCATTTCTTTGTGAATTGCAGACAGTCTAAGGTTGGAATTTGTTGCATAGAGGACGGGGTGTCTGACAAAACACCTGTCTGTCTGCGGGCGGCGTGGTTCCAGGGGGGGGGGGGGTTACTCCCAAACTAATTTTTGTGAAGATCCAAGGCCCATATAAAGAGTTTATATATACACACACAGTGAAACCCACCTAACTGCACCATATGAAAATATTTATTATATAAATACACAGTTGAACACCACCTAACTGCACCATATAAAATATTATATATACATACCAGGAAAACCACCTAATGCCACCATATAAATATTATATATACAGACACAGGAAAACCCACCAACTGCAACATATAAATTAATATATGCGTGCATGACAAACAGTGAAATCCCACCTATCATGCCAAAATATAAATTATATAACTACACACAGATGAAATCCCAACTAAACTGCCACCATATACACCAATCAGCTGGGAAAGTTGCCCCTGTACCTGTAGCCTATCATATTATATGATGTTGTATAAACCTGTACCCTTCCAGAACACATGCAGTCTAGCTCAACAATTAGGGGGAATCTATATGATTTCCTGGCATTCTCAGACAGGAGTCTTTACAAAAATAAAATGTCAAATCAGAATGTACATTACAACAAAAAACAATCCCATGGACTATACAGAAGGTGCGCTTAAAGAGAACATGAGAGTAGGATGACGCACCCCCATAAGTAATACAAATATAGCGATTGAACTAAAGACTGAAGCTAAAAGTAAAGGAAACCAAACCCCCCCCCCCCCCCCACACACACACACACTAGGTGTCTCTTCGTGCACTCAAGGAATTCTGAGTACAGTTCAACTTCCAAAACAGCCCTGCTCCATCTTTGACCCCCTTATTAAAGTGGATGCAAAATGTTTATTGGGTTGCAGTACAGGGAATAATGAAGCAATGGCAGGTAGCATATTAGATTTTGGGTGACTAGGACACAGAAGTTTAGATCCTTTGAGTCCAAGGCTTAACCTTCGCGCTCTGCGTCTGAGGTGATGCCGGTTCAGCTCAAGATCTGAGCCAAACTGGCATCGGGAAACACGGGGGTGCTGGCTGTGACCAATAGCCGACACCCCAGGGGGTAACCCACCCGACAGGTCGGAGTGAGGCTCCGAGGTTCTTGATGTGTTTAAGCCCAATAAAAGCTACGCTGGTCTTAACTGCCTGAAAACGTCAATAATTTCGATTTTTGAAAAGGAAAATTGTTAAAAAAAGAATTTCACTTTTTGTAAGTAGAGCCGCAAAAACTTATCAGCCAACATTTACCACTAAAAGATGAAGTACAGCATGGTTGGGGGGGGGGGCTTTAGACACTATTAGATCGCTTTGATGAGCAGTAACAGAATTTTGTGACAGGAATTTATACAGTAAAGCAGAGGTTGATGGCAGTAGTAAACTGGAACACAAGGATACAGGCGGTCACCGTCCATTACTTGAGACACTCGACTACATACAACACCCTAGTACAAACGGACACACTAGATATTGGCAACGTTTATTGTACTTAGTCAGCTACAATCATCAGCTATAACAGTTATACACAGGTGTCTGAATGAAGCTTAGTGTTAGTCCTGCGTTTTATGACACCCAACATTTTTCAAAATCAATTGTCACAGAGACCAAAAAAGTTCTGGCTGGGATTACAATGATAAAATATACAGTATCGACTTGCATACAAATCAATTAAGAACAAGACCATTACAGAACCCTATCTTGATGTAACCCGGGGGACTGCCTGTACAGTTAAAGAAACCTACCACTTAGTATGGCAGGGTCAAGGCTGTAAGTACCGAGCACCAGCTAAGGGTGGGAGTACGTGCCCTGTAGGTACTACTTCGTTAGTGTCAAACGCGACGGGTATCGCGGTTTTAACACTTTTTAACACTTGAGTGGCAGAAGGAGCTTCGGCGCTGCGCGCGACCGTTGCGGGGCAACATCTCCGCTATTTCCTATGGAGGCGCGCGCCGATGTGCGCACCGTAGCGCCGAAGGTCTTCATGCCCTTAAAGTTTAAAAAGGTTAAAACCGCATACCGCGGTTTTTCTTTTAACACTAACGAACGTAGTACCGGCACCAGTCTCACCCGAGCTGGTGCTCGGGGGTGAGCTTACAGCTTACCCCTGCCATATCTAAGTGAGTAGGTTCATTTAAACTGGTCCGCCAGAGCGGACAGATCCCAGGAAACATGTAGTTAATGTTATTAAAAAGAAATAGGAGAGGAAACACTCGCATGCGTCTACAAGAGACAAAGCACATTTCAATCAGAACTGGTCTACTTCTGCGCATCACATGCGCTAGTGTCTGTTGCAGGTCATTACATTCACACAAAAGTGACAACAGCGCAAAATTACGAACAAACAGAACACCCAAGTTCACAGAATAGAACTGGGTAACACAACCACACATATTGTGACAACATGGAAGGGACAAATCTACAAAGCTTTGAGTTCCTCCATGCCGTTACTAAACAGCAGATTATTTTAGGAAGAATTAGGCCAAGTACATACAACCAGCTTTACAAAATCATAATGCTGCCAGCAGTTGAGTAAAAAAAAACACACACACAAGCACATTACAAATCATAAGACAGGACTGTCACAAGATTGGATACACATCTTCTTCAAATACTTTAGAGATCCAGAGATAAATGACGTCCAGGAGCGCATAACCGGAAACAAAGATGGGGCCCCACCCTCCGCTGCATCGGAAGAGTTAATTTTTATTTTTATTTACATTTTTTTTAAAATAAAAATTCTTGTTAGTGCTGGCAATCAAATCAATTACTTAGGGGGGGTGTTGCAGCAAAAATGCACCCCTGTGAGCCATCTTCATACACCTAAGCCACCTCTGCAACATAGGAAAAGGGTAACAGTCTCAAAAAAACAAATGAGGTTATTCGGAGTAGTGTACATATTTGCAACAAAGGTGCAAAGTTTTGGACACGCTTCCTGAGTTAACCCTACATGGGATGAGAGGGTTTCTTGTTGCAGCTTGAAAACTATTTTTTTCCTTTTTACTTTAAAAAAAGGCAATACAGTTTAAACCAGCTATGTTTTCAGTAAGGTGCTAAACAGGTTACCAGGACAAGTCTGCACCATGGACCCGCAGTGACCAGATTTCAAGGCCAAATCACCACAACCAGGACTTAGAGCAGCATAGGATTATAGTGAAGGAAACAGGAGTACAACAATGAATAGGATTTACAGCAGGAGGAAGATACTCTTGTATTAACAGTACTACAATTGGGTCATCAGACAATCATTAACCAAAGTTGGCAGGATCGCATATAATAACTGAAGATAAAGAGGCAAAATGCCATGGAAGTCATTACACTAGCTAAACCTATATGTGCTCAATTCTTCTCCCTGTTAATTTTCATTACACCAATTTCTGATTTTATGAACTTATGAATAATTACCATTGTGCAAAGAAGGATTTGGTGAGGACCCTTATCCATAGCACCTCAGGAAAATTGGTTATTAAAATGACATGCACCTTGGCGAAGTGAGGGGAGAAAGTATAGAAGCGGGAAAGACAAACGTGATGTCCAAAAAAGGTGAAAAACTATTTGTGCAATATATTAAAATCAAAGATAATGCAGTAATAAAATAGTGGTGTTAAAAAACACACAAAACATTTCCTCAGTCTGCACCAAATGCTCAAACAACTGAAAGCTTAACCACAATAAATCCATACACAGGCGGGAGTCCAATTGATTGCGTTATTCCCTAAGCACCTGTTGGATAAGCTGTGCCTTTACCAGCAGCTGCCCAGAGCTCTCACAGGAATAACTATGCTTCCAAGGGGCTAGACTTCTGTGCTGGCACATGAATACAGCCTTGCTATTATCTTGAGAATGCTTTGTGTAGCCTTTGGCACGCTACGCCACCGATGTTAATTACCCATCGGAAATGGAAAGGGTTTCCAATTAAAATAGTGGAATCTTAAACACACAAAAAAGTTATATTCAAGATTGTCAGACAGTATAGCACGTGCAGCAAAACAGGCAACCAATATGAAAAGTATGTGTATGGGCAGGGGGGAAAATTTTTTTTGTGTGGCACAGGCACAGGGCATCTATGGTTGGAGGAGAAGTGAAAAGCCGAACCATCAGGGAAACGGTACACGTGTATAATATATGAAGACCTTCGATTCATACAGAAACTCCACACCAATATTGCTGGCTACTAAAAGAGTGGTAAATAAGACCATAAGTGGTAGTTATGAAAACCAAGCGAGTGTGGAATTGGAAGCATGATAAAATGTGGACCGTACATCCACAAACTGAATAAAAATTCAGAAATACCAGTTAAAATTCTTGATCTAGAGGCCCCCTTCCACAACTGGCGGGAGTGCATGGGATTGCAGGCCCGAACGCTGCAAACGAACGAACTCAGCTGTCAGATTGCAGTGACGGAGGCAGGGCGATGCAGGCAGTACTCGCTTAAGAATGTGATGCGGAGTTCGCACATCCCACACTACACAAGTGAGGAAGGGGCCTAAAGGTTTAGGCCAGGTTGAACCTTTTATTGGTCCAAGGGCCCACATTAAAGTTTGTAGTATGCAAGAGCAACAATACAATAACCAGCCACCTGGATGTACCAACAACAAACGTACAGATAAAATGCGCACCCCAGAAACCTACCACATTACAGCAAGTACATTTCACCCCTCACACAAGCCAAAATCCCCGTTGAAAGTGCAATTCAGAGCACCCAAAAAAAAATACAAATAAAAAATTATATATAATTCCTCTCTTTCCTGCGAACCACACCGCAGCTGCTTTTCTGTGTCATCCACTGGCTGCATGCACCAACATCCGGACCCACAGCCGGGGACAATACATTACAGCATGAAAATACTCCTGGGTCATCTCCTGCCTTCTAGGCAGTTCTGCTGAGGGTGCTGTCACCCGTCGGTTGTACTGCATGCGGTGAAATAAAGCAATTGCTACAGATGAAGGGATTAGTTCCCTAATTAAAACAGCTGTTACGCTTGCATTTACAGAAACGCAAGTGTTAACACATTGTATACAAAAACGTTGATGGTTTCTAACCTACTTCTTGCCCTGCCCAATTGGCTGCATCATTTGAGGAAAAAAAAAATCCATCTGCATACGGTGGTCATGCAATGTGTATTTTTTGTGAATCCATTGACTTCTATGGATGTACATGGTCTGCATAAGAGACAAAATAACGCATGCTGCTATTTTTTTTCACTGTCTGAACATCCTTCAAAAAATGGACGTGAACAGACCCATAGGAAACCGAGTTCATTTGTTATTCGCAAAAAAAGGATACCATACGGACATTAAAAGCACCTGTCTAAATGATCTGTGAATTTTAAAGATTATCCTGGTAATATTAATATAAAATACTATACTAAATAGTACAATACATATACTACAATATCATAAAGCCCTAAAGCTCTCCTTGCAGAACACAGGTTGACTGGTACCAATCACATGTGTAACAATGAAAATGCAAATGTAATTACGACTACAAAATGTTTGCATTACATTTCTAAATGCAATGCAAACTCCCCAGGTGACTGCACCCTAAACATTCAGATAATGCTTTTTTATTTTCATGAAAATATATCGGCATCGAGTATCGGAATACTTGTCTCGGTATAGTCTCACACTCAAAACTCTGGTATCAGTGCAACTCTGTCCGATAACCATATCAAAAGATGCAGCAATACCGGTTACACAGCTTTGCCAAACAAACAAAATCGGTACATATAGTACATAAAAAAAATATTTTATCTGCCAAAATAAAATATTTATAAAATCGGTTTTAGCCATGCAAACAAAGGATCAGGAACACCTTATCCCAGGGGTAGGGAACCTATGGCTCGGGAGCCAGATATGGCTCTTTTGTTGGCTGCATCTGGCTCTCAGACAGATCTTTAATAGTGATGGCTGCTGCGCGTCTCTTAGCTGCCTATGTCCATTGATCAGTCTATGTTACCGCCGCCTACGTCTAAGTATGGGTCAAAGAGAAGAGCATGGGAGCTGGCTGCAGAGAGCACTGGTAAGTTTATATTAATTTTTTTTGCATGTGCTGTGGCTACCCATCACCTGGGGGCATGTGCCGTGGCTACCCATCTACCTGGGGGCATGTGCTGTGGCTACTGGGAGTATGAGCGGTGGCTACCTATCTACTGCGAGTATGTGCTGTGGCTACCTATCTAGGTCAAGGCAGGCGGCAATGATGCAAGGTTGGGGATGGAGCAAGAGGTCAGGACTGGCAGCGATGGAGCAGAATCAGGAACAGGTCCAGGGTCACAACGGGAGGTCAACACTTGGGAAGGAAACACTGTGGAAAGCTTCCTCATAGGCATAAAAGCACCAAGATCCGGCGGGGAATGCTGGGAGCCGCCGGTCTTTATAGGAACCCGGGAAGTGGGTAGCTCTAATCAGTGGGATGCTGGCCCCTCTAAATATGCCAGCCAGGATGGGAGCAGGAACATGGAGAGGTGAGTGAGCTCAGAAAGGGGTGCTGCCGCGGAGAGGGGCACGGGTGTGCCTGCGATCCGAGACGTAGATCGCAGGGGCACCTGTGACACTGGGACTACTTATCTACTGGGGGGCATGTGCATATTGTACGGCTCTTACGGAATAACATTTTAAAATATGTGGCGTTCATGACTCTCAGCCAAAAGAGACACACACACACACAAAAAATTTCAAACATGTACCTGACAGGCTGTGTTCTGTGTTGAACAAGCACAAGGACTGAGTAACAAGCACCGGGGGGTGTCATCATTATACAGACTGTCAGTATGTGTGTATGAGATACTCCTATACACATGAATGCAGAGGGCAACAGCAGCAGGCAGCACATAGAGAAGTCATCACCGGGACTGTCACATTATACAGACTGAGTTATGTGTATAGGAATTTTGTGACAGGACTTAATAAGTAAACAGAGGTTTGATGCAGTAGTAAATCTGGAAACAAGGATACAGGCAGTCCCCTACTTAACACTCGACTTGCATACAACCCCTAGTTACAAACAGACCTCTAGATATTGGCTATTTATTGTACTTTAGTCCTAGGCTACAATCATCAGCTATAACAGTTATCAAATGTGTCTGTAATGAAGCTTTAGTGTTAATCCTGATTCTTATGATAATCCGACATTTTTAAAATCCAATTGTCAGAGACCAAAAAAGTTCTGGCTGGGATTACAATGATAAAATATACAGTATCGACTTGGATACAAATTCAACTTAAGAACAAACCTACAGACCCTATCTTGTATGCAACCTGGGGACTGCCTGTACAGTTAAACTGGTCCACCAGAGCTGGACAGATCCCAGGAAACATGTAGTTAATGTTATTAAAAAGACAAATTGAGAGGAAACACCCATGCTGCTACAAGATGACAAAGCACATTTCAACTCAGAACCGGTCTACTTCTGCATACACATTGCTGCTAGTGTATGTTTGCAGGTCATTACATTCACAAATGACAAAAGCCAAACTTACGAACAAACAGAACACCCAAGTTCACAGCATAGAACTGGTTAACACACCCACATATCGTGCAACATGGAAGGTGAACATCTACAAAGCTTTGATTTCCTCCTGCCGTTACTAAACAGCAGATTATTTTAGAGAAATTAGGCCAAAGTACATACAACCAGCTTTACAAATCATAATGCTGCCAGCATGAGTAAAAAAAACACACACACAAGCACATTACAAATCCATAAGCACAGACTGTCACAAGAATTTGGATACACATCTTCCTTCACAGAACACCCAAGTTCACAGCATAGAACTGGTTAACACACCCACATATCGTGCAACATGGAAGGTGAACATCTACAAAGCTTTGATTTCCTCCTGCCGTTACTAAACAGCAGATTATTTTAGAGAAATTAGGCCAAAGTACATACAACCAGCTTTACAAATCATAATGCTGCCAGCATGAGTAAAAAAAACACACACAAGCACATTACAAATTCATAAGCACAGACTGTCACAAGAATTTGGATACACATCTTCCTTCACATAATTTATAGATCCAGAGATAAATGACGTCCAGGAGAGCAATAACCGGAACAAAGATGGCGGCGCCCACCCTCCGCTGCATCGGAAGAGTTAATACTCTTGTTTAGTGCTGGCATCAATCAATCAATTAGTGGTGGGTGTTTGCAGCAAAATGCACCCTGTGAGCCCTCTTCATACAGCCTAAGCACCTCTGCAACATAGAAAAGGGTAACGGTCTTAATAAAACAAATGAGTTATTCGTAGCTAGTGTACATATTTTGCAATAAGGTTGCAAAGTTCTTGACACAGCTTCCTGGTTTTACCTAACATGGGATGAGAGGTTTCTTGTTTGGAAGCTTGAAAACAATTTTTTTCCTTTTTACTTTAAAAAGGCCATCAGTTTAACCAGCTTATATTTTTCAGTAGGGGCTAAAACAGATTACCAGACAGTCTGAACCATGGACCCGCAGTGACCAGACTTCAAGGCCAAATCACCACAACAGGACTTAGAGCAGCATAGTGATTTATAGCTGAAGGAACAGGAGTACCAACAATGAATAAGATTACAGCAGGGAGGAAGAGACTCCTTTTATCACCAGTACTAGAATTGGGTCCTCAGACAATCATGAACCAAAAGTGGCAGGATCGCATTATAATAACTTGAAGATAGAGGTGCAAAATGCCATGGAAAGTCATTACACTAGCTTAAACCTATATGTGCTCAATGTCTTCTCCCTGTATAATTTTTCATTACACCAATTTCTGATTTTATGAAATTAATGAATAATTACCATTGTGCATAAGAAGGATTTGGTGAGACCCTTATCCATAGCACCTTCAGAAATTGGTTATTAAAATGACATGCACCTTGGCGAAGTGAGGGGAAATCACTACCGGGCTTTCTACACCAATGAATGCTTCCAGCATCATCAGCAACTCATGGGTTAAAGGCTGCATGGGGACTGTCAGTGTAGGTCTCACAGCCCTCTTTTAGGCTTTTAGTTAAGATGAAAGTTTGCAGCATGCTGTGATATACATGCTCAATAGTAAAGCTATTTTATTACACATCAGAGCAATAAGGCACCTGCAAAGAATGCCCGAATTGATCTCATCACTGCATGAGTGAATATTTTGATGGAGCTGGAGATAATGTTAGGGAAATTGAAGAGCCTGAGTGGGAAGTTTTGCTTGCCGACTCTACAGCCTTGATGCCAAGACTAACATAAGTTTGTAAACCAGGGCACAGTACAAGATGCATTATACAGGTGGTTAAAGTGACATTTATGGGACCACTTGTTTTCAAGATGCTGAATTCATGTGACCAGAGGTTGCATTAAGAAAAGTAGAAAAAAAACTGATGCTTGTTAAATGGCTGCGATTCAAACCCATCCATCAACAAATCGGAGCTCAGTTTTATATTTTATAAACAGCTGTGGGAAATTAAAAGCTGAGCTCCGATTGCCATCAATGAAGGACTGTAAAGCAAGCACCCTGACATACTAATGTGTGCCGCCTCTGGCTGAATCCGCTCTTTTCTTCTTAAAAACCATGGCATAAAAGGATAAAAGACTTACATTATGCAAATGAGCCTTAGGGGCTCCAGGCTCCATTAATACTTATGGATCCTAAAGCTCCTTAGGCTTCTTTGCATAATTTTAAAAGCCTTTTCTTAAAAACCATGGCATAAAAAGATAAAGTGCGGATCCTGCAAGATGGGACATACTGGTGTATGTCAGGGTGCTTGGTCTACAATCCTTCATCCTAGTGGTAGATGCCCATTTAGTATTTTTATTCATGGACAGAAAAATAAATTTTAAATTATGTATACGATTTTTGTATATTTTTAAATATTTTAAAAAATTTGTATATTTATGCACAATCCACAATAATTCTGGAAAAGCTTTTTACAGCTGGATTAGTGAAATTCATTTGTTTTTTTACATGCCACTGCAAATGCCCATAAAAAAAAAAACATACAAAGTGGAGCATTAAATTGGGAAGGCAAGAAAAATAAATTCGCACACATAAAAGAAAAAAACCCACAATAAAAGACACATTAGATTTCCTTTTAAAAACTTGTGGCTGTACTGCAGATCTGTGTTGTATAAATCTACTATTAGGCAAGATAAACAATACACATAGATCCAAGTACCGTACTGTGGTAATCATATATGTTATCTATAACCTGTTCCCATTTTTCCATGCACATGAAATTTGGCAGCTATAAATTTATCACAAATACATGAAAATCTACAGGCCGACAAACTTTCCACAAAAAGTCTTGTCAACTGACACCTTACTAGGTATTATAGCCCTTCTTTTGATGGCAACAAATAATAGTGTGGTAAGGTAAAGAAAGTAGCTTAAAGGGAACCTGTCACCAGGAGACCCATTTTTGGCAGTCCCCCAGTCCCCACAGAGCATAGTACATACACTGCCAAAGTGTTTTTGTATTAAAAATTGGTTTTACAGAAAAAAAAGTTATTGTACCTTTCATTAGCATCTGCTGTGTGACTAGGCAGTTGCCTTTGATAGAACTGCAGTATCTTTGTAGGTCATCCTGCTACAGCCACTATTCTTCCTGTACAGCGAGACCCTGGAGAGGAGCAACAATGATAGTCTGAATTTGTATTGGTGGCCTCGGGCGGCCGATACAATTGAAAGAAGTGGAAGAACAGGTAAAAGTAAGTTACTGCTTAAAATGCCACGTTGGCAGTTCACAGTAAATAAGTGAAATTTGGTTGTAGTTTGGGCACACTGTCTCTAAAAGGTTCGCCATCCCTGCCACAAGGCCTTAACGAGACCCTGAGTTATGCACCATTTCTCTGACTCCCGACCCGGGCTGCACCAGGCTTTTAACCCTTTTTATTCTTTTAATATGTTTGTCTTGATTGTTTAATCACTAATTTTATTTAGTAGGCTCTGCAAAGTATAACCCTATAATGATTTGAGTGTTCTGGGGAGGGCTCCAGTCATCCACAGATATGTTACTTACAGCGACTAGATACAAACTTGAGTGTTAACAACCGTGATACCATCGAACGGATATTTACAAACATCTTATGCGGTAACACACTGAATTAACCTCTCTGGATTAACTGTTAACGGGCTCAAATTTTGTATGGAACTCTTTGCATTTAAGATTCATATATAGGTAACCCAACAGTATTTTATTATTCATTACTGTACATGCAAAGGAACTAAAATGTCTCAGATAATTGGCCGTATACAAATACATGTACCTATTTGTGACTATTTATGTATACCATCAACTCATTCACATTAACAAGATGATGCTTTATTTTAAAAGTAGTTTGGCATATCAAAAATTTGTGATTGGTTCTAAATGTGCTTTTTACTGTTTTTGAATTATGGTGTAACTGGTCCATTTTGGACCTATTCTTAACACAGATCCCTTTACTGCACCATGCACTTGCACACCCCCTATTCCACAATTTTTATTTTTGCACGGTTCGCACTTTTGTCACTCACTCTTTTCTCTATGGCCATTTCCGATTAAATTTAATATGTAAATATGCAAATGAGAGCTACAGGATTTGACTATTTGCACATGCACTGAGCACTTTTACATGCCAGTAGGGAAGTATCGTACATCAGGTTGTACGACCAGCACTTAGATCACTTTACTGCATTATTTGCACAATAACCTACCATCGGGCATGTGGCTTATGTATTGCATTATGCGATCTGCATAATAATGTACCCCACCTCCCAATTCCGTCCCACATGTTTTTAACGCTCCTATGAGCTAGTCCCATTGACCCATGTGATCTTCCCTGTTGATCAGTTTATATATTGTGATATTTTGTCTTAATTGAGTAAAGTAGTATACAGGCGGTCCCCTACTTAAGAACACCTGACTTACATACGATCCCTAGTTACAAACGGACCTCTGGATGTTGGCAATTTACTGTACTTTAGTCTTAGGCTACAATAAACAGCTATAACAGTTAACACTGGTAACTACAACAAAGCTTTATTGTTAATCCTGGTTCTTATGACAATCCAACATTTTTAAAATCCAATTGTCACAGAGACCAAAAATAATTTGGCTGGGATTACATTGATAAAGTATACAGTTCCGACTTGCATACAAATTCAACTTAAGAACGAACCTACAGACCCTATCTTGTATGTAACCCGGGAACTGAATTTCTCTCTTCTACATCTCCCAGGCAACACAGACAAGGATCAAATTATGCAAGTTTGCCCTGCCCGGGATTTGGACTCACAACCTCCGACACTCACCTGCCATGGAGATACAGTGACATAGTCTATAACGCCTAGGCCAGTGGTGGCGAACCGTATGGCACGGTGCCCGGACGTGCGCACCAGAGCCTTTTCTGTGGGCACCCAGGCTTCACCCAGCCTAGAGTTTGGCCAGACATGAATCCAAGGTTTTCCTCCCTTGATCCTGAGGATGTGCCATCTCAGCTTCGCTATTTAAAAGCATACATCCTTGGCTGCCAGGACTACAGGAGGACCAAAGAAGAGGTGTGGCTTACATGGTATTGTCATTAGAATTTCCTGACTCTGTGTCCTCGTGTTCTTCCCTTCAGGGGACCCGTGAAGGTTAGCCTACAACCAAATTTTCTTCCTCTATTCTATTAAATGTGTCCTCAGTATGCCAATGCAGTTAAACGTTTGATACGCAGGATCACTAAAATATTGCTTAATTGGCATGTCATCACCCATAGGTGGGTTTTTCGGTTGTAGTTTGGGCGCCTCCGTCTCTAAAAGTTCGCATCACTCCGCACTAGCTATGGACTACTGGCTTACACATGGGAAGGATTTTTATGTAGCCAAGAGCCTTCCTTTTACACAGGCTCCATGCTCTCTGTATTAAGGGATCGTTTCTTCAGATACTCTCTTTATATCACAAATGTTTAGATTTTGTTATCAGGCTTAAATATACAATACAGCAAAACTGGCATTAGCAAGAGTGTCTAAAAGAAAAAAAGGGGGGGGTTCATACACTGCATGTCGTGCTGCTCATGAGAACAATGCAGACATGTCTGTTCATTCACTCCATATTGTACAGCTGTTTTTTCTCAACGTCCTACACCCTCCGTATTTTTCCACAGTGCAAACAAAACCTGATTGCCCTGCTCAGTTTAGTTGGCTATGAACTTAAGTTGGGGAAAAAAAAACCACGGATTTACTGTATTTTTTTTTGCAGATCCTCGACTTCCAATTTGGATGTACGTGTCCACATGAGAGAATACTATATGCTCATATCTCTTCTCAACCGTTCTGCAGTCCGTGAAAAACAAAAAAAAAAAACACCAAAAAACGTGTAAATAGGAAACAATCAGTCCTATGCCTACGATACATCAGTATCCAAGGAGTCCAACACCAGTGGGATGAGCATACTGTCACCAGCCAATACGGTCAGCCATCCCATATTTGCAGCAGCCGCACCGTATTGATAACAGTGCCCACCGGTGAAGAAGTCCTTATTTTTGGTCAAAACGAGGTGGAAAGGATGGAGTAGTGGTTACGGGGTGGATGATAGAATAGGGGGAGTAATTAGGGTGTGGGGGGGAAGGGTGGGGACGGGAGGCATAGAAAAAGTTGTGGTGAGGGTGAGGCTCAGCACTAGTGGGGCTCAAGGTCAATGGCTAGACATGGGTGGCCATGGGGAAGTAGATTGAATGGAAAGCGAGGCAAGAGGTAGAGGGTGGGGGGGGGTGAGCGAGGTAGGCAGGCTGATTAAGAGTTGGAGGATGGGGGTGGAGGGGGGGATGGGGGAGGGTTAAGGACAAGGAGGGGCGTAAAGGTGAAGTGGAGGGCGTTGGAGGTCAGGCGGGTTATTCGGGGGGGGAGGGATGGGGGGGGTAGGGTGGACCTTTCAAATTTAGTGGGGTACACATACTCATACTATTGGGCTCAAACATGGCTCACAACTTGCATATTCATTGAATAAAGGTACCAAGGAAGTCTGCCCTAACATTTCCCGCTTACATACAGACATGCTCGAATTAAAAAAAAAAAAAATCCTGCATAGATCAGTCTGAATAGCAGTAAAAAAAGGACTGAGCAGAAATTTCACAGGTATAGTTTCTTTAGAAATCCGATAACATCTAAAACCTAGGCGTAGTCGTACAAAGCTGCACAATGGCCTTGATTATCAGGTCAGCCATTGCCCTCATAATAGCACATGTCAGAGATAACAAGCACACCAAATAGATTTTAATTACATACAAAAAGCAATGTAGCCACACAAAGGATACAATATGTAAGGTTTCACGAGAGAAAACAATTGTTTTATCCATGTGATTTATTCAGCGATAATCCTCTAAATGCATGTATTAATCTTTTCATGAAAGTCATGCAAGGAAATGGGTTCAGGAGATGAGCCACCGGTATGGCTTTTCAACACCATATCTGATTCAATGCAGTATGTTGCCGTTTAAGACTACAGGCATCCTAAGGTTACTAAAAGATGGGAGGAGGATTAACCATGGAATCTAAGATATCTTCAGCCAGCAGCTACGCAATCTTAGCTCCAAAGTTGGAGCTACTGTGTCGTGCGCAGAATTCTGTTTTTGTGGAAATTGCGTCACGCTCCTTTCTGCATTCTGAAGACGTCTTAGGAGATCAAAGAGTCTACTGGGGTTGTGGAGTAGCCGTCCCTGTAGCCTCAGCACTGTGCTTCCCCACCCCAGGAGCCCCTTTAAAACTTTTTTTTTTAGTATGCTAATTTTCTAAAAGTTACAGGGGTGTTAGGATTAGCCCTTAAAGGGCTATCCTCACATACAACAGAGCACCTACCCCAGATCTACCTTATAGGTAAGACTGTGGTGGTAGGATTCCTTTAACTAGGGTTAGTCGTGTAATCAGGTGCCCTTGAAGTAGGACTACTTATTACACAAATACGAAACCCTGATCCACCATCCCATTATACAGTACATTCATCTGTGGATAAATTTAATAGCACAAGCTGTTTTTTTTTTTTGTTAACTTCCCCCCAATCTGTTTTTGTTGAGAGATCCAGCAGGTATTAGGTTTTTTAGTTAGTGTCGTTTTCAGATCGTAAAAAAACGCAATCTGTTTTTTGAAACCACATACGTTTTTGGGCCCTTTTTGTGTGTAAATTCGGAAAACCGGCGGAAAAAACGCATTCGCTAGAAACAGCCCTAAAAACACCATGCGTGACACCACCCTTTGTCTGGAAAAGCAATAGGGTTTCTATCTCAGCCTCCACTGACTGCAACATTTTTTCCACACTTTAGCAAAAAGAAAGCAAAACCTACATCTGGTTTTAGGCTACTGCATCTGGGAAAAAAAAAAAAAAAAAGGACCATGCCAAGAGGAGCATTGTGAGGGGAGGTCCTGTAATGGTGGTGACATAAATGCAGTAACTGACATGGTTAAAATACAAAAATAAAGGGTACATTCAAATGCTCTGTAGCAGCAATATTACCCACTTGCCTTGTACACCTCCCATGTAGCCTTAATATAATCAATCCTGCAGCCACATCTAGACAGAGTGCACCACCAATGGTTATCTTAATGATAACTGGTGAAGCTGAAGATGTATGTTTCTGGCAATGCAACTTAAAATCAAGTTATTTGTCACTCAAAGGAATCTGTTTTAAGTTTTATTTTATACAATAAATTGTGTTTTTAGCTTGGAGCAAGTGCTTTGTAGGCGTATAATCATCATGTTTACACGTACAAAACGCAGGTCCTGAAGTGGACAGAGCCTTGCTCTCCATCTTTTATAAAACCTCCAAGGTGACAAACACAAAGTTCCATATTTAAGCCATATTGAATAGTACGACTTTTTGCGATGGCCTGTACACACATTGAATGTCAGCAAGTGGCGGGGCGGGGGCTGAATAACTATACGGGTGGAAGTTGTGACCATGCATACAATACGAGGTTATACTGTACTCGAGTCAATAGTGTTTACCCAGTTTGTTAGATTAGATACCTCGGCTTATACTATAGTATATACAGTTAATTTTAGTTTAAAACTATTTTATGCCGAGTTAATACGTACCTGTGAAGGTTGCAGGTGTGACATCTTGCATATGCAAATCAATGTATGGTGACCAAGCAGTCACAGAATGCTAGCTCCTATGTGGAGCATGCTCATGCAGCGCTGTATGGCCAATCTGCTTGTCGGGTTTCTAGTAGATAACTTCAACATCGCGCACGCCGTCCAGTGAGAATTTCACCTGCTATAATATAGTAGGATGTTCCGAAGGTACAGATTTTGTTATGATAAAAGTTTCTTACAGAAGTCTAGATTTTTTTAACTGATGTTTTTCAGTAAACTGATGTATTGTATTAAGATGAAGAGGAAACCTGTCCCTCCCACCCACTTCCCCAGGACCCACAGCTTTTAAAGTTAATAGCAACCAAAGCTAAATGCAATTTGCCTATTTCAATGCTATGTTGATAGGCTCCATTAGAAACCTAACATGTTAATGTAGCAACACACAGATTTAGAAACTGAATTTTGTATTAAAGTGCCTGCCCAATGAGGAAGCCCCATAAGGCTCTATTAAAGTCATTGGATGCATCCGAAAATAGTGTTGCACAATGCAGCCAATCTTAGTACTTATAAGTATTTTGTTTAACCCCTTCCCAGCCTCGGCCCTTTTTCGCTTTAAAGCTTTCATTTTTTCACTCCCCACATTCAAAATCTGTAATTTTTTTTTTTAAATTTTTCCATTTATCAGAGCTGTTGTATGGCTTGTTTTCTGCGTAACAAATTACATTCAAAATGGTGGATTTAATAATTTCATGCCGTGTACCGGAAAAAAATTCCAATGCAGTGAATTGGTAAAAAAAAAAACCGCATTTGTGCCGTATTCTTGTGGGCTTGGATTTTAAGAACGATTTCACTGACGCCCCAAATGACATGTCTACTTTATTCTTTGGGTCGGTAACGATTACGGGATACCAATTTTGTATAGGTTTTATAATGTTTTCATACATTAAAAAAATTAAAACTCCTAGCAAAATTTTTGGGGGGATTTTTGCCATCTTCTTGGCGCTAAAACTTTTCATACTTTGGTGTACGGAGCTGTGGGTGGTGCCGGTTTTTTTGCGGATTTTGATAACGTTTAGAATGTTATTTTTAGGACTGTACGAACCTTTTGATCATTTTTATAGAATTTTTATTTTTTTTTAAATGGCAAAAAGTGCATTTTCGACTTTGGGCGCGACATTTTCCCGATTCCGATTTTTTGATCGGGCATTTTCGACGCGGCGATCCCTAATGTGTTTATGATTTTTACTGTTTATATTTTATAATCATTCTAGGGAAAAGAGTGATTTGAATTTTAGGTTTTTTATTATATTTTTATTTTTTACTTTTTATTTTTACTATTTTTTCAGACTCCCCAGTGCTTACTTTAACCCTAGGTTGTCTGTATGATCCTATCATATACTGCTAACTACAGCTTCGTGAGACCCGAAGCTACCATGGCAATGGATCGCCGCTCGCCGCGATGACTCACGGGGAGAGACGATCCACGGAAAGATGGCGGCGCCCGCTCTCTTTGAAGCAGCCAGCACCTTTGCTGTGTCGATCAGCCGGTAAAACCCCGTGATTGGGCCGACACCGTCGCGGGTGTTTACCGTTAATCCGTTGCTGCTATATTGCAGCAGAGACTTACCGGCTATGAGAGGGCCCAGCCCGAAGCCCCTCTTCATGTACTGGGACCCGACATGTACGTACTATACGTCACATGTCGGTAAGGGGTAAAGTAGTATTGATAATAATGTTTTCAATCAAATTTATTCTTGTTATCACACTATATATGGGACACAATAAACCATCTATAAAATACACCACCGGGTATAAGAATGTAACCCAGGGCCTAGAAGCATGCATATCTCTGTACCCCTAAAAACCTCATGGCCAAAGTGTACAACAAGATGACCCCAAAAGAGTCAAGAACATGTAAGCAACCATATTGCTACAGTTGTTATAAAGGATAAATAATGTACCATGAACAAGTCTCAGTATAGGCTGCAATGGAATCAAAATATAAGCACAAAGATACCCTGGCAAGAAACACGGCAGCGGCTGTGAGAAGGGAGGCAAAGAGACCCCCCCATGTGTCCATAATAGTGACTTCCTCATAGCAAGTGAGGTACTATTGCACCAGTTCCCACATATATGATCATCTAGGAGGGGTGCCGCCCACACCAAATACCTGGCACCGCTCCCACGGCAACACCCGGAATGATTCATCAGCGTGGACAAAAGTACAATGCGAAGAACCAGAAGTCGCACCATAGAAAACAAGAATAAAGAGTCGGTGCGCGAAAAAAGAGCACAAAAATCTGGCCGCATGACTTCCACAGACTCCTTGTATCTGTCAGCAAGCAGACATTGGGCAGGAATTCATTTGTGTGAATGTTTTGGTTAGCAGAGCAGGGACCACGTCTTCAGGGTAATATTGCCACTGTCCATAAATAGTGTTTCTACACACCCCAGGGTTTTCTCCAGACACAAGGCTCTAAATTGTGCAATCAAATATCATTTTTATGCCCAGTCCGGTTTTTATAACCTATATCCTCCACAATCCACCTGCAATAGATAAATAGGACAGGGCCTCTATCCACTAGGCTATGGGTTAGTGGCGTGTGGAGGCGATGGGAGGATTTTATGTAACCAAGAGCTTCACTGTTTACACAGGCTCCATGGACGGTATAATAGAGAGGGATCTTCTCTCAGAGGATGTTATGGAGATTATTATGAGATTATTATGGACATATTTAAACATACAATCAGTTAATGAAAAATTTAGAGAGAAAAAAAAAAAAAGGGACTCAGAACGGGCCGTGTCCACTTCTCATCTGCAAAATTGCAAACGTGATGTCTGATCAGTACATATTGTATCCTGCCCGCCATCCTTTTTTTCACAAATACAAATTCATTTACAAAAACTTGATGGTTTCTAACCTACTTCTTGCCCTGCCCAATTGGCTGCATCATTTGAGGAAAAAAAAAATCCATCTGCATACGGTGGTCATGCAATGTGTATTTTTTTGTGAATCCATTGACTTCTATGGATGTACATGGTCTGCATAAGAGACAAAATAACGCATGCTATTTTTTTTACTGTCTGAACACCTTCAAAAAATGGACGGAAATACCCTAGGAAACCGAGTTCATTTGTTATATTCGCCAAAAAGGATACCAGTCCGGACATAGCACCTGTTCTAAATGATCTCAATGATCCATTTTAAAGATTATCCTGTATATATTATATATAAACTACTAACTAATATATACAATACCTATCTACATATCATAAAGCCCCTAAAGCCTCTCCTTGCAGAACACGGTACTGGTACCAATCACATGTGTAACAATGAAATGCAATGTAATTACGACTACAAAAATGTTTGCATTACATTTCTAAATGCAATGTAAACTCCCCGGGGTGACTGCACCTAAACATTCAGATATGCCTTTTTTATTTCATGAAACAATATTCGGCATCGCAGTATCGAAACTTGTCTCGGTATATATCTCATCACCAAAACTCTGTATCAGTGCAACTCTGTCCGATAACACCATAATCAAAAGAATAGCAGCAATACCGGTTACTACAGCTTTGCCAAACAAACAAATCGTACATATAGTACATAAAAAAGATATATCTGCCAAATCAAATATTTAATAAAATCGGTTTTAGCCATGCAAACAAAGGATCAGGACACCTAGTCCCATGGGTAGGGTACCTATGCTTCGGGAGCCAATATGGCTCATGTGGCTGCATCTGGCTCTCAGACAGATCTTTAATAAATAAAATCGCTGCTGCGCGTCTCTTAGCTGCATATGTCCAGTGATCAGGTCGTATGTTGACTCTGCCTCCTACGTCTGTACGAACCCAGGTGCCATCGCGCCGCCATCGTCCTAAATATGGGTCAAAGAGAAGAGCATGGGAGCTGGCTGCAGAGAGCACTGTAAGTTTATATTATTTTTTTTGCATGTGCCGTGGCTACCCATCTACCATCTAACCGTGGGGCATTCCGTGGCTACCAACCCATCTACCTGGGGGCATGTGCCGTGGCTACCCATCTACCTGGGGGCATGTGCCGTGGCTACCCATCTACCTGGGGGCATGTGCCGTGGCTACCCATCTACCTGGGGGCATGTGCCGTGGCTACCCTCTACCTGGGGCATTGCCTGGCTACCCATTCTACCTGGTGGCATTTGCCTTTCTACCCTCTACCTGGGGCATGTGCCGGGCTACCCATCTACCTGGGGGCTGTGCCGTGGCTTACCCATCTAGCCTGGGGGCATGGCCGTGGCTACCCATCTCCCTGGGGGCATGGCCGTGGCTACCCATCTACTGGGGGCATGTCCGTGGCTACCCATCTACCGGGGGCATGTGCCGTGGCTAACCATCTCCTGGGGCATGGTGCGTGGCTACCCCTCTACCTGTGGGCATGTGCCGTGCTACCCATCTACCTGGGGCAATGTGCCGTGGCTACCCCATCTACCTGGGGGCATGTGCCGTGGCTACCCATCTAACCTGGGGCATGTGCGTTGCTACCCATCTACCCTGGGGGCATGTCCGTGGCTACCCTCTACCTGGGTGCATGTGCCGTGGCTAACGGGAGTAATGAACGGTGGCTACCTATCTACTGCAAGTATGTGCTGTGGCTACTTATCTAGGTCAGGCAGGCGGCAAAATGATGCAAGGTTGGGGTGGAGCAAGAGGTCAGTACTGGCAGCGATGGAGCAGAACAGGAACAGGTCCAGGTCACAACGGGAGGTCAACCTTGGAATGAACAACTGTGGCAAGCTTCCTGCATAGGCATAAAGCACCAATATCCCCGGCGGGAATGCTGGAGCCGCCTGTCTTTATAGGAATATCCGGGAAGTGGGTAGCTCTATCAGGGGATGCCTGGCCCTTAAATATGCCAGCCAGGATGGGTCAGGAACATTGAGAGGTATTGAGTCAAAAGGGGTGGCTGCCGCGGAGAGGGGCACGGGTGTGCCTCGATCCGAGCCGTAGATCGCAGGGGCACCTGTGACAGCTGGGACTACTTTATAAACTGGGGGAATTCATGTTGGTACGGCTCTTACGAATACATTTTTTAAACTGTGGCGTTCATGACTCTCAGCCAAACGACCCGCACACACACTATGGATGCACTATGGTGGAAAAAATTCAACATGTACCCTTACAGGCTTGTTGAACAAGCACAAGCACTGGAGGAACAAGCACCAGTGGTGTCACATTAAACAGACTGTCAGTAATGTGTGTATTAGATACTCCTATACATATGAATGCATAGGCAACAGCAGCGGCAGCACGATAGAGAGCCATCACCGTACTGTCAATTATACAGACTTGATTTATATTTGTATAGGAGTATCTCATACTACACAGCTGCGGGGCAACAGCACCAGGAAGATCAAATGAGCCCAGCACCAGGAGTGTCTCCGACTTGTGGTAACAGGAATGTCAAGTCAGTGCCTATAGGGGTGGGGGGGGCCTATGCCTCCCACTCATTAATACGATGGACTGCTGAAGCTTATAATTGGACGATCTCTCGGTCATTTGCAAACAGCTTTCAATATAAGTTCAAGTTACAGGCGGTATAAGACAAGAAGGATGGGGCAATTCTTTTTAGTGTCAGTAAGGAAATATATTTTTAGTTTTGGTGATTATTTTGCCTGACAGGTTTAAAAGCAGATTGTACAGTTTACACCTGGATTATAGTCAGGTCTGATCTTAACCCAAAAATCCATAGACATCTACACCTATGGGGGTGGAACGAACACACACACACACACTGTGCTTATGTCACATACATTGTGCACATGGCAACTGAGGCCATGACTGGCCATATCAGGCACAAGCCATTCACTCAGATGTAAATCACTTTTCAGGCCTAAATATAATATGTGCCAGTCATTACAGGCTGCTAAAAGTTTTTAATTCGTGGTATTAAAATTGGCACAGTCGAATCAGCTATCCCCACACTGCATACAGTTGCAAGCAAAGCCTATTGCTCAACTGCAGGAAATATTTTTTCTGCTCCACATACAGCTTTTCTAAAGCTATACTGCATCTACACTGGCTGCTGTTAGAAGACTCATCTTGCCCAGCCCCCTCTTTTTCCATCACATCACACCCCCCCCCTCCTCTCTCTTGCCCAGTCTTCACTCCTCCCCACTTGCGTCAACGCAATGCAGCATGTGACCCTCGCTGTTCCTGGCTTTCCTTCCTCACCTTTCGCCGTTTGTTTTGATCCTGCAGTCTTGATTGTTCAGGCTAATCCCACACTCTGAGCCTTGGCTGCCGGCCAGATCTGTTATTAATGGTACAAAAGCTTCTCGTTCCTCCTCCTGCCAGATCCACCAATGCCATTGCTGTTTATTTTCCTCTTAGAGCCACTGTGACCCTGCACATTACAACTCTACTCACAAAACAAGTCTAGCTGTGCAAGCGTGTCTCAGGCAAGAGCCGGCAGCTCGTCATCTGTGTTCTGCAGGACTGACAATTCTCTACTGGAGAACGGCGCTAGGGATAAAGATTGTAAATTGTGTAAATCGTTGTGGCTTTCAGTCACTACTAAACTTGGCCATTTTCACCCCATGCAATACAAAATTAAAAAAAATGCACCACTGGTACAGAGATCAGAGGTAAGGTAATTTCCCCAAGTTTCTAATATGAAGTCAGGGTATAGGCCATTGTGGTGAGGAACAGACTAGTGACGAGGAAGACTTTGCAGGGTTCATTTTCTTTGTGAATTGCAGACAGTCTAGTTGGAATTCTTTGGCATGAGAGGTGTCTGACAATACACCTGTTCTGTCTTTGAGTGGTCTTCAGGGGGGGGGGGGGTTACTCCCAAATTAATTTTTGTTGAGATCATGGCCCTAAAAATTAATATACACACACATGGCACCCCCCTCACGCACATACAAAATATTATATATACATACACAGTGAAACCCACCTAACTGCACCATATAAAATATTATATATACATACACAGTGAAACCCACCTAACTGCACCATATAAAATATTATATATACATACACAGTGAAACCCACCTAACTGCACCATATAAATTATATATACATACACACAGTGAAACCCACCTAACTGACTGGACCATATAATATTATACATACCAGACATTGAAACCCACCTAACTGCAAACTGCACCCATAACACCAGCGCTTGGAAAGTTTGCCCCTGTACCTGTAGCCTATCATATTATATGATGTTTGATAACAATGTACCCTTCCAGCACACAATGCAGTCTAGCTCACAATTAGATCTATATGATCTTCCCTGCAATTCTCAGACA
This sequence comes from Engystomops pustulosus, assembly GCA_019512145.1. Classification (NCBI taxonomy): domain Eukaryota; kingdom Metazoa; phylum Chordata; class Amphibia; order Anura; family Leptodactylidae; genus Engystomops; species Engystomops pustulosus. The sequence goes on along the minus strand of CM033647.1, from coordinate 93,232,459 downwards.
GGAGTCTTTAGAAAAATAAAATGTCAAATCAGAATGTACATTAACACAACAAAAACATCCATGGACTATACAGAAGGTGCGATTAAGAGAACAGAGAGTAGTATGACGCACCCCAAAGTAATTCCAAATATAGCATTGAACTAAAGACTGAAGATAAAAGTTAAAGGAACAACCCCCCCCCCCCCCCACACACACACACACACATACACTTTACGTGACTCAGTGAATCTGAGTACGTTTTCCACTTCCAAACAGCCTGCTCCATCTTTACCCCCCTTATAAGTGATGCAAAATGTTCATTGGTTGCAGTACAGGAATAATGAAGAATGGCAGGGGAGGGTGTGGGGGAGTAGCATAATTAGATTTTGGGTGACCTAGGACACAGAATTTTTAGATCCTTTGGCCAACGGCTTACCTTCGCGCTCTGCGTCTGCATTGATGCCGTTCGGAACACAAGCCTCAAGATCTACCCAAACTGGCATCGGGAAACACAGGGGTGCCGCTGTGAACCAATAGCCGACCCCCAGTGTAACACCCTGCAGTCTTATTGCTTCCGATCTGGTGTTTAAACCCATTAAAACCGCTGTCATTGTAACTGTAACCTTCCTGAAAACGCAATAAGTTTCGATTTTTTGAAAATGGAAATTGTTAAAAAAAAATTTCACTTTTTTGTAGTAGACGCAAACTTTCAGCCCAACATTTACCACTAAAATGAAGTACAGCATGTTGGGGGGGGGGGCTTAGACAATATTAGAATCGCTTTGATAAGTAACAGAAATTTTGTGACAGGACTTAATAAGTAAACAGAGGTTTGATGCAGTAGTAAATCTGGAAACACAAGATACAGGCAGTCCCCGTCCCCTACTTAACACTCGACTTACATACAACCCTAGTTCAAACGGACCTCTAATATTGCTATTTATTGTACTTTAGTCCTAGGCTACAATCACAGCTATAACGTTTATCACAGGTGGTCTGTAATGAAGCTTTAGTTTTTATCCGGTTTCTTTGACAACCAAGCCTTTTTTAAAATCCAATTGTCCAGAGACCAAAAGTGCTGGCTGGATTACATGATAAAATATCAGTATCGACTTGGTCATAACCAATTCAATTTTAAGAACTCCCTACAGACCCTATCTTGTAATGTAACCCGGGACTTCCTGTACAGGTAAAGGAAACCTACCACTTAGTATGTCAGGGGTAAGCTGTCAGTACCCACGAGCACCAGCTCAGGTTGATCTGGTGCCGGTACTACGTCGTAGTGTTAAACCGCGGTATCGCGGTTTTACACGTTTTAAACTTTAGTCATAAGAGCGCTTCGTCGCTGCGGCGCGACGTGCGCGGCAGACATGCGCCTCATTTCCTATGGAGGCGCGCTCGACGATCGTGCGCAAGACGTATCGTCCGAAGTGTCTCTGCCTGAAAGTTTTAAAAGTGGTTAAAACCGCGATACCGCGGTTTTACACTAACGAAAGTAAGTACGGCACCACTCACCTGAGCCGGGTGCTCGGTACTTTACACTTTTACCCCTGCCATACTAGTGTAGTGTTCCTTAAACTGGTCCGCCAGAGCGGACAGACCCAGGAAACATGTAGTTACTGTGATTAAAAAGACAAATGGAGATGAAACACCCATGCTGCTAAACAATATGACCAATGCACATTCAAACTCAGAACTGTCTACTTCTGGCATACACATTGCTTCAGTGTATTTTGCAGGTCATTACATTCACAAATGACAAAAGCCCCAACGTACGAACAAAATACACACCCAAGTTCACAGCATAGAACGGTTTAAACCCCCCAATATTGTGTCACCATGGAAGGGAACATCTACAAACTTGAGTTCCTCCTGCCGGTTACTAAACATAGCAGATTATTTTAGAGAATTAGCCAATACATACACAGCTTACACAAATCATCAAATGCTGCCCGCATGGAGTAAAAAAACACACACAACAGCCTTACAAATCATAGCACAGACTGTCCAATAATTGGATACACAATCTTCCTTCACATAATTATAGTCCAAGATAAATGACGTCCAGGATATCATACCGGGAACAAAGAATGGCGGCACCCGCCCTCCGCTCGCATCGACGATTTATACCTTGTTTAGTGCTGGCATCAATCACTTACTTAGTGGTTGGTGTTTGCAGCACAATGCACCTGTGAGCCTCTTCATACACGCTAAGCACCTCTGCAACATGAAAAGGGTAACGTCTTCAAAACAAATGAGTTTTATTCGTAGTAAGTTTACATATTTTGCAACAAGGTTGCAAATTTTTGACACAGCTTCCGTTTTAAAACCCTACATGGTATGAGAGGTTCTTGTTTGTGAAGCTTGAAAACTATTTTTTTCTCCCTTTTTACTTTAAAATGCCAGCAGTTAACCAGCTTTATATTTTTCAGAAGGGCAAAACAGTTTACCAGACGGCTGAAGCCCATGGACCCGCAGGTGGGACCATATTGTCAAGGCCAATCCCCACACACAGGACTTAGAGCACATGAATTTATACTGACGGAACAGGGACCAACAATGAATAGGATTTACGCAGGGGGGGAGAAACTCCTTTTATTACCAGACTATCAATTGTGTCCTCAGACATCATGAACCAAAGTGGCAGGATCGCATTATAATAACTTGAAGATAAAGATTGCAAAATGCCATGGAAAGAAAGTCATTACCACAACTATCGTAAAACCTATGTGCTCAATGTCTTCTCCCTGTAATAATTTTTCATTACAACAATTTCTGATTTTCGTGAATTAATGAATAATACATTGTGCAAGAAGGATTGGGTGGACGCCTATCCAGAGCACCTTCAGGAATTGGTTATTAAAATGACATGCACCTTGGCGAAGGTGAGGGGAAATTACTAGAAGGCCGGGAAAGACAAAACGGATTCCAAAAGGTGAAAAACTATGTGTGCAATATATTAAACTCCAATATACTGCACTAAATAAAAATAGTGGTGTTTAAAAACACAAACATTCCTTGCCTAATCTGCACCAAATGCTCAAACAACGGAAGCTTATACACAAAATACATACATCAGGGGGAGTTCATGAATTTGCGTTTATTCCCTAAGCACCTGTTGGATAAGCTGTGCCTTTAACTGCATCAGCTGCCCCGAGCTCTCCACAGAGAATAACTTTGCTTCCAAGAGACTTCTGTCTTCACATGAATACACTTGCTATATCTTGAGAATGCTTGTGTACCTTTGCACGCTTCAACGCATGTTAATTACCCATCGGAAGGAATGGGTTCTCAATTAAAATAGTGGATCTTAACCACACAAAACAGTTACTATTCAAATTCAAGCTTGTCAGATCAGTAAGCCGGTGCCACAAACAGGAACACCCAACTATGAAAAGTATGTGTATGGGCCGATTGTGTGGCACACGCAGCACAGGGCATCTTATGTTGGAGGGAAGTGAAAAGGCAACCGTCAGGGAAACGTACACGTGTATAATATATGATACCTTCGATTCATACAAACTCCACACCAATATCTGCTGCCCTAAAGGAGTATAAGAACTAAGTGTTAGTGTTATGACAAACAAGCAGAGCTGTGAATTGGAAGCCGATAAATGGACTCGACTCCACAAACTGAATAAAACAAAATTCAGGGAAAGTACCTTTAAAAAAATGTCTTATCTAAGGCCCCTTCACATTGCGAGTGCATGGATCTGCAGGCCGAACGCTGCAAACCTAACTGAACTCAGCATGTCAGATTGCAGTGTACGGACAGGGCGATGCAGGCAGTACTCGCGAGAATGTGAATGCGAGTTCAGCACTCACACTCACAAGTGAGTGAAGGGGCCCTAAAGGTTTAGGCCCGGGTTTGAACTTTATGGTCCAATGGCCACATTAAAGGTTAGTAGTAGGCAAAGAGCAACATCAATAACCACCGCCTGGATTACCAACAACCACAGTAACAGCATAAAAAAAAATGGCCACCCCATAAACTACACAGACAGCATACATTTCCCCCCAAAGCCAATATGCATTCAGAGACACCAAAAAAATACAATAAAAAAATTATATATACTCTCTCCTTTCCGGACCCCACACCGCAGCTTGCTTTCGGTGTCCTGCACTGGCTGCAGCCACCAACTCGGACTCCATTCAGCCGCGGAACAAATACATTACAGCTGAAAATACTCCTGGGTCATCTCCTGCTTCTTAGGGCAGTTCTGCGGGGGCTGTCCACAACTTCGCGTTGTACTGGCATGCGTTAAAAACGCATTGCTACGCTGAGGGATATTTCCCGAAATTAACCAGCTGTTAACGCTTTTGCCATTTACAGAACGCAAGTTTATCACATTGTAACCACGTGTTAACATCCGCGGTTACGCATGTGTTTTGTAAACGCAAGTGGTTAACAGCTTTTTAATTAGGAAATATCCCTTCAGCTTAGCAATGCGTTTTAAACCATGCAGTAAACGCGACTGTTGACCGCACCCTCAGTGTCCCTAAGCCAACACATACTACACAATCGTGTCAGGGGCTCAGGACAAGATTGGAGCACCAGGAAGCAAAGGATTTCTTAGCTTCCCTTATCACTCACACTCACTACCGGGCCTTTCTACACCAATGAATGCTCCAGCAAGCATCAGCACCATCGGGTTAAAGGCTGCATGGGGACTGTCAGTGTAGGTCTCACAGCCCGCTTGTAGGCTTTTAGTTTAGATGAAAGTTGCAGCCATGCTGTTAATATACATTCTCAATAGAAAGCAATTTTATACACATCAGAGCAATAAGGCACCGCAAGAATGCCCGAATTGATCTCATCACTGCCATGATGAATATTTTGAGTGGAGCTGGAGATAATGTTAGGGAAATTGAAGAGCCTGAGTGGGAAGTTTTGCTTGCCGACTCTACAGCCCTTGATGCCAAGATAACATATTTTGTAAAACCAGGGCAATAAACATTCCAAGATCATTATCAGGTGGGTAAAGTGACATTTATGGACCCACTTGTTTCACGAATGCTAATTCATGTGACCAGAGGTTTGCTTAAGAAAAGTAGAAAAAAAACTGATGCTTGTTAAAGGCTGCGATTCAAAAACCCTCCATCACCAAATCGGAGCTCCATTTTTATATTTTATAAACAGCTGTGGGAAATTAAAGTCTGAGCTCCGATTGCCATCATGAAAGTACGTAAAGCATCACCCTGACATACTAATGTGTTGCCGCCTCTGGCTGAATCCTCTCGTTTCTTCTTAAAAACCTGGCATATCAAGGATAAGACTTACATTATGCAAAGAGGCCTTAGGGGTCCCGGCTCCATTATCCTTATGGATCCTAAATCCTTAAGGCTTCTTTGCATATTTAAAAGCCTTCTTAAAACCCATGGCATAAAAGATAAATTCGATCCTGCAGATGGACATCCTGTGGATGTCAGGGTGCTTGTCTACAATCCTTCAATCCTAGTGTGAGATGCCCCTTTAGTATTTTTATATTCATGGACAGAAAATAATTTTTAATCTTTATACGCTATGTGGAGCATGCTCACTGCAGACGCTGTATGGCCAATCTGCTTGTCGGGTTCTAGTAGATAACTTTCATCGCGCAGTCGCAGTGAGAAGTTTCACCTGCTATAATATAGGTAGGATGTTCCAGAACGGTACAGGTTTTGTTATGATAAAAGTTTCTTACAGAAAGTCTAGATTTTTTTTACTGATGTTTTTAAGTAAACTGATGTATTGTATTAAGATGAAGAGGAAACCTAGTCCCCCCACCCACTTCCAGGACCCACAGCTTTTAAGTTAATAGCAAACAAAGCTAAATGCAATTTGCCTATTTCAAGGCTATGTTGATAGGCTCCATTAGAAACCTGTAACATGTTATGTAGCAAACAGATTGAGAAACTGACATTTTGTATTTTAAAGTGCCTGCCCCAATGAAGGAAGCCCCATAAGGCTCTATTAAAGTCAATTGGATGCATCCGAAAATAGTGTTGCACAATGCAGCCAAATCTTAGTACTTATAAGTATTGTTTAACCCCTTCCCGCCTCGGCCCTTTTTCGATTTTGCGTTTTCATTTTTCACTCCCCACATTCAAAAATCTGTAATTTTTTTTTTTCCATGTACAGAGCTGTGTGATGGCTTATTTTCTGCGTAACAAATTACACTTCAAAATGGTGGTATTTAATATTTCATGCCGTGTACCAGGAAAAAAAAATTTAAATGCAGTGAAATTGGTAAAAACCCGCATTTGTGCCGTATTCTTGTGGGCTTGGATTTTACGATCAACTGAGCGCCCCAAAGACATGTCTACTTATTCTTGGGTCGTACGATTACGGGTGATACCAAATTTGTATAGGTTTTATAATGTTTTCATACATTAAAAAATTAAAACTCCTGTACAAAATTTTTGGGGGGGATTTTGCCATCTTCTGGCGCTATAACTGTCATAATCTTGGTGTACGAGCTGTGGGGGTGCCGTTTTTTGGCGGATTTTGATAACGTTTAGAATGTTATTTTTAGGACTGTACGACCTTTTGATCACTTTTTATAGAATTTATTATTTTTTTTTTTAAATGGCAAAAAAGTGGCATTTTCGACTTTGGGCGCGATTTTCCGATTCCGATTTTTTGATCGGGCATTTTCGGACGCGGCGATACCTAATGTGTTTATGATTTTTACTGTTTATTTATATTTATATCAATTCTAGGGAAAAAGAGTGATTTGAATTTTTAGGTTTTTTATTATAATTTTTATTTTAACTTTTTTATTTTTACTATTTTTCAGACTCCCCAGGTTACTTTAACCCTAGGTTGTCTGTATGATCCTATCATATACTGCCATACTACAGCTTCGTGAGACCCGAAGCTACCATGGCAATGGATCGCCGCTCCCCGATGACGTCACGGGGAGAGACGATCCACGGAAAGATGGCGGCGCCCGCTCTCTTTGAAGCAGCCAGCACCTTTGCCGGTGGCGATCAGCGGTAAAACACCCGTGATTGGTGCCGACCCCGATCGCGGGTGTTACCGGTAAGCCTTTGCTGCTATATGCAGCAGAGACTTACTGGCTATGGAGAGGGCCCAGCCCGCGAGCCCTCTCCATGTACTGGGACCCGACATGTGACGTACTATTACGTCACATGTCGGTAAGGGGTAAAGTAGTATTGAATAAGTATGTTTTCAATCAAATTTATTCTTGTTTATACAACTATATATGGGACACAAAACCATCTAAAATTACACCACCGGGTGTAAGAATGTAACCCAGGGCCTAGAGGCATGCATATGCTCTGTACCCCAAGTCTTCCTGTGGCTCTTCACGGAAAATATTGTTACGGTTTTGGACTTTGGCTACAGGCCTGTTGATAGATATATTGGTTGTTTTTTTTTTTTTTGTTTTTTTTTTTTTTTTTGTTTTTGTTTTGTCGTTGTTTTGCACGTAGACATTTGTTATCATGGTGCTTGACTTTGTGCACAACTCATCAAATCTTCTGGTGGATAACTTCTAGTTTGGTTTAGATGTTTGTTGACTCACATTTAATACATTATGTTTGCAACGTTTTTAGTGGGAATAACTCATATCGGGTTAAAAATCACAATAATCTTTTTTTGGCTGGTTTTGACGGGTTTTTTTATATTATTTAAACAAACGGCGTTCATCAATGGGTTTCAATAGTTTATTTAAGAGTTTTATTCTATGGATTCTGTTACGGGTGACAACGCGTTGATACTAATGTATGGTGGGGGGAGTGGGTGTTTGTTATGATTTAGACTCACTTTTTTGGAACAGCGTTATAATGTTATAAATGTCTCTTTATATTATGTTTTTGTTTTGGGTTTTGTTGTGTTTGGGGCTTATGGTGGGATGGGGCATTTTTAGTGATATTTATAATTATAAAGTAAGGTTATTCATTTGAAAACGTACAACATTCTTTTGTTACATTTTTTTTACATACTCCCACCCCCAGCCCACATGGATATGAACCAGCAATCATTGTATTCTTGTTCTCTCTGATATATGCCTGCATACTAATGTATTTCAGGGTAATTAATCAGTGCCCGACCTATGTCAGACTGCTAGCTGACAACTCGTGCTTTAAGTGCGTCACAATTTCACAGACGCCTCTTAAAAAGGTAAACCCCCTCCCTCCAGAGCTTCTCTTTTTTCCTCTCTGTTCTCTGGGGGTCCCCTGTGGTCGCCCGATCTGGGTCCCGGATCGGTTTTTCGGGGGGGGGGAGGGGGGGGGGGGCGGGGGGTGGGGTTTGTGTTTTTCGATACTTAGAATCACTACGTACGAAATGGCTAATCGATGGGTACACACGCCCCCAGAGCATGTTCCATGCCGCGGCGTCGCGTTGACGCGGCATTTCAAAATAACGGGTTATACAAACACAACCCGCGGTATTATTCACTGGTCAGCCACACCCACCGACCGCATGGGTGTGTTTATCACCGTGGGATAGATCAGCGGTAGATTACCGCTTGACAATCCCTTCGGCTTTAACATTGCCGTTTTTGGCTGCTATCACACGCTGAACCGGCAATAATGTTCTACCAGCTTGCAGATACGCTTACTGCTCGGAGCGGTATAATCTGGTTTTCGGAAGCTGCGCATTTTACAGCTACGGCGTGCGGAGCATGCTAAGGGGTTAATCGCACACAGCTAGTTTTTTTTTTTTTTGTCAACTACTTTCCCACTCTTCTGACTTCTACCAAAACTGACAATTTTTTGTTGAGAAGATCCAGACAGTATTAGTTAAAGTGGTACGTTATTTAGTAAATATATAGGTGCGTTTTTCAGATCCGTAAACAAACAGCATCTGTTTTAATTTTTTTCTAAACCACATCTAGTTTTTGTCCAGTTTTTTAAATTGCGTACAATTCGGAAAACGGTAACAAAAGACGCATACTCGCTAGAAGACACATAAGCCTAAAAACACAAAAAAAAAACCACGTTCATTATGTGTGACAAATACCACCAATAACTTAATTAGTCCAACGGTGAAAGCAATGATGTTTACTATCTATCCAACCCTCACTGACTAGCAACAAACATTGTTTATCCACACTTTGTCAAAACAAGGAAATGCCCCGAAACCTGTCCATCCCAGGCTTTTTTAGCTATACCCTGCTCTGGGGAAGAAAAAAAAAGGAAAAAGGACCGAAGGCAAAGAGGAGCAATGGAGGGGAGGGCCTTGTAATGTTGGTTACAAAATGCAGTAACATGACAGTGTTAAAATACAAAAATAAGAAGGGTCAAGTTTTAAATGGCTCTGGCAGTCTATTGACAATATTTACCACACCACTTTGCCCTTGTTCTCACTCCATGCAAAAAGTGCCTATAAAGCATGATATCATGTCAACGCTTAAATGTCGCTACTCCTTGGTGAGAGACACAATCCGGCAGGCCACATCCTAACAAGATGCACCAGCAAGTCCGCCACTCACACACATGGTTTTCAAAATCATATAAGTGAGATATGTGGATGAATGCTAGAGATGTAGGTTCGGGCACTGGCGCAGCACGTAACGTCAATTATTTCTTGTCTCTAAGCCCCATTCAAAGGGAATCTTGTATTTACTGTTTTATAATACCAATTAAAATTCCGTTTTTTTTTTTTATCATAAATGTTTCTTGGAGCAAGTGGTTGCAGGCGATACACGAGCATGATTTACAATACTAACCAAAGCTGCAGGTCCTGGAAGTGGAGACAGAACCTTGGCTCTCCATCTTTTTATAAACCCAAGGTGACAAACACAAAGTTCATATTAAGCCATTGAATAGATACAGACTTTTTGCGATGCTGGCCTGTACACACATTGATTGTCAGCAAGTGGCGGGGCAGGGGGAGGCATGAATATTATATACTGCTGGGGTGAAGCTGGACCCAATGCATTTGACAACATCACTAGGTTTACATGGCTCTGCGAGTCATAGGTTTACCCGTTTGTTAGAATTGATACTTTGGCTTAGACTAAGTATAATACAGTAATTTTAGTTTAAACTATTTTATATGTCCTTCATGCCGAGTTAATACGTACCTGGAAGGTGGCCAGGATGTGACATCTTGATATGCAAAATCAATGTAATGGTGACCAAGCAGTCACAGAATGCAGCAGTCCTCCCTATGTGGAGCATGCTCACTGCACGACGTGTATGGCCAATCTGCTTTTCGGTTCTAGTAGAAAACTTTCATCGCGCACGCGTCAGTCGCGTGAGAATTTCCCTGCTATACATATAGGTTGGATGTTCGCAGAATGGTACAGGTTCTTTGTTATGATAAAAGTTCTCTTAGGCAAAATGTCTAGATTTTTTTTAACTGATGTTTTTAGTAAACTGTATTGTATTAAGAATAGAAGGCAGGAAACCTGTCCCCCCCCATCCCCCACATTCCAGGACCCACAAGCTTTTAAGTTATGAGAAACAGCTAAATGCAATTTGCCTATTTCAAGTTCTGTTATAGGCTCCATTAGAAACCGCGTAACATGTTATGTAGCATAACAGATTGAGAAAACTGACATTTTGTTTTTAAAAGTCCTGCCCAATGAAGGAACCCATAAGGCTCTATTAAAGTCATTGGATGCATCCGAAAATAGTGTTGTACAATGCACGCCAATCTTAGTACTTTAAGTATTTGTTACCCCCTTCCCGCCTCGGCCCTTTTTTCGATTTTGCGTTTCATTTTTCACTCCCCACATCACAAAAATCTGTAATTTTTTTTTTTTTACCATGTACAGATCAGCTGTGTGTAGGCTTATTTTCTTCTAGACGTAACAATTACATTCAAAATGGTGGTATTTAATATTTCATGCCGTGTACACGAAAAAATAATTACAATGCAGTGAAATTGGTAAAAACCCGCTATTTGTGCCGTATTCTTGTGGCTTGGATTTTATCGATTCACTGAGCGCCCCAAATACAGTCTACTTTATTCTTTGGGTCTGTACATTGGCTGTGATACCAAATTTTGTATAGGTTTATTAATGTTTTCATACATTTAAAAAAAATGAAACCTCCTGTACAAAATTTTTGGGGGGGATTTGCCATCTCTGGCGCTAATAACTTTTTCATATACTTTGGTGTACGGAGCGTGTGGAGTGCTGTGCGGTTTTTTTGCGGATTTTGATAACGTTTAGATAGTTATTTTAGGAACTGTCCAAACCTTTTGATCACTTTTTATAGAATTTTAATTTTTTTTTAAATGGCAAAAAAGTGTGATTTCGACTTTGGCGCGATTCTTTCCCATCCGATTTTTTGATCGGGCATTTTCGGACGCGGCGATACTGTGTTTATGATTTTTACTGTTGTATATTTATATCATTCTAGGGAAAAGAGTGTTTGAATTTTAGGTTTTTGATTATATTTTTTTATTTTACTTTTTTTTTTCTACTATTTTTTCGGACTCCTCTCCCCAGTTACTTTAACCTAGGTTGTCTTTATTTCGATCATATACTGCATACTACATGGTTCACTAAACATAATATGCTACAGGCACTTTGAATGGTTAACCCAGTAGTGCTTGGAGACCCTAAGCTACCATGGCACTGGATCGCTCGTCCCCGATGACGTTACAGGGAGAGAGCGATCCACGGAAAGTGGCTGGCGCCCGCTCTTCTTGAAGCAGCCCATCACCTTGTTGCGGTCGATCGATCAGCGTAAACAACCCGTGATTGGTGCCTGACTAACCGATCGACGTGGTGTTACCGGTAGTACGCGTTGCTCTATATCAGCATGAAGACTTACCGGCTATGGATACGGGCCCGCCCACGAACCCGAAGCTCCTTCTGTACTGAGGGACCTTCCCTGACATGTGCACGTACTAGTACGTCTATCACTGTCGGTAACGGGGTAATGAGTATTTGGAATAAGTAATGTTTCAATCAAATTCTATCTCCTTGTTCTATACCACTATATATGGGACAACAAAAACCATCTAAATTCACACACACCTGGGGTGGTGAAGAATGTAACCCAGGGCCTAGAGGCATGCATATGCTCTGTACCCCTAAAACCTCATGGCCAAAGTGTACAAAAAGATGACCCAAAAAGAGTACAAGAACAATGTAAGCAACCTACATGTCAAAAATTGTTATAAGGATAAATAAATGTACCATGAACAAGTCATCAAGTATAGGCTGCAAATGGAATCAAAATATAAGCACAAAGATAACCTGGCAAGGAAACAAGGCAGCGGCTCTGTGAAGGGGAGGCAAAGAGACCCCCCCATGTGTCATAACAATAAAGTGACTTCCTCATAGGCAAGTGAGGTACTATTGCACCAGTCCCACATATATATCATCTTAGGAGGGGTGCCGCCCACACCCAAATTACCTGCTGCCGCTCAAGTCAACCGGGAATGATTCATCAGCGTGGACAAAAGTACAATGCGAAGAACCGGAAGAAGTCGCACCATAGAAAACAAGAAATAAAGAGTCGGTGCGAGACAAAAAGAGGCACAAAATCTGGCGCATGACTTCCACAGACTCCTTGTATCTGTCAGCAGAGCAGACATTGGGCAGGAATTCATTTGTGTAGATGTTTGGGGTTAGCAGAGCAGGGACCACGTCTTCAGGGTAATATTGCCATCTGTCCATAAATAGTGTTTCTACGCATCCCAGGGTTTCTCTAGACACAAGGCTCTAAATTATGCAATCAAATCATTTTTTGCCCAGTCCGGGTTTTTAACCTATATCCTCCACAATCCACCTGCCATAGATAAACAGGACAGGGCCTCTATCCACTAGGCCAGTGGTGGCGAACCTATGGCACGGGTGCCAGAGGCGGCACTCAGAGTCCTTTCTGTGGGCACCCGGGCCACAGCCCCAGCATACTAGACAAAACTCAAAGAATCTTCCTGCAGTTCCAAGCAACTTAAAAGATGCTGCTTCCAGTCATATTTTGATACTTACTTTGTTACTTGGGACTGTAGGAAGAGGGAGAATGAGTAGACAGGGCCGAATAAGGGCCGAAGGACTCAGACAGGCATGTCCACTTCTCATCTGCAAAAATTGCAAACATGATGTCTGATCAGTACATATTGTATCCGTACGCCATCTTTTTTTCACAAATACAAATTCATATACAAAAACGTTGATGGTTTCTAACCTACTTCTTGCCCTGCCCAATTTAGGCTATGGGGTTAGTGGCTGTGGGAGGCGATGGGAGGATTTTATGTAACCAAGAGCTTCACTGTTACACAGGCTCCATGGACTGGTATATAGAGAGGGATCTTCTCAAGAGGATGTTATGGAGATTATTATTGAGATTATTATGGACATATTTTAAACATACAATACAGTTAAATGAAAAAATTTAGAGAGAAAAAAAAAAAAAAGGGACTCAGACGGGCGTGTCCACTTCTCATCTGCAAAAATTGCAAACGTGATGTCTGATCAGTACATATTGTATCCGCACGCCATCCTTTTTTTCACAAATACAAATTCATTTACAAAAACGTTGATGGTTTCTAACCTACTTCTTGCCCTGCCCAATTTGGCTGCATCATTTTGAGAAAAAAAAAAATCCATCTGCATACTGTGGTCTGCATGGTGTATTTTTTGTGATCCATGACTTCTATGGTATTACATGGTCCTACTGCATAAGAGACAAAATAATACGCAAATCTATTTTTTTCCACTGCTGAACCCTTCAAAAAATGGACTTGAACATACCCCATAGGAAACCGACGTGTTCATTTTTGTATATTGGCGCAAAAACGGATACCGTCCGGACATAAAAGCACCTGTTCTAAAATGATCTCTGAATTTGAAAGATTATCCTGTTATATTCACTATATAAACTACTATATCTAAATAGTACAATACCTATAACTACAATATCATAAAGCCCCTAAAGCCTCTCCTTGCAGAACCGGTGACTGTACCAATCACATGTGTAAAACAAATGAAAATGCAATGTAATTACGACTACAAATGTTTGCATTAATTTCTAAATGCAATGTTAAACTCCCCAGGGGTGACTGCACCTAAACATTCAGATATGCTTTTTTATTTTCATGAACAATATAATCGGCATCCAGTATCGGAACTTGTCTCGGTATATATCTCATCACTCAAAACCTCTTGGGTTTTCCCAAGAAACAAGTAATGATTATGAGAAGGGGGGGGGATCTGAGGTACCTCCGAATCCCTCCTTGCTCACAGAGATGACCAGAGCAGACAGACAAACAAGTCAGTTCATCTCTATGGAGCTGGCAGAGATTGCCTTGCACCGCACATTCAGGACAGATGTTGCAGCAAGCACACATTGGGGCAGATTTTAAAAAATTTGGTAAGGCGAGACAGTGCAGGACCAGTGTTAGTCTTATTAGGCACCAAATTCATAAAAGTGTCTAGATGATCGGGTGTAGTATAAGACTGCCTAGTCGAACTCTCCACCTCCTATTAGTTGGTTTACTTTACACCAGAAAATAAGGACACATTTGTCGGGTCAGCAGCATTTCTGGCGCATGGACCTTTTTGGTGCGAGGCCCACCCCTTTTGACGAGCTAGTCTTAGGAGAGCCAGGAAACTGTCAGCTCCACTTTTATAAAGGGTTTTAGACAGTATTTTAGTGCAAACTATGACATAATTCTGTCATAGATTAATAAATCTCCAACGTGTTTGACGCATCAGACTCGCTTGTGGGCAAGAGGCCTGTTTGAAAAGTTACTGCCTATTTAACCCCTAGGCGCACCAGGACGTTATAGTACGTCCCGGTGGCTAGATACTTCATGAGAATACTGATAAGTCCCCATTTAAAGACCTCCACACATCCTTCAAGCCCACCTCCTGACAAAATCTGGAGAAGGGGGTGTCCATCGCGGTTGTAACTACCAACTTCCTTTTCCCTAGTCGGTCCTTCTTCTCTGACATAACAGCGTTGAAGTCCCCCAGAGCCAATACGGGACAGTCTCCAACCCTCTCCAGGAACCGCATCAGACTTATCAAAACGTCATATCTGAAGGGAGGTGGAATATATATCCCTGCTACAACGCATTTAATGCCTTCTAAAATACCACACAGAAAGACAAATCTGCCCTCTCCATCGCACCAGGCATCTGAGATTTGAAAACTGATAGCTCTATGGACCAGAATAGATACCCCTCTAGAAAATGATGAGTAGACTGAATTATATACCTGACAAGCCCACCTCCGGTCTACTAGGGCTAAGGAGTCTTTGTCAAGATGTGTCTCTAACAATATCACAATAGCAGGAAGTTGCTTGATAATGTAGTCGAAAATGATACAACGCTTCAGACGGTCCTTCAGTCCCCTTATATTCCAGGATATAAACCTAGTGCCCATTGAATAAGGTAAATGGGAAAGCGAACAACCAATCAACATCTCCAGCAACAAGGCATCCCTCCCCCCCAAACCCAATCACATGTCCTACCATGGTAGAACTCTTCCTACTTAGGCCACTTACCCACCCCCATCCAACCCCTGCTCCCCCGAAGCTGATATACCTTGCCCATCTGTGTCATGCACTTCATAGACCCTTAAGATCTAACCAGTCAGAGACTTGATCTGGTGTGCTAAAAAACTGGGACTGACCTTGAAAAATAATTTTTAGTTTTGCCGGGAACATCAGTGAATAAATAATACCTTTCTCTCTTAACCTTTTTTTCACCTCAAGAAAACTTTTCCTTTTTTGTAGGGTATCCCTAGAGAAATCCGGATAGAGCGATATTTTTACACCTTGAATCGATAGATCTTTTAGATCGCGTGCTCTTCGTAATATAATATCCCGATCTCTAGAGAGTACTGTTTTACAAATGAAGGTCCGGGGATTATTACCAGGAACATACGATACTGAAGGAATTCTATGAGCACGTTCTATGTCAAAACTAGGGGAGAGATACTCCTTCCCTATTTTTTCCACAAGCCATTCTTTAATAAAGGTAACTGGGTCTTCTCCTTCAGCCTTTTCTGGTATCCCTATAACCCTCAAGTTAGCTCTCCTTGCGCGATCCTCCATATCGGCCAGTTTTCCTTTAAGGCCCTTGTTTTCACTTTCTAATGAGGACGTAACTTTTTTAAGAGTGCTTATCTCTTTCTCAATATTAACAATTTTATCCTCAAAAATTTTCTGCTTATCTCTGACTTTATTCAAGTCCTCTCTCAACAGAGAGACATCTCCTCTCAAGGCGCCCACTTGATCTGTAAGATCCAAAATGGCTGAATTGCAGGTTTTTATAGAGTCAAGAATCTCTCTGAGCATAGCTTTTTCTCCCCCAACTCCTGCCTCATCGCTCTCCTGTTCTTCCCCCTCAAGGACTGCAAATCTCGACCCCTGTGGTCTATTTTTGGGGTCCTGACCCTCATGATCAGGATTTTTCTGTGTTATCAAACCAGTACGTGTTTTCACTGAGGGGGACTTCCATAATTTGTCTAGTTTCGTGGAATTATCCCCTTTGGACCCTCCTTTATCTTTCTCCCTAGGAGATGTTGTACCCAGGGATTTCCTTGAGGTATTCTTGGGTGGCATCATAAAAGATCTATAACCTCTTCTACCAATCCCAACAAATGTAACAGGTTTTCAATATTTAACACCAAACTGGTAACAGTAAAATTATGACATATACACGCCTCACACGGCAAAAGGCCACAAAAATTTGTCTCACAGAAAAAGAGGGCATTTTAACCATGTTACACAGACCCAATAAAGGAGGCGATAAATGCTGACGGAGTTCTATACAATTCCTACTAATATCCCCACAGCCTGCGACAGAGGTTAAAAAAAAAACAAAGGTTAGTATGAAACTGAAATCCATATATTGGAAACTGGTTAGTATCGGATGAAATGACGGCAGAGAAGCAAGTCTTCGTGGTTAAAGTTCGTGATTTTATGAACTTAATGAATAATTACCATTGTGCATTAGAAGGATTTGGAGACACTCTTATCCATAGCACCTTTAGAAATTGGTGAGTAAAATGACATGCACCTTGGCGAAGTGAGGGGAAATTACTAGAAGCGGGAAAAGACAAAAACGTGAAACTATTTGTGCAATATATTAAAACTCAAATATACTGCAGCTAAATAGTGGTGTTAAAAAACACACAAACACTTCCTCAGTCTGCACCAAATGCTCAAACAACTGAAAGCTTATACACCACAAATACATACATCAGGGGGAGTTCAATTGATTTGCGTTTATTCCCTAAGCACCTGTTGGATAAGCTGTGCCTTTACTGCAGCAGCTGCCCAGAGCTCTCACAGAGAATAACTATTGCTTCCAAGAGACTTCTGTGCTTGCACATGAATACAGCCTTGCTATATCTTGAGAATGCTTTGTGTAGCCTTTGCACGCTTCACAGATGTTAATTACCCATCGGAAATGGAAATGGGTTCTCAATTAAAATAGTGGATCTTAAACACACAAACAGTTACTATTCAAGCTTGTCAGACAGTAGCCGGTGCCAGCAAACAGGAAACCCAACTATGAAAAGTATGTGTATGGGCAGATTTGTGTGGCACAGCACAGGGCATCTATGGTTGGAGGGAAGTGAAAAGCAACAGTCAGGGAAACGGTACACGTGTATAATATATGAAGACCTTCGATTCATACAGAACTCCACACCAATATCTGCTGGCCCTAAAAGGAGGTAAATAAGAACCATAAGTGTTAGTTTATGAAAAACAAAGCAGAGCTGTGGAATTGGAAGCATGATAAAATGGACCGACTCCACAAACTGAATAAAAATTCAGAAATTACCTTTAAAATGTCTTGATCTAAGGCCCCTTCCACACTTGCGAGTGCAGGGATCTGCCGGCCCGAACGCTGCAAACCGGAACTGAACTCAGCATGTCAGATTGCAGTGTACGGACAGGGCGATGCAGGCAGTACTCGCTGAGAATGTGATGCGAGTACTCACAATTGGGGAAGGGGCCTAAAGGTTTAGGCCAGGGTTGAACTTTTATTGGTCCAAGGGCCACATTAAAGTTTAGTATGCAAAGAGCAACATCAATAACCAGCCACCTGGATGTACCAACAACCACAGTACAGCATAAAATGCCACCCCAGAAACTACCACATTACAGCAATACATTTCACCCCCAAAGCCAAATACTGCATTCAGAGCACACAAAAAAAAAAAAATATAAAAAAAATTATATATACTCCTCTCCTTTCTTGGTACCACACCGCAGCTTGCTTTTCTGTGTCCTGCACTGGCTGCATGCACCAACATCAGGACCCACAGCCGCGGACAATACATTACAGCTGAAAATACTTAGCACTCCTGGGTCATCTCCTGCTTCTAGGGCAGTTCTGCTCAGTGTCCTTAAGCCAACACATACACAATCAGTGTCAGGCATCAGGACACAGACTGGAGCACCAGGAGCAAAGGATTTCTTAGCTTCCCTTATCACTACCGGGCTTTCTACACCAATGAATGCTTCCAGCATCATCAGGGAGCGAAACAGCAACTCATGGGTTAAAGGCCGCATGGGGACTGTCAGTGTAGGTCTCACAGCCCTCTTTTAGGCTTTTAGTTAAGATGAAAGTTTGCACCATGCTGTGATATACATGCTCAATAGTAAAGCTCTTTTATTACACATCAGAGCAATAAGGCACCTGCAAAGAATGCCCGAATTGATCTCACCACTGCCTGAGTGAATATTTTGATGGAGCTGGAGATAATAATGTTAGGGAAATTGAAGAGCCTGAGTGGGAAGTTTTGCTTGCCGACTCTACAGCCTTGATGCCAAGACCAACAGAAGTTTGTAAACCAGGGCACAGTACAAGATGCATTGTACAGGTGGCTAAAGTGACATTTATGGGACCACTTGTTTTCAAGATGCTGGATTCATGTGACCAGAGGTTGCATTAAGATAAGTAGAAAAAAAACTGATGCTTGTTAAATGGCTGCGATTCAAACCCATCCGTCGACAAATCGAAGCTCAGTTTTTTATTTTATAACAGCTGTGGGAAAATAAAAGCTGAGCTCCGATTGGGATTTTAGACAGTATTTTAGTGCAAACTATGACATAATTCTGTCATAGATTAATAAATCTCCAATGTGTTTGACGCATCAGACCCGCTTGTGGGCAAGAGGCCTGTTTGAAAAGTTACTGCCTATTTAAAGAAATTTCACTTTGCAAGACTCCACACTGTGGAACAGTTCATAGGCTTCTGCAACATGTCCCAAGCTAAAAATTACATTCCTGGTGACAGATTCACTTTAATGAGCAGCATTCTTAACCCTTTAAAGGACCTGGCTCTGTTTTTTCATTTCCATTTTTCTATCATATTGCCATACTGTAGTATGACAGTATATATGGGGATTTTTATCCTCATACATTGCAATGTGCAATTAGCACATAGTAATAAATCCAGACAGCCTCAGGTATTCAGAAAACCCAAGGCTGTCACGGCAACCAATCGCCGCTCCCCACTGACATCACGATATGCAGCAAAGACTTACCAGCTATGGAGAAGGCTCAGCCCGTGAGCCCTCGCCTTGCACCCGCAGCCGACCCGTGACGTGCTATTACATCACGGGTCGTGAAAGGGTTAAAAGGTTAAAAAGCCATCACCCACCATAAATTACAGGAACTACTGAAGTTAATTTTTGTATAATCAACATTTATTAGAAAGTAAACAATACAGGTAGGAGATGGCAGTACATGACTGATCGCGCAGGATCAGGAGCATCATAGATCATATGTTCGTTGAAACATGGGGAGAAGCGTCATACCATAAGATGTCACGTATAGAGCCCCATATGCCATCCCGATCAACAAAGTTATTATCGTTTGACGAATTAACAAAACAAAAAAATAAAAAAAAGCAAGGAAACAAACATTTAGAAAGCGGTGTGAGGGGGGGGGGGGAGAAAAGGGGGGTAGGGAGCCCGTAAGACAACACATTCGCGGTCGGGAGCGGCAGAGGAGCACTCTATGACAGGAGCAGGTCCTGGAATTCCGGGGTGTTTATGAATACTTCCCAAGGGGCCCATGCAGTGTTGGTCTTCCCCGAGTCTGGGGAGTCGTTGGCTACCAACTCCTCCATTCTCCGTATATACCCAAGTTCCTGGATCCATTCAACTGTCGTGGGAGATTGTGGGTTCTTCCAATGTCTTGGAATAACCGTGCGAGCAGCGGTCAGGAAGTGTCGAAGGAGGCCTTTCTTGACAGTAGAGATAGAGCAATTTGGGGGGATGGGGTGACTCTCTTACCAGTGACCTGGTGGTAGGTATCAAATATTTTGTTCCAGAAGGGTTGGAGAGCTGAGCAGCACCACCATATATGAAGCAGAGTACCCACCTCCGCACCACAGCGCCTACTGAAGTTATTTTATGGCAGCTGGCAAATACGCAATAGTTGGTCCACTACTGACAACTTGCTGCAAATCCAGTGAATACTCCTCCACATCTAAAAATTCTGATCAAAAAAGCTGGGAGGAGCATATTTACTCTGCACTACATTTATTTCTGGCAACCTCTGGCTGTTATGTTCTAGAAGCATGGCCAGTTTTTACCTCCATGTTAAGACATGCTCAAAAACACTTCTCCAAAACAACACTTCTCTCAAAGCAACTGAAAGCAGCTTCCTGACGCCAATGCACCTACTGACAAGAATATAAAAGGCAGGGCAGTCACAGACCTTGCTTTAACAATTGTGGGGAAAAAGCAGTGTTAAAAAGGAACATAGGCAGTCATCTTAAATCAGCATATGATGCAAATGCAGTACTATAAAAACCTTTCGTGAAAGGAAACAGATCTAGGGTATAAAAGCTATAGTGAAGGAGTATACATATCAAAATCATTAACCTCTTAAGGATGCAATGTTTTTTTTGCTCATTTCTCACAATTTATTATTCCATGCCGTGTACTGGGAAGCTGGAAAAAAATATCCAAATGTGGGGCAAAAAAAATAGTTTGCGTCATCTTCTTGTGAGCTCAGTTTTTTCAAATTTCACCATGTGCTCCAAATAACACATCTGCTTTATTCTTTGGTTCGGTACGATCACAGTGATACCAGATTTATAAAGGTTTTATTGGATTTAAATATATTTTAAAAAGTTAAACTAAATATGTATGAAAAGTTTTCACCATCTTCTGAAACTAATAACCTTCATACTTTTGTGTACAGAGCTGTGTTAAATGTCATTTTTTGCAAAATGACCTGACGTTTTCATTGCTATCATTTTGAGGACTGTGCAACATTTTATTCCATTATTTAAGCAATGTAAAATGGTGTCGTGTTTCGGACATATGGGCCCTATTTTCCATTACGGGCGTCACTGCCAGCAATAAGTTTATATATTTTGATACTTCAGGCATTTTGAGAGGCAGCGATAACTATTGTGTCTGATTTTTACTGTTAACATTTTATATCAGTTTTATGGAAAGGGGGCGATTTGAACTTTTAGGTTTTTTTTACATTTTATAATTTTTTTAAAAACTTCACTTTTTTAACCCTAGACGGCATGATCATTCCTACCACTGTATTGCAGTATATGGAATTTTTGCACAGTATTCATTAAAATGAGCCACTGGCTCAATGGCCACGATTCTGCAGAAACCAGACAGCCTGGGGTCTGATGACGTTCCGTGGAAGCAACGATCGCAACCAAGATCGGACCCCTCTTCATGCACCCTCTCCCCCGTACATGTACAGCGTGATGTTTTGAGAATAGTCAAGGTATGCATGGAATAAATGGAGCAGGACTCCTGCCTGTAGGCTCCAAGGATTGTATAAACCAAGACAAAGCAGCAACTATTTACTTCTCAGTAAACACTTCAACATAGAGGGAAGGGGGGTTGGTTTTTCCTCTGCTGGGGAGACTGCATTTATCGACTGTCATTTTCACACAGACTGCATATCCAATCTGCAGTTCTAAAGGAAAGGGGGGCGATTTGAACTTTTAATATTTTATTAATTTTTTACATTTTTAAACTTTTTTTCCCACCATTTCTTAGACCACCTAGGGTACATTAACCCTAGATAGTCAGATCGTTCCTACAATATACTGCAATTAAAACAAAAGAAGGAGAAAAATTATTCTGACCGGAGCTCCAACAATCCTTTATAAATTCTTTATGAATCCAACACGGTATATTGCCATGTGGACATGTGTGACTGGCGTCCTGCTCATGTCTAGATATGCGCATTTTTACAAACATTTTGTGAGTATATTTTTTATAAAATTTTAAACTACAAAGAATATACTACACTATCCGTACGCGTATTTCTTCTAGTGAAATTGTCTTAAAGAGAGATGGCAATGAAGGAGGATTAGGAAACGCGATGGAGTTGGTCTGAATGGACCTATTCTTGCCAGAAACCTGTGGAGACATGCAATACTCATTGAAAAGGATCGATGCGTCAAGCAATATACCGTGTTGGATTCATAAAGAATTTATAAAGGCTTGTTGGAGCTCCGGTCAGAGTAATTTTTCTCTTTCTTTTGTTTTAATTGTGGGACTGTTTGTGGACTGGTCCTGAGCCGTTGTTAGCACCTAGGAGCCAAGTGTGCAACACATTAAGATTGTTATATCATATACTGCAATACTACTGTATCCCAGTACCTGGAGTTTTTGCATGTCATTCATTACAATGAGCCACTGGCTCATTGTAATGAATATGCAGAAGCCATTCATCCAGGCTGTCATGGCAAACAATCGACCCCCCCTCCACCCCGATGACGTTTGGGGAGCGACGATCGGAGGAAACATGGTGGCAAAGAAAAGGTTAACACCCGCGATCGGTGCAAGCTGAAACAGTGTTAGCGATGGGTCTTTGCTGCATTATGCAGCAGAGCCCATGTCTGTATGAGACATAGGTTTACAGAAAAAAAAAAAAAAAAAAAGATATGTTATATTGTACCTTTCATTAGTATCTGCTGTGTGACTAGGCACAATCTCAAACAAATCTAAAACCTCTTATGGCATCAGAGAGTCAGGTATTAGACCAGATCTCGATTTTTCTGTACTGCAGTCACAACGGACTAAGGATGATGCTGTATAATGCTCACAATCAGTCAATTTCCTCACAAACCAGTTTGGTCCAACAAATAGTTCTAGGCGTCTCCTGGATTTGCTGTCCCAAACATAGAACGACAGAAGTGAATTTAACATCTCAGATCAGTTCTTTAGTGTTCAGGCCTGAAACTTCAGAAGCCACAGGTTTCATTAGTTGAAACAAATTCAGCACTGACATGTTATTTGTGCAAAGGACAAATGTGGACTGCATGCACAGTGAACTACTCTCAATACTGCATACAACAGCATTAAGAGATCTGCAGATGGCCAATTGAGGTGACCAACAAACATCTTAGGGTTTCCCCTATCCTAAACCAGCATTAAAACCGTTCTGCAACAAAAATTGGGCCCCCACCTTTAAGAAACATTTACTGCAAAGCATGTGGGGTGACAATGTAACTGCTGATCTAGAATTTAGGAGAATAAATGGATTTTAAACTAAAAACAATCCTTGAACACTCATCTCTCCACAGACCATTGTGTTGCATAGCAACAAAGACTAGGCTCTCCTTAACTGCAACATACTCCAACATTACAGATCTACAGAACACATAATGTAAGTAAATCATTTCTATACAGGTTTGCTCAAGTCCCTGAAGCAATTTGTACCAGAAAACTAGAAGGTTGTAGGTAGGTTCTGCATAAAGACGGACAGGAAGTGGAGGTTTGGCCACAAGCCACCTGACTACAGCTTTCACTTTGCAGCTCAGATTTTACCATGAACATAGTGACCCAACTACAAAGGATAATCCCATCCAGTAGCACCATTTGAAACAAACAGGGTCAATGGGATAGAATTACCAATACAGTCATATTTAGAAATCGGCAAAAGAAACATCAATGGCCTTTGCCTTTGATTAAGGACTTAAGAATTTGCTTCCCCATGCATACAAACCAAGTACAGTATTTTTCAGACTAAGGCGCACCATTAATAAATTCCTGCTAAAACGTCTAGGTTCGTATATAAGGCGCTCTGGATTATAAGGTGCACCTGATTATGAGGATGAATGACCAGCAGGTGGCAGACCTGCGCACAGTTCAAAGGCAGCTGATGTCTGTGTACAGTTCATATAAAAGGCGCACTGGACTATAAGGCGCACCTTTGATTTCTGAGAAAATCAAAGGCTTTTTTGTGCGCCTTAAAGTCCGAAAAATACGGTATCACATTCAGAGCTTGGGAAATAAGACGCTTCTTACTATAGGACGCACCCCATGTTTAGGCTTCAAAAAAAAGGAAAAATATATTTTACACCAATTAAAATATCCCTGTTAGTCGCACTAAAGTACAGCACACACACACAAACTCTGCATCCCCTATATACACACACACACACTCTGCATCCCCTATACACACACACAAACTCTGCATCCCCTATATACACACACACTCTGCATCCCCTATATACACACACACACTCTGCATCCCCTATATACACACACACACTCTGCATCCCCTATATACACACACACACACACACACACTCTGCATCCCCTATATACACACACACACACAAACTCTGCATCCCC
>CM033647.1:93186980-93207779 GCA_019512145.1 Engystomops pustulosus | reverse complement strand
GAGAGTAGTACGGAGGCTCCTCTCTGGGAGATCGGGTGCAGCTCTATATCAGGGCATCACCCGATCTCCCTTACAGAGGTCAGGAGGGTCTGGCAGTGCTGGATCCTCCTGACCTCCAGTCTATAAGACGCAGGCACTTTTTAGCAAGAATTTTTTCTTGCTAAAAAGTGCATCTTATAGTCCAGAAAATACGGTAGTTCTTTTAAAGGGTTACAAAGTCTGCATACTGCTGCTGGGTCAGTAAAGCAGATTTAAAACCATTAACTGTCACTTATCACTAAAACATAAGTAAAAAAGTATAAAAAATAATGTGTACAGTCATTTGTACACCAAAAGTTGGTGAAGTTTGTGTACCATCTTTGTGTCCCATCTGTAACAAAAATTTTGATTAAACAGGAAGGCTTGACTTTCTTCAGATTGCCACTGTAGTTCTGACAACAGAAGAGGCAGAAGCCTCATGTAACTGCTTGCACTCAAGCCAAGCAAAAGCAGGAAGCTGGGCTCCAGCCTCAAAACAAAGAAATTATCAGAGTTAACAAGCTACTATATGGAAAAAGTCACGTGAAGAACACACCCGCTGGAAGGCATAAAGCAAATGGTGCGGGGGAGAGCACACAATGTAACACTCACAAAACGAGTCCATTAAGATGCTTGAGCCGAGACATGCACCAGGAAAGCACGTCATAAGACAAACGAAACAAATATCAAGTGCTGCTAAATATACATAATCATGCTAAACTACAGCCTAAGACCACTAAAACGGGACAGTTAGAAGGCAGTAAACTACAACATAAAAACAGTGCATGAAAATAAAATCGCATTACTAGAAGCTATTAAACACCTATTTAAAGCGCAAACAATTTCAGATCATTTTTCTATTGTGTGCAGTCTTGGTTAAATTCTGCTTAGGCCTCATGCACACAGGCATATTCTCACCCAGGAAAACACACAGTGCACTGGAACAACACACAGGAAAGGGGTTAAACAAAAGAGGAGATAGACCAGTCTCCAATCTGGTAGACAAATTTGCCATAGCAATGAGGTAATAACATGGTTAAAAAAGGGCATATTGCAACAGGCTACATGACAAATGGTTGACGGTTTTCCTTGGAAAACAATAGGAAATATGGTCATTGGCATGTAGCCTAAGCAGAATTTCTTCATGAAGTATATTAGAAGTTGTTCAGAACCCAAGATGCAGAGAAAAAAGGATTTTTGACCACCCTTACTAACAATGCCTGCTGATAAAGAGTTACAAGTCCTCCCCTTATCACCTAAAATTAGCTGCCAGTGGGCCACTGTACCTTAAATACAGACTTTTCGATATGCAAATTAGCTTGTTAGTCATGTCTGGCATCTATGACTTCTCTCAGGCTGCCAGTGAACCACACCCCATTATTGTGTGGTGTATATAGGGGATGACGCAGACAGTTTTGTGTGTGGTGATATACACACACACACACAAACTCTGCATCCCCTATATACACACACACAAACTCTGCATCCCCTATACACACTCACACAGAACCACACACATATACATACACACACTTCCACCAGTCCCAGTGCAGCATGGCAGTATGAGACCTGTGGTGATGTAAGAAGCATGTGATCAGTCACATGATACTGACATCAGCGCAGGTCCTGGATCGGGTGCAGCTCTATCTCAGGGCATCACCCGATCTCCCTTACAGAGGTCAGGAGGGTCTGGCAGTGCTGGATCCTCCTGACCTCCAGTCTATAAGACGCAGGCACTTTTTAGCAAGAATTTTTTCTTGCTAAAAAGTGCATCTTATAGTCCAGAAAATACGGTAGTTCTTTTAAAGGGTTACAAAGTCTGCATACTGCTGCTGGGTCAGTAAAGCAGGTTTAAAACCATTAACTGTCACTTATCACTAAAACATAAGTAAAAAAGTATAAAAAATAATGTGTACAGTCATTTGTACACCAAAAGTTGGTGAAGTTTGTGTACCATCTTTGTGTACCATCTGTAACAAAAATTTTGATTAAACAGGAAGGCTTGACTTTCTTCAGATTGCCACTGTAGTTCTGACAACAGAAGAGGCAGAAGCCTCATGTAACTGCTTGCACTCAAGCCAAGCAAAAGCAGGAAGCTGGGCTCCAGCCTCAAAACAAAGAAATTATCAGAGTTAACAAGCTACTATATGGAAAAAGTCACGTGAAGAACACACCCGCTGGAAGGCATAAAGCAAATGGTGCGGGGGAGAGCACACAATGTAACACTCACAAAACGAGTCCATTAAGATGCTTGAGCCGAGACATGCACCAGGAAAGCACGTCATAAGACAAACGAAACAAATATCAAGTGCTGCTAAATATACATAATCATGCTAAACTACAGCCTAAGACCACTAAAACGGGACAGTTAGAAGGCAGTAAACTACAACGTAAAAACAGTTCATGAAAATAAAATCGCATTACTAGAAGCTATTAAACACCTATTTAAAGCGCAAACATAATTTCAGATCATTTTTCTATTGTGTGCAGTCTTGGTTAAATTCTGCTTAGGCCTCATGCACACAGGCATATTCTCACCCAGGAAAACACACAATGCACTGGAACAACACACAGGAAAGGGGTTAAACAAAAGAGGAGATAGACCAGTCTCCAATCTGGTAGACAAATTTGCCATAGCAATGAGGTAGTAACATGGTTAAAAAAGGGCATATTGCAACAGGCTACATGACAAATGGTTGACGGTTTTCCTTGGAAAACAATAGGAAATATGGTAATTGGCATGTAGCCTAAGCAGAATTTCTTCATGAAGTATATTAGAAGTTGTTCAGAACCCAAGATGCAGAGAAAAAAGGATTTTTGACCACCCTTACTAACAATGCCTGCTGATAAAGAGTTACAAGTCCTCCCCTTATCACCTAAAATTAGCTGCCAGTGGGCCACTGTACCTTAAATACAGACTTTTCGATATGCAAATTAGCTTGTTAGTCATGTCTGGCATCTATGACTTCTCTCAGGCTGCCAGTGAACCACACCCCATTATTGTGACTGACAGCTCTGTGTCTCTTCAAATCACTGCTCTGCCTCCTTGCACTTAGGGACCGTCTGCTAATATTCAGCTATAGACATGTAAAGCTCTATGTATAGAGGGGAAATATTGTGTCAATTTTTTTACACTGTGCCTTGTGTTACATTCATGACATGTGACCAGTGTCGTCATCATCACAGGTCTCGCAGCCTTCTAAGAATAGCAAACTGTACACCACGGATGCGATTACATGAAATCACAGCAGCCTCCATGTAGGATGGAGAGGAGTAGAAGTCCATGGGGGCTTCTATTACTTCAATTTGTCAGGTACATGTATGGGGTACAGTTTGCTAATGTTAAGAGGCTAAAGGACCAGATATGTGACTATGGTCACATGATGTGAACTGTAAGGCATGGGGAGGAGTAGATGGGAGGGGCCAGCCGAGCAGGGCACGTCCTCTATGATGCCAGGTAATATAAGATAAGGTGATTAATAAGGTGATTTATGTGGATGGAAGAGAAACAATTTTTAGCTAAAAAGAAGGGTGTCAGTGACTATAGGAACTAATATAATATATCTGTCACCACATTGCTGTATATGTGCAAATGTGGTGACACGTTCCCTTTAAGCTGAGCATTCTGTCGTCTCCATAGAGATGAATAGACCAGAGATGTCCGGCTGTCTGCTCCACTCTTCTCAGGGAGGTCCTCGTAACCCATAAGACGCCCCTTTCTTGTTATAATCACGGAAACCCCAACCGATTAGCAAGTAAGGCTGTAAGTATGCTGTGAAAAGGGCCTAACCCATTTAAAGACAGTCTGAGTTTTAGATTCTGGCAGTCATTCAACCACATTAGACACAACATCATCGGCACAACAACAAGGTGAGCAGAGCTTGAGAAACCAAGTCCAAGCTCTATAAATATAGCATTTTTTTTTTGCATCTTCCATGATTCATGGAATTTTCTGGTCATCACCAAGTAGCAAATTCGGATTTCAGAAAAAGCTGAAACATGAGAGAAAGGCCAATATTTGTTAAAACAGCCTTTATTATTTATTATCCAGTGCTTTAGATATACTGAAAATTCAACCTTGAAGGCAGAAACAGAGCATCATTTTAAAGCAGGCAATTGACGCCATCAAATATTGCTCCCCATTACAGCACACAAGCCTATAAACTGTACACAAAGCATCAAATGCAGTAACCCCATCACATCTTTAGGCCTGCAAAGCATTAATTAAGAAGGGCAGAAACATAAAACAGGCTACTGAAGCACTGATGTCAGTCAACACCACTCACTTTTATATTATGAGTCACATAGAGCTCTACAAAGCAGAGAAAACGGCAGCAGCTGGTGGCATCAGAAGGGAGGGGGGGGGAGTGCAAATGGATATTTACCGACTCCATAGTGGAAAGCTGTGATGTGTTAGCCGCATATAAAAATCCAGTGTTTTGCCCAAGCTTGTAAGAAGATTCTGAAAGACAGACATGGATTTTGTTAGATGTACACGAACAGGCAATTCTGTATTTGCTTTTTTTCAGATGTAAAACTGCACTGCAGAACACCACCTTTATTATTTCTGCAATGATAGCTGACATAACCCAAGCAGCACAACACTCCAACACAATGGAAACCAATACACTATGCATCACACCACGAGAACATTTCTGTTAGAAGTTGCAAACTGAAAAAAAATAATAGTAATAAAAATATATATTTAAAGAGAACCTGTCACCAGCTTTAACCTCCACTAAACTACTAGTCTCCCCCACTCAAACATGTGTAACTTGACTGCAGGTTGAATCCATTAACATTATACTGAATGAGCTGCTAAAAGATGACCAAAAGAAAAAACCCATGTGGGTTTCACAAGTGTCACATCATAATCATTAAAAAAAAAAAGGGGGGGGGGGGGATATAGCAATATTTGCACAAGGAAAAGCCATACATACATATATACCCTGTGTAGCCAAGTGTTGGCAAACCAGTATGGTCACCCCTAGTGCAAAGCTCTACAATAAAGCAGATCACAATTATTCCTCATGAGATTTTAGATTCCTTCTAAAATTAAAAGCATACAGGTATAATATGTACCCATAAAATCCTGTAGAGAGTGTGTGTATAACATATAATACTGCGGCATTAGCAGGTCTGTAGAAAACGATGTGATGCTTCCTTAGCAGTCACCAACATTGAACCTCAGTTGCTATAGCAGCAGTCATGCAAAATATACATGTAAAAATATCTAGTATCTGTACAAAATAAATAAGTGGGAGGAAGCAGAACATTTTCAAGGACATGGGTTTAGAAGACAGGGTTCACAGTATTTATCTGCTTTATGTTACAAGTACAGTACAGGAAGATTTAGAAACATTAAGCATAACGGGTAAACATTTAACTATGGAGCCCAATAAGAGGGAAAAAAGCCACAGCCAAGAGTATACATGATATACTACAGGGTGGTCCATGCAAAGACACAGGATAGGCAGACAATCAACCCAATTGCAAACCCGCCCTGTGCTTCCTGTGCAACATCTTCCAACGGAAAAACACCAGTGCACTAGAGCTCTGAAGGAATAATTCTGGTAACCACGTCTCAATCTGGTTGTCAGACAGAAAACCATTAGATTAAAATGATCACAAGAAGGAAAAAAGTTTGTCTTGCCTTACATTATGTTGCTAGTAACCCAGGATGGCAAACATGGTTTCTCAATTTAAAAACTAACACTAAGGGGCATCCGACACCTGGCTTTAGTTGACAAGAAAAAAAAATAAAAAAATAAAAACACCAAAGCAGAACACTAACTATTAACCCCTGGCCAATGACGCAGCCATTTTGTAGCTTTAGGCTCAGCCCCATTATTTGTATTCTGACTGGCATCGCTTTATAAGGTTATAACTTTTGAAGCTGTTACTTATTATAGCATCTCTCTGGATAGGACCATAGCAAATAGGTCATTTTCAGCATCCAGGCAATCCAGGGATTTACACGGATCCAATTAAACCAAAACCATGACCATATGAGTTCCCCTTAAGAAGCTGTGACTTCACAAAGGTTCTCGATGTAATACCGGGTAGGAGGAACCCATGACCCCTCCAGAGGAGTGTCTTCATCTGATCTAATCAGAAATACCATGATGCTTTTGTATGTAAACCCATCTAACATCAAGTGCAGGGGAAGATCTTAAGGTGTGGAGTATCAGGTTCCCTCAGGCCCACACACTTGGTAACTAACTTACTGAACCGCTGATACTCTTAGTGCTACCTTTGCATTTCATACTCTAACTGTATATATCTTTATTGTATATATTGTTATATCTAGTGTGCCCTTAAAGGGATATTTCCATTTCAACAAGTAATGGATATGTTTTGAATAATGAAAAGTTATACAAATTTCCAATACACTTTCTATATCAATTCAGCATGGTTTTCTAGATCTCCGCTTGCTGCTATTCTATAGAAAGCCTCATTGTTAATTTCCAGTGGACAGAAACCTGACCATGGTCACATAGTGCACATCTTGTTATTACCCACAGCTCTGATTACCCTCTGATATGAGCCGTGCACCTGTGTGACCATGGTCAGATTTGTGTCTACTGGAACCGCAAGGAATTGATACAGAAAGTATATTTGAAAATTGTATGTTTTTTCATCATACAAGTAACATTAATTTACCCAAGTGGGAATACCCCTTTAAAGAAATATAAAATTTTACCTGCGTTGCTCTTTTAGGCTACATTCACACACATGTTTGGGGATCGTATATATGGTCGATATACGTCCCCCATACACTTCTATGGGCTCACGGCCCTGTACGGGAGCGGTACGGTGCTGCACACGTGCGGCACCGTACCGCTCCGTAGCCCGGGAAAAGATAGGACATGTCCTATCTTTTCCCGTGATACGGCGCCGTATCTTCCTATGGAGAGGGGCGGGGGTGAGCAGCGCTCATCCCCTGCTCCTCTCCGCAGCGCCATCGTGTGAATGTAGCCTTATCTCGATCAACGAACCCATCGTGCATGTTTGTTGCTTAAATACATGCTACCGGTTTGGATCCTCACATTACATAATATTGTTACAGACCAGGTTTATATTAAATGAGAACTGGTGGCAGCTTATTTGGTTTGATAAGGTCCTGTTTCACTGAGACTAGTGAAAGGAGTCTTATAGCCATTCAGGGTTGGGATTTATTGTTGTGCCATATTCGGAAGTTGTGTGGACTACTTTAAATCACTCCCTGCGCCTCGCAGAACCCAGTGCGTTCTAGGAGTGTCTAATAAGAATAACCAAGTCACTGTCGGTGACTGACCATGGCATTAAAGGGGTTAAATATCCACGGACGGAGTTGCAGTTGACACCCGGCTCCAGCCTCAAGCTGAGCCAGCATCAGCTCTGTGTCAAACTTAAAAGGTTAAAAAATTGTCCACTGGACATAATATCTCCCATTATTTCAGAAAATGTGGGAGGGGGAAATTGTTCTACACTTTCCATCCAATTTTCCCCCTGCAGGCCTAATCGAAAGTTGAGTAAACTGACATCGACAAAAGTCAAAATCAAAACATTTTTGACTGATCTGTTAACCTTCGGTTATCATTT
Organism: Engystomops pustulosus; assembly: GCA_019512145.1. Classification (NCBI taxonomy): domain Eukaryota; kingdom Metazoa; phylum Chordata; class Amphibia; order Anura; family Leptodactylidae; genus Engystomops; species Engystomops pustulosus. The sequence continues at coordinate 93,200,177 of CM033647.1, read as the reverse complement.
TAGTGACGGAAGGTCCAAATGGTGTGAACCAACTCTTGCTAAACACAGCCAGTTTAAATTCCAGTACACAGAAATATATAGTTATGAGAGCAGTAACTTATTTTTCCATTAATATTGAAAATTGTATTTTGTGGTGTCTATTTGGGGTCTTTAAAGGTTATTAACCAAAACGTAACCCTTACCACAAATACTTAAAAGGGGTATTCCCACGAAAGCAAGTTTCTTACATATATTCAGGATAATGAAATGGCACATTAATTCACTGTTATTAAAAATACAGCATTTCAGATGTAATTCCAACCGGTCTATCGGACCTGGTGTACACAATTACAGTTGTCCCTAGATATGACGCTGTAACTTATGACTTGGGGTCAGGAAACCGCCATCTTGGATTTCTGGGTGACTGCATGCTGCTGAGATTTCTGACTTTCTGCTCTGAGCCAGTAGCAACACCCCCCTACACAGAGCTCACAGACACTCACCGATTCACTTCCTACCAGCACATCGTGAGCAGAAGAGAAGAGACAATGTAAGAGACAAAGTGTCAGCATCTGTCAGCCTCTGTGTACCTTATATACTCGAGTATAAGCCTAGTTTTTCAGCACAAAATTTGTGCTCAAAAACCCTAACTCGGCTTATACTCGAGTCAACTAAAACCTAGACCAAAACTCATCTTTCTACGTCACCCTAGTTCCCTTCTGTCTGAGACAGTCTGAGACAGAAGAGGACCTATGGGGGACGTCGGAAAGATGAGTACGGTTATTTTTTTTTTTTCCTACTATCCAGGGGCTGGGCAGGCTGTAATGCTACAGGGTTGGGCAGGCTGTATCACGGGGGCTGGCAGACTATAACTGGGAGGCTGTAACCAATGCATTTCCCACCCTCGGCTTATACTCGAGTCATAGTTTTCCCAGTTTTTTTGTGTTGAAATTAGGGGTCTCGGCTTATACTCGGGTCGGCTTATACTCGAGTATATACGGTAATAGGCATCTCATCTCTGATCTGTCATCTCTCTATGCATCAGTGTGTTATTACAATGTCAGAAGCCTTATGAAAGCTAGATGAAAGTATACAAAACCTGTACAATGATAATCTAACCACATTGTCACCCCACAGAACTAGAAGGATCATAATGTGTCTGCTTAGAGTCCCAGTCCATACCCTGGGATTTTGCATTGACCAGCTTAAGGAGAGGTTGGAGCCAAAACTGCAATAAAACTGAGTAACATTGTAAAGTAAGGGGTTAAAATAATGTTTATTGTACCAACATCACTATGGGATTGAGATTTGAGAATGTTCTTTTGTAGGAAAACCCCTTTAATATCTCATTAAAGTGTCCTAAAATCATTGTTTGGAATGTTAAGCTTTTTGGGGGCTGTTCACGTTACCATAAAAATAGGTCAAACAGATTTAATTTATATTTGTCCAATTCTACTGAAGGAAAACTAAATTTTTTTTTTAAAAAGTCAATGCTGAAAAACAAATGTGATTTTCTCTGACAATGTATCTTAGTTTGACAGAGCTGGATGAGGGCCAATTTTTGCTTAATAAGTTGTCCTCTTCAGTGGTACCATTTTTGTGATCGGAACATCATTTTTTTTTTTTTTCGGCTTTAACCAAGGAGCTCCAATAAGGTTTCTAAAATATTATAAATTTTGTTACGACACAGATACCAAATATGTGTAGAAATTGTTTTTAGCACTTAAGTACAAGTGTACCTACAAAATATGCTCCTTTCATTCTGTAGATAGTTTGGTATCATTTGGGGTATGGGCAACTTGTGTTAAATTTATAGTCCAGGTTGTTGAGGACACAGTCATAACCAATATAGACAATCAAAATTGTTTGTTACCCAACTGCTCACTGCAGCAAACTAAAGAGCAGTTTAGAAAACAACATACGTTTTGCGCTCAAACTATTCTGAAGGGGCCTCTATGAGCTCTTACACAAGTCTTAATGTGTCTTTTTGGAAGGAGCTGAAACATGTAATCTGGAAAAGGCACCTGCAGACAACTGGAGCAGTGTGCTCATGAAGAATGGTCAAAATACCTGTCAAGAGGTGCCAAAAGTCTTACTTAAACCCTTCTTGCCGTAGCCCTTTTTCATTTTTGCGTTTTCATTATTCACTCCCCACCTTCAAAAAACTAAAAAAAAAAAAATTATTTTTCCTTGTACAGAGCAGTTTTATGGCTTGTTTTCTGCGTAACTTCATAGTGATGGTATTTAATATTCCTTGCCGTGTACTGGGAAGCGGGGAAAAAAAAAATTCCAAATGCAGTGAAATTAGTAAAAAACACATTTGTGCCGTATTCTTGTGGCCATGGATTTTATGGATATCACTGTATGCCCCAAATGACAGGTCTACTTTATTCTTTGGGTCGGTACTATTACGGTGAAATTGTAGTTTTTTTTAAATATTTTCATACATTTACAAAAAGGAAAAAAAAATTGGGGGGGGGAATTTGGTATACAGAGATTTGGGAGGTGTCATTTTTTGCAGATTTTGATTTACAATGTTATCATTCTTAGAACTATACAAGCTTTTGATCACTTTTTATAGAATTTTTTTCTTTTTTTTTTAAATGGTAAAAAAGTGCCATTTGCGACTTTGGCCAAAATTTTCCGTTACGGGGTTAGACGCAGTGAAAAAAAAAATACGTTACTATATTTTGATAGATCAGGCATTTTCGTACCGGGCGATACCTAATGTGTATGATTTTTACAATTTATATTTATATCAGTTATAGGGAAACTGGGGGTGAATTGAGTTTAAGGGGGTTTTATAATTATTTTTTTTTTTATTTTTTTTTTCTATTTTTCAGACTCCCTAGGGCAGTGATGGCGAACCTTTTAGAGCCAGAGTGCCCAAACTACAACCAAAATGCACTCATGTCGCAAAGTGCCCACATGACTATTTAAGCAGTAACTTATTGATCATTGCTGTATCACAGGTTTCCATTGTATTGTTGTCCTGAGGACGTCAATACAATAGAAAGAAAATTTTTAATTTACCTTTCTTCCAGGCAGCCAAGGATGTGTCGCTTTAAAATAGCACTGAGCATGGCACGCCCTCGCCGTTTTAGACCACAGTAGAAAGCCTCAAGTCCTCTCTGTGGTGAAGGTTTGGGTGCCCACAGAAAGAGCTCCGAGTGCCACCTTCAGCACCCGTGCCATAGGTTCGCCACCACTGCCCTAGGGTACTTTAAGTCTAGGTTGTCTGTACGATCCTATTATATACTACTACTGTATGGCAATAAATGGGGGATTTTCCTCAATCAATACAATGTGCTGATAACCCATTCATTACAATGTGCTAACCCTAGAGATGGGCATATCGATTCTAAAGATTCTAACTTCGGTTAGAATTTCAGGAAAAATTAGATTAGTCACGAAACCGAAGTTTATGCCGATTCGCAGGAACGAAGTTGGGGTTTTTTCCTCTTTTTTCAGCTAAATGGGCGCAAGAACAACGTGTTACATGGGGCAGACAACTCTGGGATGGAGAAAGGAACACCCCCGATGATATCTGCAGACCGGTAAGCCAATCAGCAACCAGCAGGCTTACGTGAGGTCACACTGCCCTATAAAACCCAGCCATTTTCAATCTCAGCCCTTCACACTTCATGTGCTGCCTGTAGAGTCTAGTTGCTGCTACTGTTCTGTGTAGTAACTTCAGCCAAGAGTCTGTGGATTCCTCAGATACAACAATTAGATTGGCATGGCTCAGGAGCAGGTCAGAGGCCCTCACCTTTCCCGCAGCCAGAGAGCTACTAGGTGGTCTGGGCTCAGCGCCACTATTCAGCGAGGACGAAGTGTTTGAAGACCGTCAGCAGCTATTTGGCAGTGAAGAGGTGGGGCAGACTTCTGCTGCTTCCTGCAGTAGGCAGGCTGTGCATACTGACACCTGTGAGGAGAGTAGCAGTGACCGGGAAACGCAAATTGACGATTTGGCGAAGAGAGTGTCAGCTTGCACGTCAGAAAGCAAGTTGCTACTGTGGCCGTGAGTCAGCAGAGCGAGATCTGGAGCCAAAAGTCCGCGAGGTACAAATCCCAACTCGCAGGTCCAAGTAAGCAGTTGCACAGGGGCTCAGCGAGGCAGCGGTGGTAGTAGTCGCTCAGTGCAGAGTGTTGGCGATAAAATTACCGCCTCGGCGGTGTGGCAATTTTTTGTAAAGACACCTGAGGAGCCGAGCGTGGGTATAGGTCGTATCTGCGGGCAGAAAGTGAAGTGTGGCCAGGGAGCCAACCTTGGCACCACAGCCCTGCACCAACACATGCAGCGTCACCATCCAATGGCCTGGGAGAAATGGGTGTCAGATGTGGTCCAACCTGCAGGCAAAGCAACAGCAGCAGCACCTAGTGGCACACATGCCGTTTCAGCAAGTCGAGGCTCCAGCACCTCTGCTGAAGGGAGCGGTTTGTCTTTGACATCATCTACTGATCCAGATGCTCCTGCTCCTCGCTATGCATGGCGCCAGCAGTCATTGAGTGAGGCGATTACAAAAGAGACAACTAGGTGTCCAGCCATCCTAAAGTGCAGCAGCTGACCGTGCTCTTGTTAAAGTTGTTGGTACTGCAGTCTCTCCCTTTCCAAGTCAAGGACTCTGCACCCTTCAGAGAACTAATGGCTTGTGCCAAACCGAGGTGGAGAGTTCCAAGCTGCAATTATTTTTCCAAAAAGGCTGTGCCAGCCCTTCACCAATATGTACAACAGAAGGTGGGCCAGTCCTTGAGCTTATCAGTTTCTTCCAAGGTGCACGGCAGCGCAGATGTGTGGAGCTGTAACTATGGTCAGGGCCAGTACATGTCCTTTACAGCCCACTGGGTGAATTCTCGCTTGCCCAGAGAGTCCCACCCCATACAACTTCCACAAGAGACGCCTAATCTTCCTCCACGTTGTCAAATAAATCGTAACTGCTGCTTCCTTGTGGCCAGTGTCCGCCTCCTCCTTCACCACCTTGACCTACCCCACACACTGGCAGCCTCCACAAGTGCTGCTGCTCATCATACCACATTGTGCGGGCACTGCGGTGTCACGCAAATTCTACATATTCTACACCTGGTTTTGCCTGGCCCAACAAGTCACACAGGGGAAGAACTGCTGTGGTCAATGCAACAAAGAAATCATGTTGGTTTTTTCCGCGACTTCCTTGACAGGACTCAAAATTCGTAACCATGGTGTCGACAGACAATTTGAAGTAACATTGTTTCCTTTTTCTGCACTCGGATTCCACGGAGGTCTTGTTCCTTCTCCATCTAGTCGCATCGTTCTTGTCCCCATTTATCCCGTAATCTCCCTTCTGTTTCTTTCCCAAACGACGCTTATCCTTTTCCTTGTCTTCATCCTCGCCTTGTCAAGACTTCTTAAAACAAATGGCCATGACACACTGTTGCAACTATTTTCACTTTCATTCCATTCTTCACCAACATACCTCCCTCCTTCGATAGATCCCTAGCCCACACTGTTTCCCGCCCTGTCTATATTGGTTGGTGTTGGGTGGTTATTGGTTTCCGTACTTCTGTTCCCCCCTTGCCTCGGACCTATGGGAGCAGTTTGATGGCCCCTTTGTCCCCAACATTTTCATAGATACAACTATTTTTTCCACCCGTTTTAATTGTTCATCCGGTCACCTCACTGTGTTATCATTCTACTCGCTAACCCAGGCTCTCTTTCTGAACAGAGAAAATCCATTACTGATTTTTTGATGAAGCAAGACAGACCGAGCGCAGTACTCGCTAACGGACTCCCTGTGTTTAACTTTGATGTCAGAGCCACATTGCAGCCCAATTCGTGACCATAGTGCCCGTGTCCTTTGTTCCTGTGCCCTTTTCAGCTATCCAACCCTGATCGTATGTTATTTTGCCTTGCTAAACCCTGCGATCGACTTCCTTTCTTCATTCCTTCCCGCGCATCCTAGAATCATCCCTGCTCTTCCTCTTTCGCGCGTTTCCCCTGGTCATGTTCTTCCAGGAAATGCGCCATCTTTCTTGTGTCAGGGCACTGGTGAAGTGAGACTACATCTTCTGGCCACGGGGGGCGAGTCCTAGTGGGGGCTGAACTTTATGAGTAGGAGGCACGCTTGTTCTCACCCCTCCTAGTCGTTTTGCCCGTCAGTGTTTTTTCCACTCGCGAGGTGAGTGGAAGTGAAAGAGGAGCAGGGGAGCATCGCGGAATTATGTAGAATACTAGGCATATGACCCATAAGCACATAGAAACCCTTGTTCAGTCTACTTGTTGTAGATTTAGGCTTTTGCTATCAACCCTCATTCTCCCCTTTCTCCTCATGTTTGCCCTCATCCGTTCTCCTTTGGGGTTTTCCTCCCTCTTTCCCGGATCCTACATATGCCAACATCTGCCATAGGGAAGTGACTTGGCTCTCAACACCCTCTGGACCCTCGCTATGGATGGGTGCCTCTGTGCAGGATGGTTCGGGACCGGGGGGTCGACAATCGAGGAGCATATGGGGCAAACGCGAGGGGAGGTGGGTGCGCGGATGTGTCTGGTGTCCACGTTGTCTAAGGATAGTGTTGAACGAGGGAAGCGGGCCGGTGAAGATCGCCTCTGGCAGGGGCATGCCGAGCCACGATGCAGGGGTGTCCCGCCCCCAGGGGCCCTTTTGGCTTTTTTCCAGCTGCTTAACGGGATAAACAACTGGCATACGTATGAGAATACTGTGTTCACATTGTTTGATCCCTCTGGCCTATTTTGCTACTTGTCCATCCGCCTGTCATGTCTGACCAGGGAATTCCCTCTCATTCATTGCTCGTGTCCAAACTTCCTGACTCTTCTTTTTTCAGCTTGGGGGGGTAGGAAGTCCAGTAGCAGCTCCATCAGCAGCATCTTAGAGTCTGGGATTCCTTATTGGGCACTTCCGTGTTCACCGGAACTATCAACGGGCGGCGGGTTGGGTTTGCCTCCTCGTTCTCACTTTTTTCAGAATTTTCCCCCACACACCCGAGTGCACTATATCTAAACCATTCTTCCCCTTTTTCCTTCTTTGGTCCTATGCCCCCCCTTTCTTCCCTTTCCGCCCCCGGATTTCTTCTTTGGTTAGTCCTGATCTGCTCGCTCTTTCCTTTCCCTCGGCCAGTAGTTGGCATGAGGAGCGGGTATTCAGTGCGCGGGGGCCATCGTTACCCCAAGGAGAACCACACATCGTCCCCCCACTGTAGAACTGCTTTGTCAAGATGACGGTAGTAGTAGGATAGGATAACCGGAATGTAATATCGCGCTGCTTAGTGGATAGTAGAATTAGTGTGCTGCTGCTGGGCTTTGTAAGTCAACTATTCATAAAGGCAAGATAAGTACATATAAATGCAAATATTAAGCTAAAAACATTTATAGTGTTCGTAACAGATAAAAGGAATGGGACACAACGCGTTTCGGGGAGAATTTTCCCCTTCCTCAGGTTCGTCAATAGCTTTTTTTGGATGGCGTTTTCTGTGGTGATAAAAAAATAAAGGAGGGGACATTGAATCAAAGAGTGACGGCATCTACAATAAAACATTCATATACAATAAAACTCGTAAAACTTATATCAAGATATCAAAGGTTGTGGTTTAGGAATAATTCATACATATATTCGTATATATACATACATTTGATTAAAATACTTGAGAGTAGTCATGGTTGACATAGACAGAGGAATATTACAGCCACAAATGAGCTGTTTAGAGGAACAGTTTTTTCCTTAAGAATAGGATAAGACATATCTTTTAGAGGTAAAATATGATAAACGATAAAATATGTTATAATGCAAGATAAATATTTTTATTATATGAATTACAGAGAAGTCTAATGTTAAGTACCTGGCTGTATCCTGGGGTAGGTGTAATATCCTTATGAATTTTATGAAATTGGCTAATAATGACAAACTATGGTGGAGAAATGGGTGAATAAATAAGAAAACTGCTCGGTAACTTAGTGTAAGTTAAGGTACTTAGCATAGTTGGGCTACTTAAAACTGACCTGAGTTAATTAACTGTTATGGGAGTAGCGATACGTGATGATGAGCTGATATGTGGTACACCAGGGCAGGAGGACAGTAGCCTTATTGTAATAATAAGCAATGCTGGTGGGTGGGAAAAAAGGATTAAAATACTGTAGGTTCCAGCATGGAAGATAATTGTGAAAGGAGCCCAAGATTAGACTTAGAGTAAAGGAGACCATCCAGGGCAGCAGCAGCACAAACAATGTGCAAGCTTCTTGATGAGCAGGTTTATATAGCCCAGCTGTGTGGTGCTAGGAGTAGGATGTTTGGAAGAAGGGACGGAACATAGGGGAGATGGATTGGACTAACAGTATATAACTGAAAAAAAAAAAAACGGGAACTGTACATCAAAGCGGGGGCTTGGCTGGAAGTTCCAGGTGGAGGTGCCAGATTATGTACTGAGCATATGTCATCTTTTCCAGAAATTCATTTAAGCCATAGTCAAGATGAATTTGTCAAGATGAATCAGGCTTGGATCGGCCAGGATTTCAACTCACCAATGCCTAATGCATCAGATTAGATCAGCCATGACGCCTCCTCCAAAAGTTGAAAAATGACTCTGGGTTTTAACTACCTGCCTCAGCCACTATTCTGATGCTGCAACCCGCCTGATGCCACACATCTGCTGCCAGTTGCTCCACATGGCTATCATCTTTACCAAGGACTGGAATTGTCCGCCACCTCCACACTATCATTGTGCCACTCTGCGGGCTCCTGCTGCTGCTACTGATGCCACCTTCACACTATAAAATTGTGCCACTCTGTAGCCTACCATGTTGCCGCCACTTCCACACCTCTGACCTCATGCTGCTGCTGCTACCTTTGGAGTTCTTTTTTGTCAAAGGCCTGATATGTTCAGGAAAACCGGAGTGTATTATGGAGGTGGCGTCTCTAATACAAATAGAAGTTTAAATTTTCCATTTTAAATTCATTTCAAACTTCATCATTGTGCCACAATGTGGCCTCCTCTGCTGTTGGCTATATGGGCTCCTGCTGCCGCCACCTCCAGACTGTCATTGTGCCACCCTGCTGGCTCCTGCTTCTACCGATGCCACCTCTACACTATATCATTGTGCCACTCTGTGGCCTAGCATGTTGCCGCCACCTCTACACCTCTGACCTTGCTGCTGGTGCCACCTTTGGAGTTCTTTTTTGTCAAAGGCCTAATTTTCTCAGGAAAACTAATGTATAATGGATGTGGCGTCTCCAATCTGCTGCTACTGATGCCACCTCTACACTATATCATTGTGCCACCCTGTGTATTGCCCTGTTGCTGCTACCTGTGAGCTCCTGTTGATGCCAACTCCACACTTATCATTGTGCCACTGTGCAATATGCAGCAAAGACTTACGGGCTATGGAGAGGGCTTTTAAATAGGAGGGACCTGGAATCTTTCACGCACTAAGGGGGGAGGGGAGCAGCAGGATGAGTCCTAAAATGGCTTTCACCAACGTTCAACATCCAACCTGAGGGAACTGGAGAAGATCAGCAAGGAAAAATGGCAGAGGATCCCCAAGTTCGTGGGCCTAACTTGCTGATCGTTGGGGGTCTCCGTGATGCGATCACCACATTTCTCAAGAACGGGAGGTCCAATGAGGTCCCATGTACATCTGCCGGACCCCTGTTGGCTCCCCAAGATTAGCGGCGCAGCCGGTCGCGCATATACAATCTGCCCCGTTCATCTCTAGGGAGCTGGTGGATTGCTGCTCTTAACAAAAACCACACCTTTTCTCAAGTGAAAACAAGGAGCATTGCAAGTACTGACTGGACAGTGTCAGCAATGTTTATCTGAAACAACGGAAGAAATAGCTCATAGTAATATATCCAAACAAGGCCCCTTTCACACTTGCAATTCAGATCATGTCAGACTGATCAGAGTGCAATCAGGGTTTGGTCAGTGAAAATCTGAATTCTGATGAAAAATGCTAAGCTTTTTTTTAAAGTTTCAATGCGTTTTCACAGACAACGCACGTGAAAACATGACTGAGGCCTATCTTATCTGCAGCAATTGATCAGTAAAAAATGGATTGCATTTGAGTGCAATGCGTTTCTGATGCGTGTCCATAGGCTTCTATGGTGAGGTTTTCACCTGTGTGACAAAACCAATTTAATATAATGGGTCAAAGAGCAATGTAAGTTCTGGATGTCAAATACACGCCCAGTACAGGCACACACCGAAAAAAAAAAAGTCTGAAAGACTAAGATTTTAAAAAGGGGTACTTCAGCAATTTCCTTTTTGTAGCAGATATTGCAAACTTACAAGCAACCTTTACGCAATTATTGAATAAGGGGCTCTTGCTTACACAATTACTAAAAGGGTGCATTTACATCAATATTTAACCCCTTCTCGCACATGATTTTATGTCATAGGATGTGGGAAGTACATCATGGCAATCGCCAGGGCTCAGAAGCTGAGCCTGTGCGTTCACCATGGGATTCCGGCAGTACGAGGCAGCTGGGATCGCAATCCCGCCTGTTTAACCCTAGAGAAGATGAAGAATAAAGTCCTCCTTACAACACCTTAACGACTTGGCCTTTTTTAGTTTTTTCACTTCCATTTTTCACTCCCCACCTTCAAAATCTATAACTTTATTTTTCCACATAAAGAGCTGTTTATGGCTTTTTTCTGCGTAACAAATTGCACTTCGTAGGGAACGTATTTAATATTCCATGGTGCGTACGGGGAAGCAGGAAAAAAAAATTCCAAATGCAGGAAGTGAAAAAATGAGTGAAAAACACTTTGCAGACGTTTTTGTGGGGTTGGATTTACAGCTTTCCTGTATCCCCAAATGACATGCTACTTATTCTGGGTTGCTACGATTATTGTGATACCAAATTTTATAGGTTTTATAATGATTTTCATACATTAAACAAATAAAAACCTCTCTGTACAAATATTTTTTTTATTTTTTCATCTTTCTGGCGGCAATAACTTTTTCACTACTTTGGTGTAGTACGGAGCTTGGGGTGGTGTCATTTTTCCGACTTTTGATGGCGTGTTTCATTGCTATCATTGTTAGGACGTGCTACCTTTTGATCACTTTAATTAAATTTTTTATATTTTCCAAAATGGCAAAAAAATGTCATTTTTGACTTTGGACACCTATTTTCCATGTTACGGGGGTAAAACGCAGCGGAAAAACACCGTTATTATATTGTGATAGATCGGACATTTCAGACCCGCGAGTATCCTAATGTGTTTATGATTTTTACTGTTATTAATATAATATCCAGTACTAGGACAAGGTAGGGAGGTGATTTGAATTTTTAGGTTTTTTTATATTATTTTTTTTTTTTTACTTTACATATTTTATCAGACTTCCTAGGGTACTTTAACCCTAGGTTGTCTGATCGATCCTACCATATACTGCCCATACTGCAATATGTCAGTATATGGGGATTTACTCACTCATTCATTACAATATGCTGATAGCAATGTAATGAGTGTTAAAAAGGAAGAACAGCTTCAGGCCTCCATGGAGCCCGAAGCTGTACATGGCACACGGATCACCACTCCCCGTTGACGTCATCGGGGAGCGCGATTGATCCGCGGCAAGATGGCGGCAACCCATGCGGCGCTGCCATCTTTCTGAAGGCCTCCGGCGCAGCATTGTGGTGGGGATCGTAGTGAAAGCACCGCGATCGGTGCTAGCACGATCGCGGTGTTACCATACCTGGGAAGTTTGACTTGCAACTATCAGCAACTTACGCTATGGAGAGGCTCGGCCCGCGAGCTCTCCATGCACCCGGACCCGCGCGCGTAAATAGTACGCGCTCGTCGGAAGGGTTTTAAGTACAATTGCAATAATAAGTGAAAATCACCAAAACTACACATATTGTTTATCACAACATTCATAACAACCAGTACAAATAATATAAAATTGAACCCGTACGGAGAACGCCATTAAAAAGAAAAAAAAAAAACTGAAATTTTGATATTTGACCTCAAAAAGCTCAGAAAAAGTGATGAAACACATTTACCAACATGATACTAAGAAAAAGTACATATGTATAATATATATATTATACACACATACACACCACATATGTGTGTTGCCCATTGTTAAATGGCAATGCAAAAAAGAAAAAAAAAAAATCTCACAAAATGAGTTCTATATCCTGAACTTTTTTTAATAAAAAAAAGCTATATAAAATGGAACATCACCGTATCGTGATGATCCATAGAATAAAGCTAACACTTATAGTACGGTGAACAATCGGGGGAATAAAAACCAAGAATTAATGAGTTCTGGTGTTGTCTGATGCCAACAATATGCAACTAACAAGGGAATTCTACTAGGAAAATAAAATAAATATATCTTTGTTTCAATATAAAATATTGAATATTTTTTTCTGTGTCCTATCTGCAACTCTAGGGAACTGCAATGGGGATGTCCTGTGCACCCTCATATTCAATTTGTTCCTGGGGCTATGGGAGAGGGTGTACTCATCAGGGGATGGGGCTTTGTCAGCATCCAAGGTTCTTCTTTGGGCCCTCGGGGTACATTGATGACATCTGGCAGGGTACTGTAGTACAATTATCCAATTGAATGACAACCTTGAATTTTCAACTAACATGCCTTCCACATAATTAAAAAAATAAAAATAAAAAACTGTTATGTGGATGTTATGTCCAGGGGTTAGGGTTTTTTGCAAACAGATGTCTTCCATAAGGAAACTTTCACTTCCTATTTGCATTTGCAGCCCACCCTTCTACAATTGAAGCAAATTCTACAGGACAATTTCTATGCATGCCAATTTTGATTTTAAAAGACAGGCACGTGATCTTAAAGCAAGATTTTGGTAAGGACTGTATTCATGGCACTGCGTACAACAAGCATATCAAAGGTCGAAAAATACAGCTGGAGGAAGACTCCTTTTACCTGCTCCTATACCTGTAGAATTGAAATCAAGGTTTGTAACCACCTATCACAGCAGATGTGATCATAGGAGGCCCATCTCAAAATACTAGCTGTTGCTACTCGGGGACCCAATTTTGAAGAAAATTCTTCCTCCTTATCTGCAAGGCAAGCAGTGAATTTAAGGGATGATTTAGTACAAACTTATCTGGAACAGATAGCGATTCAAAGAATTTTTGCAGCCTCAACTCAGTCCAAAATGGGGATGCAACCAATGCCAACGGTGTATCGCTTGCCCAAACATTGAAACAAGTACAACTCTTTTCAGATGGATTTTGTTCATATGG
>CM033647.1:92835722-93185475 GCA_019512145.1 Engystomops pustulosus | reverse complement strand
GTTACAAACGGACCTCTTGATTTTGGTAATTTACTGTACTTTAGTCCTAGGCTACAATAAACAGCTATAACAGTTAATGGTGCCTGTAATTAAGATTTATTGGTAATCCGGGTTCTTATGATAAAGTATACAGTTCTGACTTTCATACAGACTCAACTTAAGAACAAGCCTACAGACCCTATCTTGTATGTAACCCGGGGACTGCCTGTACTCTAAAGGGGTCCCTAGCCAGATGTTATTTTGCCCTGTGGTTTTCATTTTTCTAATAATTTTATATAATTGTTTCATTAAAAATTACAATATAAAAAGATTTATTTTATTCTCCTAGTGCAGTGATGGGCAACCTTTTGCGCTTGGTGTGTCAAAATTCGCCAAAAAACCGAGCAAAACTCGGGTGCTGTGTCACCTTTAGAAAAAAAAACTAATTTTGTAATAACATGTCCTGCAGCGGGTTTCCCCTTATTAATAACATGTCCTGCAGCGGGTTTCCCCTTATTAATAACATGTCCTGCAGCGGGTTTCCCCTTATTAATAACATGTCCTGCAGCGGGTTTCCCCTTAAGAGGGCTCACGGGCTGAGTCCTCTTCATACATCCCTTATACCTCTGCGCCGTAGAGCTACGGCACAGAGTGTTAGAGTCAGTGGTCTGGACTCCTCCGCATACCCATCTAGAATTTGAGTCTATGGACCATTATAGCCTATATATATTACAGCAAATAAAAACAAGCAGAAAGCCAATACTCACAATCATTGTAACATCTACACAACTAAGGTATAATTTAAAGCTGGATTACTATTCTTTCAGCCAAAAAAAAATTATAATCAGACTTTTGTTGGATGACAACTATTCTGATGTCAGATAACATGTAGTTTGTGGTCTACTTGCCTCTGATTGGTGGCGAAGTAACACGTGGACATCCATTGGCAATTCAAGCTATTACCGAACCTGTAGTATGAGGAGGGACCTGCTGCCAAGTAGAGCTTACTATTAAAAATTATTGTATTGATCACTTATTTCAACTGGGACAAAAGTAATTTTTACTGAGCAACTAGTTATATCACAAGGTTTTTTTGTTTTTTTTTTGCACGGGCAATATACACAGGTGTTATGGCAAGGAAACAAGACAATCAGGGGTTGGATTTACACTTCAGATGATCATGTGCACAAACAACAACCAGACTAAGACCAAGTTCACACTACCATCAGGAATTCTTTTTTACATCCGTTACAAAAAGATAACGGATGATAAATAAAGGTAATACAACTGAACATAACTGTTGACAGTTTCCTTTAACAGATAGTTAAAAAACGCATCCGGTTTTTAAAAGCGCATGCGTTTTTGTCCGTTTTTCATTGCGCAATTTCGGAAAAACTGACAAAAACGCATGCGTTTTCAAAAATGCATGCGTTTTTAAAAAACTGATGCGTTTTTTAACGATCTGAGAACGCACTTAGTAAAAACGGCCCAAAAACGCCATGTGTGTCTTCACCCTTAGGCTGGTGACACATGTTGCCTTTTTGTTGCAATTTTGAACACAGGGAAAATGCATGCCTTTTTTTAGAATGTTTGCTTGATGTGCGTTAATTGCATGCAGCTGTGTCTCTTGAAATTTGTAAAAACGCATGGATCTTGTTCTCCCTGCTGTTCTACATGCTTTTTAAAACGTAGACCAAAACACGTATTTCCAAAAATTCAACAGCTTTCAAAAGAGCAATGAAAGCGCACCTCAAAAACACAGACACAAAAAATGTAAGGGAGAAAATGCAAAGTTAAGACGCATGAACATGAAAAAAGAAAAAAAAATGTGCTTAAGCTCACCCACCTTGCCTCACAATGTATCCAGTGTGTATCCAAAAAAGCTCCCAAAATTGGCAGCATACTGACACCAAATCAATATGTGGACAGCCCATGCGGCTATCTTTTAAGGGCAGTGTAGGATGTGGGGGAATTATATACAACATATGCAAATGCATGCACATGACATCCACTTTCACATTGTGCACATCCATTTTTCAGATTAAAAATTATTTAAATTGTGAATGAGTATCCTATACTTACTGGAGTGTATAGAGTGTCATGTCCAGTATGTAGGATGCACATCATGAAAACTAAAATCTTGCATCTCAGAACACATAGGGCAGTGATGGCGAACCTTTTGGAGACAGAGTGCCCAAGCTACAACCAAAACCCACATATATGTTGCAAAGTGCCAACATGACAATATAAGCAGTATCTTATTGATCCCTGCTGTAAAAAACGGTTTTAATCATATTGGCATCCTGAGGACACCAATACAATAGAAAGATGGAGAACATTGGATTGTAGCTTTTCTCCAGGGGGCCCAGAGCAGGAGCTCCATTGACAATCCATCTCTATCCACACTTTCTCGTTCCTCCTGTAGTACTGGCAACCAAGGAAGTTGCTTTAAAATAGCTCTGAGCATGGCATTTCCTGGGCAGTATTGGACCACAGGAGAAAGCCTTGAGTCCTATCTAGCAAATTCTGTGTTGGGGTGAAGGCCTGGGTGCCCACAGAAAGGGCTCTGAGTGCCACCTCTGGCACCCGTGCCATAGGTTCGCCACCACTGACATAGGGGGAGCCAATCACAACAACATAGCGAGCACTAAAAATTTATCTGGAGTGTCAAAACACTTGCGTGACAATCACAGAGGATCTGTGAGATCAATGACAGTTACAGCTTTAGAACATGTAACACTTAACAAACGGGGGGGTAATCACATTAAAAAATTACTAATTAGAGAAGCCTATTAAATAATACTACTGGAAACATGCTTTCCACAAGGCATGAAATATAGAAATGATATAGCTTATATTTACTAAAAGATGTTGTTACATCATAGTGTAGTGTTATACACTCGTATAATATTTCATGAACACTACACTACGTTTCCAATACTTCTCATAGCAAACAATATATATTTACGTTGAGACTGACACATCCTCTTTCTCCTCTTGTTTACGCCCATAGTTTAACTTCCATTGGCATTTTCATATAGACTCCATAACGCCAGGCATTATCTGAAGGTATGTTTTAGAACAGTGCTAGTGCGGATGATTTCTCTCTTTTTCTATTGCAAAGTTAAGACGCTTTATCCTAAAACCCATTTAAAGAGCCAATATGCAAAATTAACACGTTTCACAAGGAAGCAAAAACGCACCAAAAAGCCACATGTGTCACAGGCCTTAATGTTTGCTGGTGATGTTCAATCGTAGCAGTAGTGTAGTGTCCCTTCTGATTCAGTTCTGAAATTTGTCCTCTATAGAGCAACAGAGAAGAGCTTTACATGTTGTGTTTTATCTACCACAATGGTTTCTCTCTTTACTCCAGAATCAGCTGAAGACTGCTCGCTTTACCATTGTAGATGGGGCATCAGGAAAAGGAATCAGCTTTAAAGATGTTGCAGGGATGCATGAAGCAAAGATGGAGGTTAAAGAATTTGTTGATTACTTGAAGGTAGGAAATTAGTTGTCACAATGGGGTATATTTTCTACTGATTGACTACTGGTATAGTTACAGTCATTGCCAAAAGTTTTGCGAATGCCACAAATATTATATTTTCACATTATCTGTTGCCCTCTGGTTTTTATGTGTTACTGCAGCAAGTCAATATTTGCAGTGTTGACCCTTCTTCTTCAGGACCTCTGCAATTCTCCCTGGCAGCTCTCAATCAACTTCTGGACCAAATTCTGACTGTTAGCAGTCCATTCTTGCACAATCAATGCTTGCATTTTGTCACAATTTGTTGGTTTTTGTTTGTCCACCTGTCTCTTGGTGATTGACCACAACTTCTCAATGGAATTAAGATCTGGGGAGTTTCCAGGCCATGGATCCAAAATTTCTGTTTCCATAACGTCCCCCATGACGGCCCACTTGGAGGATGCCCCTTGACCTCTGTAAGGACAGGAAGCAGAGAGGTTAAAAGCCTCCCGCCAGTGTCTTCCTGTCCCTATAGGGGTCAGGTCAAGAGAGGGTCTCTCTCCTCCTAGTGGGGGGGGGGACGTTATTTAAAAAAAAAAAAAGGGGAGACAAATTTTCTTTTTGGTGTCTCTTACCTGGGGTTACGCTGACTTCGGTCTAAGTTCCCCTCCGGACGGTCCTCGGTCGGTTCCCCGGGTGCGGGCCTTCCCTGTATTATTTTTCGGTCCGGCACTCGTCCTCTCCGTCAGCCTGGTGGATCAGGGCCTACGCACGGACGCGGGAATGTACTAGGACTACATTTCCCAGACATCCCTTGTGGCCAATGACGACTTCCGGTCGCGACCGGAAGTGACCGCGGAAGATGTCCCGGTGCTATCGCTGCAACAAGATAACGTGGGCAACGATGGTGGCCACCTGCAAAGGGGGATGGGCTCCCCAAAAAGGTATTTAAATCCTTAAAAGCGGGTAGTCAGTTGATCTGAGGTCTATGCTATCGTTTTGGTGTGTTGGCTGTCCCAGACAAAAAATGGCTGATGAGGCAGACTTGGGCCTACTCCACCCGCCGGTTCACGTGAGTGGTGCTGTATGGCAGGTTCTATTTTTTTGTGTATTTGGGAATCCCAGGTCATTATCGGCAAAGCCGAGAAGTCTAGTAGGGAGAAACTTGAGAAGAGTAGAAACCCTGCTAAAAAATGTAATATGTGCCTTCATACTCTACCAGAGGGATATAAAAAAACCTATTTGTAGAGCCTGTATTGAGGATTTCATGCGGGAAGAAAAAACGTCCTTTATGGAAGACCTTTATAGAAGAAAAAGTTGGTTCTTCGGTTGCAGCAGCCACTCAGAATGCTCCCACGCAGAAAAGGGCAAGGGTTGTATCTGTCTCCTCATCCGAGGTGGAAGAAGGTTGCATTTCAGATTCCCCATCTTGCTCTTTGGTAGAAGATCAGGAACAACAGGATCCTGAACAGGCGTCCAATTCCCGTCATTTGTTCCAGAATGATGATCTGGACAACCTCCTAAAAGCTATGCGGGAAACATAAAATTTAGAAGATGAGGTACCTCCCTTATCTCGTGAAGACGAGCTATTCGGTGGTCTTAAAGCTAAGAAACGTCGTGTATTCCCACTTCATGATACCTTTAGGGGGTTAATCAGTGAAGAATGGAAAGATCCCGAGAGAAAAATCGCAATTTCAAAGAACTTCAGGAAGCGTCTCGTCTTTGATCAAGAGGAATCAAAAGATTGGGACTCATTCCCTAAAGTAGACGTGCAGGTGTCCAAAGTCTCGAAAAAGATGGATCTTCCCTTTTGAAGATTCAGCGCAACTCAGGGATCCAATCGATAGAAAATCAGGAGCCCTTTTGAAGAAGGCGTGGGAGACGTCGATGTTAAGCCTCATGTCAAATCTAGCTGCCACTTCGGTGGCAAGAACACTCTACTTCTGGCTAGGGAAGTTGGAGTCCCATATCCGTGAAGGCACTCCTAGAGACGCCTTACTAGAGAGCATACCATTATTAAGATCAGCCACCGCATTTCTTGCAGATGCTTCAGCAGAAGGTATCCGTTTTGCTGTAAAAGAAGGAGCCCTTACCAATGCCACTAGAAGGGCCTTGTGGCTAAAGCAATGGAGTGGAGATATTCACTCTAAATCAAAACTTTGTAGTATCCCCTTCTCAGGAGCTTTTGTCTTCGGTCCCGAATTAGACGCCATATTAGAGAAAGCATCAAACAGGAAGAAGGGGTTTCCGGAAAGTAAAGCAATCTCCAAGAAGACTCCTTTTCGTCCTTTTAAGAACACCAGAGAGGCTTACCGTGGAAAAGGTAAACGGGGGCGCTGGAGTTACCCCAAAGGAGGAAGGGGCTTCCTGTTCTCCAACCCTCCAGATGGCACAGGAAACAAATGGAAAAAGATCACAACGAATCCCTGGGTACTGAGCGTTATGGAGTCAGGCTACAAGATAGAATTTATGTACCCCCTCCCTTACCATCTGTTTCTCTCTCTACACATTCCCTCATTTGGCAGGAAGTATCTCATCTCGTCCACATGGGAGTTGTGGTGCCGGTTCCTCGAGAGCAAGAAAGGTTGGGGTTCTACTCCCCGTTGTTCTTCATAAAAAAAAACGAATGGATCAAATCGGCTTATCATAAATCTAAAGGAGCTAAACCACTTCATCACATACAGAAGATTTCACATGGAGTCGGTAAGATCTGCTACCCAGCTAATTCATGTAAACTCCTATATGTGCACATTAGATCTGCAAGACGCATACTATCACATACCTATACACCCCTCATCTCAGAGATATCTCAGATTCTTTGTCCTCTCTCCTGGGGGTTTTGTTTTACATTTTCAGTTCCGAGCACTCCCGTTTGGTATATCATCGGCCCCGAGGGTTTTTGCCAAGATCATGGTGGAGGTGGTTGCCTTTTTAAGGCTACAAAACACATCCATTATTCCCTACCTAGACGATTTGCTAATAATAGGGAAAGACAGACAAAGCCTGTTGTACCTGGGAATTCTATCAGAGTTTGGATGGTTAATCAATTTGAAAAAAATCAAATCTAACACCTTCCACTCAAAAGACTTTTTTTGGGGTTATATTGAATTCAACTCATCAAATGTCCTTTCTTCCCCAGGAAAAGATAATCAACATAAAGGACCAGATTTGATCCTTCAGAAAGAAGGACTATATCGGTCAGACAGGCGATGAAGATCCTGGGGCTCCTCACAGCTTGCCTTCCTTCAGTCGCCTGGAGTCGGAGTCATACTCGGATTCTTCAGAATTGGATCCTACGCTCCTGGAACAGGAAGTCCTCGGGGCTAGACAAAAGGATCCTGATCCCATCCTTTGTAAAGAGGGACTTACTGTGGTGGATAGAATCAAGAAACTTGGAGAAAGGGGTATCTTGGCACCACCTCCAAAGTATAACCATTGTAACTGGCGCAAGCAGCTCGGGTTGGGGAGCAGCCTTCCCTTCCCACTACGAGCAGGGATCCTGGACTCCATCCCAAGCAAAGAAGAGCTCAAACTACAGAGAGCTAAGAGCAGTTTGGGAAGCCTTAAGTTCAAACACAGCCCGTCTGGAAAACCATCATATACATATCCTCTCGGACAATGTCACGACGGTATCCTATTTAAGGAGACAAGGAGGTACAAGATCTCCGGTGCTATCAAATCTGTCTCACACCATCTTCTCTTGGGCGGAGAAAAACATCCTCTCCATCTCGGCCACCCATCTGAAGGGAACCCTAAACAGAGAGGCGGACTTCCTCAGCAGGAGGGAAATCCTACCCAATGAATGGTTGTCTCAACCAAGAGATTTAACCAACATCTGGGGTATTCCCCAAATCGATTTATTTGCCACGAGAAGAAATTCGAAGTGCCAGCAATTCTATTCTCTGGAGTCCAGCGAGTCCAGGGATCACATGGATGCGTTCAGCCATCCCTGGAACGGAAGTCTTGTGTACGCCTTTCCCCCTATTCCCTTAATCGCAAGAGTTCTCAAAAAGATCTTGCTCGACCAGGCGGGGGTGACTTTGATCTGCCCAAATTGGCCAAAAAGAAGTTGGTATCCACTGCTGAGATCCCTGTCCATTCAACAACCTCTTATCCTACCGGTTCAGAAGGACCTCCTGATCCAGGGTCCGTTATTTCACCCAGATCCGGGGAGACTTCAACTGGCAGCCTGGATCCTGAGTCCGAGTTCCTAAGATCCCAAGGACTCTCCAGAGCCGTAATATCCACATTGAAGGCAAGTAGGAAGAAGGTTACCTTTGCCATATACCACAAAATATGGAAAAGGTTTGTGACTTTCCCACCCTGATTCTACTTATTTGGTAGATCTCCAAGTGGGCCGTCATGGGGGACGTTATGGAAATGGTGAATTAGTACTCATCGGTAATTCGGTTTCCATCTAGTCCTCCATGACGGCCTATATATTTTTCCCTCCCAAGGTTCTTTCTTTGTTATTACTTATTGTATGTGACTATAAAACATGCATAATAAAATTATGTTGTATCTTCCACCGGTGTAGTTATTTGGTAGACACTGGCGGGAGGATACGGGTGGGAGGCTTTTAACCTCTCTGCTTCCTGTCCCTACAGAGGTCAAGGGGCATCCTCCAAGTGGGCTGTAATGGAGGACTAGATGGAAACCAACTAACCGGTGAGTACTAATTCACCATTTTGTTCCCTGAGCCATTTAGTTATCACCTTTGCTTTATAGCAAGGTGCTCCATCATGCTGGAAAAGGCATTGTTAATCACCAAACTCCTCTTGGACGGTTTGGAGAAGTTTCTCTTGGAGGACATTCTGGTACCATTCTTTATTCATGGATGAGTTTTTAGGAAAGACTGTGAGAGAGCCGATTCCCTTGGCTGAGAAGCAACCTCACACATGAATGGTTGCAGGATGCTTTACAGTTGGCACGGGACAAGACTGGTGGTATCGCTCACCTTGTCTTCCCCAAACAAGCTGTTTTCCAGATATTCAAAACAATCAGGAGTATATGCAAATTCTATGCCATTCTAACATCTGATGCAGTAGACTTTGTAAAAATAAACATTTTGTATCATTCTCAAAACTTTTGGCCATGACTGTACATTGATAAATATCCATATTGCAAAGCATGAGACCTAAAACTAATATGTTATGTTGAATATCTGGATATGACTTTTTAAAGTACATTTCTAGTATCTAGAAGGTTGTCCCCTGTCTTTACAAAATGAAATTATAATCTTCCATAGGAGTACAATTGTTGGAAAAGTGTAAAAGTCTACATATGTACAAATCAGATTTTGACTTTAATTTTGTAGAACCCAGAACGCTATCTTCACCTAGGTGCAAAAGTACCAAAAGGAGCATTACTACTTGGGCCTCCAGGATGTGGAAAGACCCTATTGGCAAAGGCTGTTGCCACAGAAGCTCAGGTGCCTTTCTTGGCAATAGCTGGCTCAGAATTTGTGGAAGTTATTGGAGGTAAGAAAACATACAACTGGTAAGTTATTAAAGGTTCTCTTTAGAAGAGAAGAGTTGAATTCATACCATGTTACAGAACCACTCTATAAACCCCAAACATGGTACCTGTGTAATTGTGTTTCCATGGTACCTTTGTGTCTCTTGTATGTTGAAACTTTGGCCCAAAAAGACTTTTTATTCGTCGTGTTTTGTTTTCATAGATCTAGTCAAGAAGACAGCAGGACTCTATGATCCAGTCTGGTTCTTTCCCTACATGCAGAGTGCACCTGTCATTGTTGCGCTGTGCGGCTCATCCCTGGTCACCTCCAGAGCTGCGCTTCGCATGTGCACATCGGAGTAAAGCCAGCTACCTCTCACTCACACCTGATGCTGTGCACAGTACTAGCGCATGAGCGGTGGAACCACCTGCACAATGCCGCACTGACAGGTGCACAGCAATTTTTAAACTTATTTTTAATGACGTGAGAAGGGGGCAGTGTCAAGGGGCGAGTTACTAGGACAGCATCCATGAGGAGGTAGCGGAGCTTGACTGGATCTATGAGAAGAATAACAGATGAATTTGGGCCAAAGCTTCAACTTAGTTGACACAAAGGAACCATGGTATTTGCAGACATCTATGAGGTACTGTTTGGGGTTTATAGTGTGGTTATGTGGTGACTGGTTCACTTTAATACCTGTTTGCTGTCAGAATGGGAACATTGTTGCTTACATCAATAGGCTTAAAAAACATAGAAAGGCACATTATGTTAGTTTTGTCAATGTTCTGTGACAACATCATTATAGTTGGATAGTGTATGCCACAATGTGTCATAAGTTATAACCGGTCCCAGCTGCTGTAGTTTCAGTTTCAGATGCAGTAGGTACCTAAAACACTAAAGGGGTTGTACTATAGTGTAAGATGAGATCTACCCACCCAACTGTAATGGATATCCCAGGTTGTCTTATTGAGATAATATAAAGAATAGGTATTTATTATAAATTGACAGTAATAGCCTAATTAGTCACTGCAAGGCCTCATGCACACGCCTGTATTGAGGGCCGTGATCTGGCTGCACAAATTGCTGCCATATCACGGCCCCCATAGAGGCTTATATCGAAGTTTAATTCTGCAGTGATTTTAGCTTTATTTACATAAAATTTAAGTAGATTTTACTTTTTGTTTTATAGTTAGTAACTTTAATAAAGTTCACATATTACAGAACTCAAACTTCCAAGGATTGAAACCTAATATTATAGAATTCAGTGCAATTCATAACCTGATTATTTTTTAATTCATGTATTGACATCAATGTAAGTGTAATGACTTGTGCTTTCCATGTATAACTATTATGTAATGCATAATACACAGTAACTGCATATTGTACTACTAGTGCATCTTTTATTTTACTACATAGCATGAAACTAGATATTTTGGTAATGTAGTTTGCATGGGCTTTTTATAACCTGTTAGTAATGGAATTTATAATATCATCTTTACTCTAAATGTTAGGTCTTGGAGCTGCACGTATGAGAAGCCTCTTTAAGGAAGCCCGGATCCGTGCTCCTTGCATTGTGTACATTGATGAAATTGATGCAGTGGGCAAGAAGCGATCTTCTAACATGTCTACCTTTTCAAACACAGAAGAGGAACAGACACTGAATCAACTGCTGGTAGAGATGGATGGTGAGCAGAGGATTCCCTGTACTTCTAGATCTGATGTCTTCATAGGCACAAGTTTTATTTTTACAGACCTGTTTTAATTTGGGTACAGTGACAATTTTCCAGACAGAACAGATTTTTGGCCTACCATAAGGATATCCGAATTCCATCCATCAGTTTAAGGGCCATTGACTACAAAGTGGAATGAAGACAGTGCTTCCATGCACTGTATAATGGTCATCTGCCCTTACTCCAGCTCTACGCATATTCTGCCATCATCTTCTGGCTCTATTCATTTAGAGCCAAGCCAAAACACAGACTCGAAGAGCCCTTAGTTGTTTGGTGCCGGCCCCCACGTATTAAGTGCTAATTGCCTATTCTCCCAATCGGCCATTGAAACTATTTTTCACTTTTTGAAAAACAAGAAAATTGCAGCATGCACTACTTCAGTCTGCAGTTCCAGAGAAATACATTGACTATATTGGGTCAGTGTTCAGTGCAAATCATAATTGTCATAAATTGGACATGTAAATAATACTGGTGTGAAAGGTCCCTTAAAGAGAACCCGTCATGCAAAATAACCCCCCTAAACTAAATATATTTTCATAAACTGCCATTAGAGAGCATTGCCTCTATCCCTTCATTGTCCCTCTACATGCCTGTAAACCTAAGCAATGAGGTCCTAAAGCTGTATGCAAATGACCTGTGAAATGTCCAATGAAGCATTAGCATATTCAAGCTGTCCACTCTATTCATGAATGATGTGCTTCCTGGTGCTGGTGGCCACGCCCCCTGCAGCCTGTGTGTGTATGGGAGAGATACAGCAGCTCCATGTTACAGCATAACATGTCAGATTCATGTGTAGCTGTAGTCTGTGTCTCTCACCTGTATATTAGGAGGATGCAGCATGTCAGCAGATAAAGCACACACACTAGCCATGCTTTACTATACATTACACACAGACATGAGCAGGGGGAGGAGAGGGGAAACAGGGGTGACATCACTGCCTCTGACCATGTGACCAGCCTCATTTACATAATAAAGAAATTATGATTTTATAATGATTAATGTATGAAATAACTAGATAAAGGCTGGGATGGGATCCTTGTGAGCTGCTCCAACAGGTAGTAGTGACAGGACTAGTGGCAGAGACCTGATGACAGGTGTCCTTTAAGGGATGCCCAGTAGATATGACATGAATACTTATGCATATCATTTAGGTACTTAAAAGCTCATAGCATGAAGGGGTTGTCTCCCCATAGTACCAGTCTTAATTTGGAAAGGATAACATTTGCATGAGTAAATTGGAGGTCTATAAAATTAGCTGCAGTGTCTGTCTAAGACGGGGTACTTTGTGAGCTCTACTCAACAATCTCTGTACAGTGCTGACCACAATGCCACATATTACATTTCCTCTGCAGCACAAATGTATGGATTGCTACATTATCCCTTGTCGAACCTGCCAGCTCCTAAAAACAAATGTGTAAAGACCATGACTATGATTTGTCAACTAATATCCTGTAAGACTGTGGACCCTTGTGACCCGGTTCCATGTGTCATATAGCTAAAAGCCAATTGTTTCTCTCTGAAGTTAACTTCCTTCCTTTGATTTATAGTCCATGTGGATAATCTAGATAGGCCTTGAATATAGAGACTTTGCAACTCTGTTTTCTTCCTTTGCCTGCCAGCTGTGGATACATCTGTGTGTGTGATATAGTGTTTGGCTCTGGAGATGGCTGGCTGTGACAAGGAATGCTTTATTTTGGCTATTCAGTATTGGCATCCTCTCTGAGATGTGACACCATGTCATGGATGTCAGCCAGAACTGAGTATAGCTCCATTCACACGTTCTGGTTTCCTGCCTTCTGCACTGATCCAATACATTTCATTTGGAGCTAATGTATTAATTTCACCCACCCATCTGTCATCACTCATTTGTTAGAACGACAGGTCTAACACATTTTACGAATATCTTAAACATTACATAAAATATACTTAGGAATATGTATTATTCATGGTTTGATGTCTTCTGTAGGTATGGGCACCACTGATCATGTCATTGTACTGGCCTCCACCAACAGAGCCGATATATTGGATGGTGCTTTGATGAGGCCTGGGAGACTTGATAGACACATTTTCATTGATTTGCCAACACTACAGGTAAGACTGGGATAGTAACTGTGAAGAAAATCTGTATGTCGTTTCAGCTGGTCACTCTGATATTTGTTTTTCAGGAGAGAAAAGAGATCTTTGAGCAGCATCTGAAAAGCTTGAAGCTGACTCAGCCTGGAAGTTTCTATTCCCTGCGCCTGGCTGAGCTCACACCTGGATTCAGTGGTACTGAACAAATACCATTATTTCTAATGATATGGGGGAATTTATTAATAGATGTGCACCTGAAATATGGAGTACCGTATTTTGTGTACATGTGTCACTGAGAAGAGCTGCTCCATTCTCAACTAAAAGTAAATTTTGCACTGTTTGACAACCTCAAAAAGTTGCAGGGGACAGAGGGAAGACTAAATGCTGTCTTATTTATGACTTGTTTGTGGGCAACATTCTTAGAGGCACAAATAAAAATGTCTCGCAAAGCATGCCATCTGGGTTAATTCCATCTGGTTCTATAAGCTATTGAAAGTTGCAGGGTAATGATGACTCTTCTTTGTACACATTTCCACCTGGGCATCTATACAGAGAAAACCGGACAGTGTCCAAGTTCTTCACAACTTATTAAACTCAGTTGAAATCCTAATCCTAATTGTGTCTGTGTCTCCACCTCAGGAGCAGATATTGCTAACATCTGCAATGAAGCTGCTTTACATGCAGCACGTGAAGGCTACCAGTCCATAGACACCTTGAACTTTGAGTATGCTGTGGAGAGGGTTATTGCAGGTAAATAATAATTATTTTGGAGGGATAACTCCTATGTCTCAGCCTAAAATATTGGGAGATTGGAAGCTCAGAATTTTTGTATGTAAATGTGTCTTCCCATAAAGGCAAGCAAACATGAAGTTTTATTACCATCTAAGAGATTGCTTCAGTATGATATACTATTACTGTAAGTAATATTTTGATTTAAAAATAGTTCAAGCTGTAGATTACTACAGGGGACCTACTGGCTCTTCTCATATGTTATTTTTAAGAAATGATTCTATCCTCCATAACCATTCTGAAACATATGTGCTGTGTGCAGTTTTCTGATATACCACAGAGAAATATAAAACTAAACTGACAACTGTGTGTTCCCCCTGGTTATGTGACATGCCTATACACGCTGATTCTGACCAATCTGTGATGTGAAGGCACATTAATGACTGGTGAATTAGTAATTCCTTGTCAATATAATTTCCAGGAGAAATATCAATGACATAATGCAGAGGTCTAAGAAAAAAAATCCAACATTATTTTATTTTACATTTGCTAAGTTTTAGCAACCCTAAATGATTGACACTTGTATCTCCAGGGACAGTCAAGAAAAGTAAAATTATGTCAAAAGAGGAAAGGCGTGTGGTGGCGTATCATGAATCTGGACATGCTTTAGTAGGATGGCTGCTTGAACATACAGAAGCTGTAATGAAGGTAGGAGGAGCAGAATCTTGAAATGCGCTATATGTACGTTAACACTTTCTGAACACAGAAAAAAAACATGGCTACTTCTATGGATACTTAATTGAGAAATAAATCCTGAAACATCTTTTTGATTTGGATGCATTATATCAGAGGTGTCAAACTCATCAGGGGCTACATCAGTCTCATGGTTGTTTTAAAAGGATCAAATGTCAATTTATTACTGTATAAATATATCTACTCCAGCTGTTAAGTAGTAATATTTATACAGCATTGCCATTACAATCAGCTATTTTAGGACAAAAACAAAGCTTAACATATTGTTAAATAACCAGAAACGCCAGCATGGCCAGTATATTTCCTCACTGTAGCCAATCGTTGCTGTGTCCACACGGATAACACAAGGTCTGCAAGTCTTTATTTTGACACCTGAGCATTATAGAGTTGTACTTTCTCTACAGGTCTCCATTGCTCCTAGGACAAATGCAGCATTAGGATTTGCACAGATTTTACCAAGGGACCAGTATCTATACACCAAGGAGCAGCTGTGCGAGAGAATGTGTATGGCACTAGGGGGAAGAGTGGCAGAGGCAATAACCTTCAACAAGGTCACCACAGGTAGGTAATTAAAAAATATTTTCTTTATTGGAGGTGAATAACATAGTGTAAGACATTTATCCATATTTGTGGAAGACTGAGAAGCCACTCTTGGGTTAATCTCATACAAGCTATTTCTGCACTAAAAAAATAGAATCTTGGTTACACTTCTATATTTCCCTTTTTTCCTTAAAGGGATATTCCCTTTTAACCAAATTAACCCTTTCACGACTCGTGACGTAATGGCACGTCACGGGTCGGCTGCGTATCACAGCAAAGACTTATCATTAACAAAAAGGTAGCTGCGCGATCTTGTTGGAGATAGTTTCTCCCCGTGATGTCATGTCTGAAGACCAGAGGCTGTCTTGATTTAACCCATTCATTACTATGTGCTAATTGCACATTGTAATGTATGAGGATGAAAATCCCCATATACTGCCATACTTTAGTACGGCAGTATATGATCGTGTCAATCAGACTACCTTGGGTTAAAGTACCCTAGGGAAATATAGTAAAAGTAAAAAAAATGAGAAAAAAAACCCCTAAAAATTCAAATCACCCCACTTTCCCTAGAACTGATATAAATAGTAAAAATCATAAACACATTAGGTATTGCCGCATCTGAAAATGCCTGATCTATCAAAATATAATGTTTTTTTCACTGTATTTAACCCCTAAAAATTATAACATTGAAAACTTAATCGAAAGTCGCAAAAAACGACACCACCCACAGCTCCGTACACCGGAGTATAAAAAAGTTATAAGCGCCAGAAGATGGCAAAATAAATTTAAAAAAAATTCCACACAAGTTTTTAATTTTTGTAAATGTACGAAAACAATAATATAAAACCTATACAAATTTGGTATCCCTGTGATCTCACCGACCCAAAGAACAAAGTAGACATGTCATTTGGGGCGCACAGTGAAAGCTGTAAATTCCAAGCCTACAAGAGAACGCTGTAAATGCGTTTTTTTTCAACAATTTCACTGCTTCCCAGTACACGGCATGGAATATTCAATACCATCACTATGAAGTGCAATTTGTTACGCAGAAAACAAGCCGTCACCAAGCTCTTTACAGGAAAACATTTTTTTATAGATTTTTGATTGTGGGGAGTGGAAAATGAAAAAACAAAGGGTGAGGTCCTTGAAGGGTTAATATTATTGTCTGTATTATCAAGCTATACAATTTTCCAATATGCCTCCTGTATAAATTCTTCACAGTTTTCTAGATCTCTGCTTGCTGTCATTCTATAGAAAGCTTATATGTTTACTACCAGTGGACGGAAATCTGACCCTCTCCCTGAAGTTCATGCTGGATTATATGAACTTTCACACTTGGGTGATTATGTTTTGCCTAAAATGCTTGTAACAATTGATTTTTTTTGAAAAAATTGCTAAATAGCAAGTAACAGTGTGGTGAGCGTTTCTTTCATACTTTGAGGAAATCTGACCATGGTCACACAGGTGCACGGGTCGTTATAACAGAATAATCAGAGCTGTATAATACAATGAACTGTGCACCTATGTGACTGTGTGACTATGATTTCTGTCCACTGATACTAAATATAGAAGCTTTCTATAGAATGACAGCAAGCAGAGTTCTAGAATACCATGAGGAATCGATACAGAAAGTATATTGGAAAATTGAATAACTTTTGCTAATATTAACAATAACATTAATTTGCCAAAATGGGAATACAACTTTAAACATTTGCTTAAACTGGGGACCCATAAGCATAAACTTCAATGACCCCCATTCATTACCTGCATGTAGCACTGGGGTATTGTTCCATGCAACATAGCCTTGATGCAACTGCATTACTCACTACTACAATATTATTGTTATTATAATATTTCCCCTCCATTATTATCCCCTACAGTTCAGCCTGCTTTACAATGTTTGAATTATCATAGTATCATTGTCGTTGAAGGTTTTTTACTCTTTGAATGTAGGAGCTCAAGATGACCTGAGAAAGGTGACCCGGGTAGCATACGATATGGTGAAGCAATATGGCATGGTACCCAGTATTGGGCAGGTGTCCTTTCCTGACTCTTCAACTGGCATCGGAAGACGACCGTTTAGTCAAGGATTACAGCAAATGATGGATTATGTAAGTTTTGTTTTTATATTGGTAACATTTAGCAGAATTTTTTATCAAGACACATTGGGAGACCATTATCTGGGCTTGTACGCCAGTTTTCTGGCATGTGAGCGCTGAAATAATTACAATGCCTTGCGGATTTACCAATATGACCTTTTCACGCCAAGTGGTGGTGTGAAGGGTGGTGTGGCCAGTGGCTGAGTGGACCGGTGTAACTGTCTCTTATGTGATTATTGTGCTCAAAACTGATCTGGCTAGTCTTAAGACATTTGCGTCCCTTAGTCAAGAATTTTTGCTGGCTCCCACAGTCTTCTATAGTTATTTACAATTACGTTACGCTGTTGGGGTGCGGTGTAAGGGAGGGACCTGAAGATTGAGCACAGCCCTTTAGAAGCCATTGGCAGGAATAAAGATCTCACAAAACCTACATCCTCCTGTAAACAGTTAATGGACGCTCATCTTAAAGAAATTACACTTAATTGGCGGTCGACAGTTATCAGTGCCTGGGACCAGCTGATACAGGTCAAATGGCAGCACCGAATATAACTGACCCGTTTGCGCAGACTTCCCTCTGATCAGTGCACAAGATGTGGGGAGAGTACGGGTACCCTTCTCCACATGGTTTGGGAATGCCCATCCATTCAGGACAATTGGATGGGCATTCATTTCTACATTAATTAGAATCTGGGCCTCCTTGGGGTCTGCTGCCCTCAGGTGTGTTTTCTGGGTTTGGTTAGCGATATTCGACAGGCTAAACTTTTTTGTTTACTAATGTTCTACAGTAGGAAAAAGTAAAAAAGGAAATTGCAAACCTTCTAAGCGACCCCACACCTGTTAAGTGGATCTCGCTAATCAATGCAGATCTTCCTGTTTATATTCTTACTTCTGCTGCCATAGACACCTGGGATAGATTCATTGCTTAATTGAAGATGTAATTATCCTAGGATGTTCTTAATATATTACTGCCCAATGCTTTCTGATTGTACTGTGTACCTCCCTGAGTTGGATGTTGATTTTGTATTTTGTTACATTTTTGAAAATTGAATTATAAAGTCTTCAATAAAAGTGACGAAGTAGAATATGAAAGTGTTTAGTCCTCATGTGGTTTATCCATACAGTGAAAAATTTTAATGAGAGGAGGAAAATCAATAGAAAGGTAAGTTTTCAAAGGCATCGATATCCAAAGCCAAAATCCAAAAATATGAGCTGGTCAACTCCTCACAAAGTGTATAATCAAAGACTTCACTCTGTCTCGCCACATCCACGTTCAACACAAATGCAGTACATCTTGGGGTACATTCAGACGGCCGTCTGTGGGGATGTATATGCGGCCCCACAGCGGCCGTTCGCCGATTTTCTCTATGAAGGGCGGAGGGGTCATGTCATCCTCTTCAGCGCCCAATGGTATGCCAAGCGGGCATACGGCTGTGTAAATGTACCCTAATGAAGGAAAGTAAAGTCTCCACAACTTGGCGTTTTAGACGTTCTCGATGTTATTCACGCTGTTCTGACTTAATATATTTATGTGCATATAAAAAGGTTGATTTCCAAGCTACTCCATGCCAAACACACGTTATCCGACCCAGGTTTCTCCTATGACGGCTGTCATGGGCGAAACCTGGGATGGGCAACATGTGTTTGGCATGAAGTAGCTCAGGAATCAAATTTTTTATATGCGCATAAATTTTATGGAAATGTGAGTAGAAACGATAGATAAATATAAATAATTTTTTAACCAGTTAGTGGTCCGCACTATGATATACCTCTTATATCCGCAGTGTCCACTTGCCGCATTCTAGCGCCCAGTTCACATTCACATGTACTGAGGAAGCACGCTGGGAGAACCTACTTCTGCAGATCTGTGTGGAGACAGAACAGTGTGAACATTGAGCGCCTAGAACACTGTGAGACAAAGCAAAGTCTTTGATTATACACTTTGTAAGGGGGTTGAGCAGCTCAATTTTTTTGATTTTGAATAAAAGTGACCTGCCTGCAATTAGCGGACTAGTGAAAAGGGTTTGGCCATGTGTATAGTTCTGGATTTACACCACATACTGGGCCTTGTGTGTATTGATCACAATCTGTGTAATAATGTATGCCTTTTCTACTAGGAAGCACAGCAACTTGTAGCTACAGCTTACAAACGCACAGAGAAACTTTTGCTGCAGAACAAGGACAAATTGCAAGAGGTACAGGTCTATATATCTGCCCTATGACTGCATGTATTTTTGAACGTTGTCTTAGTGGGGAATACTTGAGTTTATGAAAGTGAAATCCTCCCCTTTAGTTATTTATATGTGAAGACTTGTTGGGGTAATTGGGGATTACAGAAACAGTTAGGGTTGCACCGATACCAGAATTTTGAGTATGATATGATACCCAGAAAAGTAGTGCGATACTCGATACCGTTACTTTCAAGAAAAGAAAAAAAAGGATTATCTGAATGTTTAGGGTGCAGTCACATGGGGCAATTGCATTGCATTTAGAAATGCAAAGCAAATGTCTGGGGGCAGGGCTCGGTCTGATCACATTTGCCTTTCCTTTGAAACACATGTGATTAGTAACGGTCACTAGTGATTTGCCAGGAGAAGCTTTATTATTTTTGACACTTTATTTTTGTCTTTTTGTCATTTAACTGTATTATATGCTTAAAATAATTTCCATAATAATAATCATCATAATCTCAATAATAATCTTTAATAATAATAATCTCAATAATAATATCTCTGAGAAGACACAGTGTAACAGTGAAGCTCTTAGTTACATAAAATCCTCCCATTGATAACCACTAAGCCTAGTGGATAGAGGTTCTGTCCTGAATCTCTATGGCAGGTGGAGTGTCGAGGTTGTGGGCAAAAAATAATTTAATTGAATTATATTGAGCCTTGTGTCTAGGGAAGCCCTGGGAGATGTAGACTCCATATATGGACAGATGGTGATATCTCCCTGATTAGGTGATCCCTTCTTTCCCGCCAACCCAACACATCAACAAAAAGAATTTCCTGCCCCATGTCTGCAGATACAAAGAGTCTCTGAAAGTCATTCAGTACGGCACGTAACAGAAACCTGGACGTCAGAGAAATCTGTGACGTCATCGGGGAGCGGCGATCCGTCGCCATGGTAGCTTCGGGTCTCACGAAGACCCGAAGCTACTTCGGGTTTGAGAGGTCAAGAGTAATGATTCTGATGATTGGTAATAATATATGCATGTTTGTGTTTGGTCTACATGTGCCTTCTTTGCTCTATATATTGGTACTCTGGACTGGTGTGATTATAGCAGACTTTCTCGCATTCATCTGGTTTTTACACAGACATGCAACTGTCAGCGAAACTCAAGTCTTGATCAAACAAGCAGCATGTTTGTTTAATACATCGCATCAGACTAGGTCGATTTACGCGTAGACAACGGTGACTGGGAAATCCCCCTGCATAGCAAACAAAAAACAAAAAAACCAAGGTAGTCTAGGTTTGAGGACCAATCAGAGGGTCGGGGGCGCTCAGGCAGTAGAAAGACTGGTTACCAAAAAGGTGCCAAGCTTTAAAATTTTACCTGTGTATAAAACATTATTCTGTCTACCCTTCTCTTAAGTATACATTTCCTCTTTCTCCTTAGCTGGCCAATGCCCTCTTGGAAAGGGAAGTGATAAACTATAATGACATTGAGGCACTTATTGGTCCTCCTCCACATGGGCCCAAGAAAATGATTGCCCCGCAGAGTTGGGTTGATGCTGAACGGGATAAACAAGACACTGGAGAAGAGGAATCTCGGAGACCACCACCTCGGAAAGATGAGGATGAAGAAGATGAACCCAATATGACTCCTGCCTAAAATGAATGACAGGCCACTAATGGGCAGGAGAGCATACAATCTCTTTTAAAGGGTATTACAGTAACTACTTACCCTAAGCATACTTAAGGGGAGCCCTGTGTATGCCTTGTGAATACAAGACCAGGTTGCACAAGCTGTAAATAACATTCAGCAGTTCCTTTGTAGTCGCAATTGCTGTATTGTAGCTGCATTCATATGGGCAACACAGGACTTTTGCTGTTGTGATCAGTGGCACCTCGAGGGCAGTACCCAGTGGATAGGGAATAACCTGTTACCAGAATGCCTCATTAAAGTAGTTCAATTGCTTGTTTGATGTTTCCACATCAAATTTGCTACGTACAAACAAAAATATTTATTTAAACAAATAGAAGTGATTTTCCATTACAAAAATTTCTGCATCAAAACTATGCCAATTTCCCCCATCTTGTGGCCCATACACATCCATAATGTAAAAATCTGAATATGGTCTATCAACAAACTGGTAATAGTGGGGTGAATCCTGTATTTTATATTTAATAAAGCAAAATTGTAAATTTGAATAAAAACATTGATAGAATGGTGTCATCACTTTTTATCATTTGAAAAGGAGTTTGTCTGCTTTGGATCGATTTAGTTTTAGTGTCCACTACCACTAGCTGTTTTGGATTGGAACTCGTAATTTTCTCATTTGTAATCCATGGCCTTCTTCCTTCTATAATCAACTTTTTAAATTATGAAATGGGCATCAAGGGTTACCCTAGCCCAGTGATGGCGAACCTATGGCACAGGTGCCAGAGGTGGCACTCAGAGCCCTTTCTGTTGGCACTCAGACCATCACTACAGGACAGAGTTCACCAAATAAAGCAACACTTCATTGACTGCTTGGAACTGAGGGAAAAGTGAAAAGGTGACAGAACTGCAATATCTTTAGAGGTTCTCATTCTGGACCCACCATTCTTCCTCTACAGGGAGACCCTGTAGAGAAGCTACAAGGAGAGTCTGAATTTGCCTGCCTTCTTTCAACTGTATTGGTGGCCTCATAGGCCGATATGATTGAAAGAAGTGGAAAACAGGTAGCAATAAGTTACTGCTTAAAATTCCATGTTGGCACTTCATGGTAAATAAGTGGATTTTGGTTTTAGTTTGGGCACTCTGTCTCCAAAAGGTTTTGCCATCACTGCCCTAGCCCCTCTTGTGCAGTGAGTACTTTCTGGATTATCACAGTCATGGTGCCTAGATCTATGAGTTTGCGTCCATGGTTTATCACACTTGGTTTCGATAGTAGAGTTTGTTTGTTTGTTTTTTTTTTTAAATGGGTTTTCCCACGAATAAAACTTGCTGATGAGTGGGTGTCTCAGTGATGATCATGAAAACGAGGGATCTGATGGGGTGCCACGTACCTCCATCGGACATCTTGTTGCTCCGTCAGACTAATGGAGCTCCATTAATCTCTATGAAAGTTGGGAAGCTAGATAAGCTGAGGAGTAAAGGTGTCTGAAAAAGGAGCCTCAAGTGTGTCTCCTGCAAATATACTATACCTGCCCTACTAGCTTTTATTTCCTTCAGAGCTAACCGGCGCTTGGTAGGGGAGTTCAGGCACTTCACATTTAATGAGAGTTTTTTGACCATAACTGAAAAAGTTGTTGGGGTGTTTTAGAGCCGCACCAGCAGGGTTATATGCTGTTATTACTCACAGCGGATGAGTCCTACCTTAGGATCTCTCACATCCAGGCTTAAAACGGGGAATGCTCAGATGCTCAGGAGTTTATAAGAGGAAAGGGGGAGGGAGGAATGGTGGACAAAGACGCTAGACAACGAAACTACAAAGAATGTAAACTGAGATGGGAGAGAAATGCCACTCCCCCTTCTGGTTGGGCTCTAGAACACTTACTCCTCTCGAATGGTTGAGGAACCAGCATGTGGTTGAGAATCTGCCTGAACTAAACCAGGTTGGTCTCTCTATAAACCCAAAACTGGGATAGTACGAGGCCAGGGCACTGCCAAGATAGAACTATTTTACTATATTAGATATCTAAAATCCAATCAAGTAAAACATACATAACCAGTCCCATGGTGCTAGGGTGGGTATATCATCAACACTATTACATAACCAATAATGTCCAGGCCATATGGTCCGGTGATAGAAGAATATGAACAGAGAAATCCTCCAGTGGGGGTTTTCCCTCCGTTATCCTCGCCCCAGACCTACTCTTCTCCTGGGGGATGATCCTTCTCCTTCTTGCCGTTCTAAGTGACATGTCTGCAGAGTCGCTGAGTGCTATGCTGAGGAGTTGCTCCACTGCCACATGCATCCGCTGTGCAAGGTGGCACCCACACCACTGTGCTGGAAAGGACTTGCTGGTACTATGGTCAGAGACAGCAGTCCCAGGTGACCATTGTGCTATTGGCTCTTTCCTTGGGTGTTTTTTGGACGTGGGTGCCAGTGTAAGCTAGCGCAAGTGTACTTATTTGGCACCAGGGGTCCAGAGCGCCGTGCTTACACGTGCTATCCTATAAAGAAGAACATGAATGTGTATTCACTGACTGCACAGATGTAAAACACTATGGATAGATGTTCACATACAATTAATCATTCTGTCCTAAAAATGTAATTTGTGCAAAATAACTGTCCCTAAAATTCCCAACATTTATAAAAATGTTTTAGACACAAATTGTACAACTAAAGGGACATGGCCTCAAACAATGGTGTAAGGATTTATTAAGCCAAAAATTGGCATATTTTTCTGCCATAGTAAATATGAGTAAGATAAGTAAGACAACAAATACTAGTTTACTGAGGGTCTTAAACTATGCTGGATTTTTCATTTAGAAGTAGATACTTTGATAAACTTGTTATTAAAATTTGCTTTTAATAAAAGATGAGCGGACCCCAACTCCAACCCCAACTATGTTCAGGCCCAAGGTAAAGGTGCGTCCCTGCCGAACAGCCAATCCTGCAAATTGATGCCCCTGGCCAACTAGCCATGTCTATGATTATACAGGGGGACTCCTGAATTAAAAAATAAGGTTCTGCTCAGCTATGACAGTGGCAAAATCCATGGAGGGAGGTAAAGTTTAGAGGGTATAGGGGCTTAATGGAAGCTGATTACTCTACATTTCAGTAGGAGCCTGTAGACAATGCAGTCAATTTAGATTTTTTGATTTACAGCTTTCTACTTCTGATTGTAACTTTAAGAGTGGATATCTCCGGTTCTCTGAAGCATCCGTACACAATCCTTACATCAATTTAAAGGGGAGACGTTCCTGTTTAATAAGTGTTTAATTGTGTTTCTAGGTGCAAGGGTACAGAATGTTGAAAGGTACCGAATGAAGGAGCTGCAGGAAAGACTTTCACTTTGCAGAAGCACCCTCTGCATCTATAGCTGCATCTAATGCTGCACATATGTATGGCATATTTTGATAAAAGTTACTACTTGTTAAAAAAAAAAACTTTAAGAAAAATTACATAACGGTTTATAATTTTTTTTTTCACATTTGTAGTCAATTATTGGAAAATTTTATAAAGAAAATAAAATTGGAATTAATAAAACTTAAGTTAAATTCTCACATGTCATTAAAAACAACAAAGTAGCAAATGTGCCTGTGAATGCAGTGCCTGAAGGAGCTTCTCCTGATGCTTTTCAATTAAACCACCAAGTTTTGGCAGCAGAGGTCATGGTGAAACTGACCCCGGACATTCAAAAAGCCCTAGAATGCACAAAGAAAGCTGCAATACAGTCACTTAAACAAGACTTAT
This sequence comes from Engystomops pustulosus, assembly GCA_019512145.1. NCBI lineage: Eukaryota > Metazoa > Chordata > Amphibia > Anura > Leptodactylidae > Engystomops > Engystomops pustulosus. The sequence goes on along the minus strand of CM033647.1, from coordinate 93,161,080 downwards.
CAATCCTATTTTAGAAAAATTATGGCGACTACTCCCTAATTCTGTTAGTGACCTTACATCTGCTGCTCAATCCCCACAGAGAGTATAGTATCTTCAGACACGTTCCTTTATTCATACAAAGTTTTTGCATACCAGTGTAGAGGGAGTGATGCAGACAAGCGACGGCCCATATATCTTATAGAATTAAATAATCAATTAGAATTAGAACTTGTATAAAGAATATGACAAACTTTTTTTTAACTGTATTTATTGAGTTTTTCCAATTTACAAACATTGGGTCTGGGACCCACAGGAGGAAAGGGAAAGGAATGGGTATGGAAAAAAAGGAAGGGAGAAGTTCTATCAGGTCACTATGTTCTGTTGAATTCAGAATTGCAATTCCAGTTCTCTTTAGCCGTTTGCGGGATCCTTTTCCAGTTTAAAGGTCGAAATCCAAAAGGTATTGGCTTGCAAAATGATGGCTTTGCAGGATAGTTTCATCCAGTTCTGGGAGAAAGGACGGGAGGCTGAGGAAGGGGGGACACACACAATATAATTAACACAAAACAAAACCAAAGAATCATGGCACCTGCTCATCATCTCATCCCTGGAGGTTATGCCACCCCCACCCCAGCCCAAGCATGGTGTATGTATAAGATGTATACATTCATATATTAGATTACAAACACTAACATTCCTCATCCAATTTCAATCAAGTTCTATTGGGGCATCTCCCACAAGTTGTCGTTCCTGGTACCACACTGTTCACAAAGCAATTTCTGAGATCTCGCCTCATCTCTGGTGACAGTACACTGATCAAACTTTCCCAAGTGGTGAAAAAAGATTGTACTGACTTTTCCCTACTCAGGGAGGCTTTTATCCAGTCCATATGCATTATATACGTGAGCTTGTCTAGAAACATTCTGAAAGGGGGAGCTGTGGGGCTGAGCCACGTTTGGAGGATGCTTTTACAACCCGCTAGTCACCCTCTGGTACAATGTTGTGTTTCTGTACCTACATACCCAACTATGCGCCTGTTCGATGGTCATAGGGTCTTGAGGACAGTCAATTTGAAGGGCTCTCGGGAGATCTACAGTGAGATATTTTATTAACGTGTCCCCAGTTATTTACTCCGGGATACCCACAAATCCCAGATTATTTCTACTGTCCCTGTTTTCCAAGTCCTCCAGTTTGTCTTGGAAAGACTCCTCCATTGTGATTCTTTGTTGCACGGATTGTTCCAAGGCAGCAACAGAGGTTTCTGTGGCTGCGACTATGGTTTTCATCTCTCCTATACGCTGTGTGTTGTTGATGATTTGCATTAGTGCATTGTTAATGGAGGTGTGAAGGACTTCCAGTCTCTTGTCTATAAAAGGCATCAGGACTCGGGAGACTTCTTGGGTAACATCCCCTGCCCTATCCTGTGTGGGTTCCGGTGATGAAGGTGCATGATAGACAGGTGACAAATTTGGAGGAGTGATGTCATCAGAAGGAGGTGAACATGATGCTTCATCTTGGGGACGTACATTAAGGGTGTCTCTGCTTTATGTGCCCTTGCGGCCCGGCCTCTGGTCCTTCTCAGTAGCTTGAGGGTGCGTTCACACGTTGCGCTTCGGTTGCGTTTTCATTGCGTTTTAAAACAGCGGAGATGCAGTGATTTGCCTAATTATGTTACTATTTACATTTGTTAACGCTGTGTTAACGCATGCATTAACACATTGTTAACAAATGTGTTAACAACGCGTTTACAGTGCGTTTTGTAAACGCAAGTGTGAACAGTAATGTAATTAGGCAAATCACCTCATCTCAGCTGTTGTAATGCGTTTTAAAACGCAATGAAAACGCAACCAAAGCGCAACATGTGAACGCGCCCTTAAGCTTTTGTAGGCATATTGGACTGTAGAGTCCAAACTTTTGCATGCCCTGGTGCCAGAGGAAGATATAATAAGAGGAGGAAAAGTTGGGATCTTATACAAAAGGTTCTTAGAAGTGCTGTTTGGGGAGTAGCCTATAGACAGGGGCTTGGATTGGCGAAAGCTCGCCTGGCAGCGGAGCGCCAGCTCCATGCCAAGATCCAACTAACATAGTTTTAACTGCAGCACCTTTAATCTACTACTAGTTCACTGCCTCCATACATCGTCCCCTTATCAAACGAGCTGTGTCAGGCAGAATTTTGGGTTGTTTTCATGACTTCCATGTTAACTTTGTCGCCACCCTGCTGTGTAATCCACAAAATATGTTCGTTATTCGAGACGAGCACTCGAGCATCGGGAAAAGTTCGTCTCGAATAACGAGTACCCGAGCATTTTAGTGTTCGCTCATCTCTAGTAACATCCCCTGCCCTATCCTGTGTGGGTTCCGGTGATGAAGGTGCATCATAGACAGGTGACAAATTTGGAGGAGTGATGTCATCAGGAGGAGGTGAACATGATGCTTCATCTTGGGGACGTACATTAAGGGTGGCTCTGCTTTATGTGCCCTTGTGGCCCGGCCTCTGGGCCTTCTCAGTAGCTTGAGGGTGCGTTCACACGTTGCGCTTCGGTTGCGTTTTCATTGCGTTTTAAAACGCATTACAACAGCGGAGATGCAGTGATTTGCCTAATTATGTTACTATTTACATTTGTTAATGCTGTGTTAACGCATGCATTAACACATTGTTAACGCATGTGTTAACATCGCGTTTACAGTGAGTTTTGTAAACGCAAGTGTGAACAGTAATGTAATTAGGCACTAGAACCTTTTTTATCTGATGACTATGGACAGTAAAAGATCTTTATCTAGGGCTTAAACTGCCCTGCAGTTGAACCCTTTTTATGGTTAATGGGATGACGGCAGAAACCTAGACACACCAGTCTCTTAGAAAATGAAGAATCACACTGTTTATTAGCGCGCAGCCACATATATAAAACGCAAAAAATTGGCTTCAAAGGTGGATGAAAAGGTGATGGAATACTGCAATGCTATAGGTCACCTTGAATATCTCCCCATAAATTCACAACATGCAGATGAACTTTACATATTATCTATCACACAGAGCATTGTCTCCAGGGAGACAGAATGTTTTTACCAAGAGTCCTGAAAATAGGACTCCGATGGCTCCTTTTGCTGAAGCAAAAATATAGGACAAGAGTCAAGGACAGAATGGTCTCAGCAGATTTAAACAAAATTGTTTGTATCATGAGATGGCTAGACATTTTACAATATAGCTTCTAACTGGACAACATCCCCCCCCCCAGTTACCCCATCCATACCTGCATGTGATGGAGCAGAGATTAGTTTTGTGATTGAATAACGTTTACCTTTTGTTTTACAGGGATTAAGTCTCCGTGGCCCCAGCAGGAATGGCATGATCTTGAAGCCTCACTTACATAAAGACTGGCAGCGACGAGTAGCTACCTGATTTAACCAGCCTGCCAGAAAGATCTGCAGGTAAGTTAATGGATTATATAATAGTTCTTCATACTTGTGGTGGTGGTCTACAGTCAAATGATGAAAATTCTCCGGAACCACTGCATATTCCGTGATGAATCCTCTACAACCCTATTTATCTGATGACTTTAGACAGTGCTGTGTTCTATAAATGATCAGTTGTTATTATCTTGGTACGGGTGAGTTTGCTTAATAGGTTTGAAGCACTCTGCTGAACTGACATGTAATTTCGAGTTCAATTCCGTATTTGGTACTGTCGATGCCTGACACTCGCTTTTGTACAATCTGCCTTAAATGAAAGTGTGTGGTGTTGAGGGATACTTCTGCAGCAGAAGTTGTGTGCTGGAAATCTGTTCTGTGGCCATCACGGTTTCTGCTACTTTTCTGACCTATTACCTTTAACTACTAGGCGCAAGGAGTGTCAGACCAAGGCCTGCCGGATAGACCCCAGGAGCTTTTTCTGGATCAGTCAGGCTAGTGGTGAGATGTCCCACCATAAGATGGCACACAAAGGTGCTACTTGGACTGGCAGCAATGAGTAGCTACCTGGTTTAACAAGCCTGCCAGAAAGATCTGCAGGTAAGTTAATGCATTATATGATAGTTCTGCATACTTGTGTGTTGTTGGTCTTCAGTCAAATGATGAAAATTCTCCGGCCACTGCATATTCCGTGATGAATCCTCTACAACCCCTTTTATCTGATGTGACTTTAGACAGTGCTGTGTGCTATAAATGATCAGTTGATATTATCTTGATAGGGGTGTTGTATATGGGTGAGTTTGCTGAACTGACATGTCATATCGAGTTCAATTTCACACTTGATACAGTAGATTTCCTCAGACACTCGCTCTTGTACTTGTAGTAAACATGCAATTACCTCCCGATGTCCTACCCCCAACGTCTCGCAGGGCACGGAAGCTGCACCCAGACAGCTGCCCGTTGGCCCACCCGTCCATCGCTGTAATGAAATGGGCAATGTATAGGAGGGACCAAGGAGTTAAGTACGTGTTGCCGCCTTCAGTCTAGATTCCAGCTTGGATCACGATGTACTGCATGCAGACGTGGGTACCCTAATATCACCAGCATTTTAGAAAGCTGGGTATTGAGGACCTATGCGGCTTCTACATAGTAGTATTAATCCTATGATGAAGCTTAACCCCATAGCGCAATAAGACGTAACCTTACGTCTTGCTGCGCATGGGGGAGTATGAAGAGGGCTCACGGGCTGATCCCTGGTTCATAAGATTTAACCCTTTGATCGCTGCCGGCGACATTAAAGTGCCGGCAGCGTGTGGCCGCCGCCATCTTGGCTTCCGGTCATCGCTCCCCATGACTTCATCAGTCTGTTGCCATGACAGCCTCGGATCACACAAAAATCCGAGGCTATCATGTTTTAGGCTATCTATTACAATGTGCGATTTGCGCATTGTAATAGATGGTGTGCAAAATCCCCGTATACTGCAGTATATGATGGGATCAATCAGACAACCTAGGGTTAAAGTACCCTAGGGAGTCTGAAAAATAATAAAAAAATAAATGAAAAGTGAAAAAAAAATTGTAAAAACCTAAAAATTCTAATCACCCCCCTTTCCCCAGAACTGATATAAATATAAACAGTAAAAATCATACTCATATTAGGTATCACTGTCCGAAAATGCCCGATCTATCAAAATAATAAGTTTTTCACTGCGTTTAACCTCGTAACGGAAAATAGCGCCCGAAGTCCAAAAAATTGGCTTCAAAGGTGGATGAAAAGGTGATGGAATACTGCAATGCTATAGGTCACCTTGAATATCTCCCCATAAATTCACAACATGCAGATGAACTTTACATATTATCTATCACACAGAGCATTGTCTCCAGGGAGACAGAATGTTTTTACCAAGAGTCCTGAAAATAGGACTCCGATGGCTCCTTTTGCTGAAGCAAAAATATAGGACAAGAGTCAAGGACAGAATGGTCTCAGCAGATTTAAACAAAATTGTTTGTATCATGAGATGGCTAGACATTTTACAATATAGCTTCTAACTGGACAACATCCCCCCCCCCAGTTACCCCATCCATACCTGCATGTGATGGAGCAGAGATTAGTTTTGTGATTGAATAACGTTTACCTTTTGTTTTACAGGGATTAAGTCTCCGTGGCCCCAGCAGGAATGGCATGATCTTGAAGCCTCACTTACATAAAGACTGGCAGCGACGAGTAGCTACCTGATTTAACCAGCCTGCCAGAAAGATCTGCAGGTAAGTTAATGGATTATATAATAGTTCTTCATACTTGTGGTGGTGGTCTACAGTCAAATGATGAAAATTCTCCGGAACCACTGCATATTCCGTGATGAATCCTCTACAACCCTATTTATCTGATGACTTTAGACAGTGCTGTGTTCTATAAATGATCAGTTGTTATTATCTTGGTACGGGTGAGTTTGCTTAATAGGTTTGAAGCACTCTGCTGAACTGACATGTAATTTCGAGTTCAATTCCGTATTTGGTACTGTCGATGCCTGACACTCGCTTTTGTACAATCTGCCTTAAATGAAAGTGTGTGGTGTTGAGGGATACTTCTGCAGCAGAAGTTGTGTGCTGGAAATCTGTTCTGTGGCCATCACGGTTTCTGCTACTTTTCTGACATATTACCTTTAACTACTAGGCGCAAGGAGTGTCAGACCAAGGCCTGCCGGATAGACCCCAAGAGCTTTTTCTGGATCAGTCAGGCTAGTGGTGAGATGTCCCACCATAAGATGGCACACAAAGGTGCTACTTGGACTGGCAGCAATGAGTAGCTACCTGGTTTAACAAGCCTGCCAGAAAGATCTGCAGGTAAGTTAATGCATTATATGATAGTTCTGCATACTTGTGGTGTTGGTCTACAGTCAAATGATGAAAATTCTCCGGAACCACTGCATATTCCGTGATGAATCCTCTACAACCCTTTTTATCTGATGACTATGGACAGTGCTGTGTGCTATAAATGATCAGTTGATATTATCTTGATAGGGTTGTTGTACATGGGTGAGTTTGCTTCATAAGTTTGCTGAACTGACATGTCATATCGAGTTCAATTTCACACTTGATACAGTAGATTTCCTCAGACACTCGCTCTTGTACTTGTAGTAAACATGCAATTACCTCCCGGTGTCCTACCCCCAACGTCTCGCAGGGCACGGAAGCTGCACCCAGACAGCTGCCCGTTGGCCCACCCGTCCATCGCTGTAATGAAATGGGCAATGTATAGGAGGGACCAAGGAGTTAAGTACGTGTTGCCGCCTTCAGTCTAGATTCCAGCTTGGATCACGATGTACTGCATGCAGACGTGGGTACCCTAATATCACCAGCATTTTAGAAAGCTGGGTATTGAGGACCTATGCGGCTTCTACATAGTAGTATTAATCCTATGATGAAGCTTAACCCCATAGCGCAATAAGACGTAACCTTACGTCTTGCTGCGCATGGGGGAGTATGAAGAGGGCTCACGGGCTGATCCCTGGTTCATAAGATTTAACCCTTTGATCGCTGCCGGCGGCATTAAAGTGCCGGCAGCGTGTGGCCGCCGCCATCTTGGCTTCCGATCATCGCTCCCCGTGACTTCATCGGTCTGTTGCCATGACAGCCTCGGATCACACAAAAATCCGAGGCTATCTATTACAATGTGCGATTTGCACATTGTAATAGATGGTGTGCAAAATCCCCGTATACTGCAGTATATGATGGGATCAATCAGACAACCTAGGGTTAAAGTACCCTAGGGAGTCTGAAAAATAATAAAAAAATGAAAAGTAAAAAAAAATTATAAAAACCTAAAAATTCAAATAACCCCCCCCTTTCCCCAGAACTGATATAAATATAAACAGTAAAAATCATACTCACATTAGGTATCACTGTCCGAAAATGCCCGATCTATCAAAATATAATAAGTTTTTCACTGCGTTTAACCTCTTAACGGAAAATAGCGCCCGAAGTCAAAATGGCATTTTTTGCCATTTTGAAAAATAGAAAAAATTCTATTAAAAGTGATCAAAAGATCATCCAGTTCTAAAAATAAAAGCATTGAAAACGTCATCAAGTCGCAAAAAATGACACCACCCACAGCTCCGTACACCAAAGTGTGAAAAATTTATAAGCGCAAGAAGATGGCAAAATGAAGAATTTTTTTTTCTCTACAGGAGGTTTTAATTTTTGTAAATGTATGAAAACAATTAAAATTTGGGATCCCCGTGATCGTACTGACCCAATGAATGAAATAGACCTGTCATTTGGGGCGCACAGTGAAAGCTGTAAAAACCAAGCCCACAAGAAGTGGCGCAAATGTGTTTTTTCATCATTTTCACTGCATTCAGAATTTTTTTCCTGGTTCCCAGTACATGGCATGGAATGTTGAATACTACCACTACGAAGTGCTATTTGTAACGCAGAAAATAAGCCGTCACACAGCTCTTTAGATGGAAAAATTAAAAAGTTATAGATTTTTGAATGTGGGAAGTGAAAAATAAAAACGTAAAAAGGAATAGGGCCTGGTCCTTAAGGGGTTAAATAACCTGTCAGGCAAAATAAACCATCTAGGAACACTGCAGCTTCCTATAGTAATAGCGGTGTTGGCTTTATCAGAACATACCGATAATCTCGAGACCGTACATAACAGTCCAAACGCCAGACAAAACTTGAATTGGTCTGCCGTATTCATGAGGGCCGGTGACTGCAACATGGACCCTGGCTATCACTGCCGACATCGGGTGTTGGACCGGGGCAGAATATACAGAGGGGAGCGTCTCCTTGCTTATCCTTACAATAGTGTAATTACTTCTATGTACAAACTGTCTCCAAACACTTTTTTTGAGGTGCTGATAAGTCGTTTATCCAAGGATCTTCCATACCCAGTACTTTTCAAATATTGTTATTCCTTAGCATTTACTTAATGCATGTGTATAGTCTTATTGTGCCAAAGATCCGTTATTGGACACAATTTAATGTGCTGTGCTGTACCGTACATTTTTACAGTGGCTCACTGTATAGGACAGGTCAGTCTGATTACCATAATGCATACCCCGAACCCAAGAGGTATTACAGCCATATACAGTTTATGGTTCTGAAATCTGTTGTATGGGACAGTTGTGCCATTGTAATGTCAGTATTGTGGATGAATGTTTGAGGGCTTTAGTCAACAAGGTATTTGGTTTATATTTACAGGTTTTTTTTTATTTTTTTATTGCAAGTATGACAATCTTTTTGTTTGTTTTTTGGGTCTACAAGAAGGAAAAACCAAGAGTTTTCACAGACAACGAAAATCACTTCAAAGCCTTTGTGCGAGAGAAGGTGTATGGCACTGGGGGAAGAGTGACGGAGGCAATAACCTTCAACAAGGTCACCACAGGTAGGTGGTTAAAAAATATTTTATTTTATTGGAGGTGAATAAGTCTAAGACGTATATCCATATTTTTGGAATACTGAGAAGCCACTCTTGGGTTAATCTATTAACATACAAGCTATTTCTGTACTCAAAAATTAGAATCTTGGTTACAATTCTATATTTCCTTTTTCCCTTAAAGGGGTATTCCCATTAAGGCAATTTAATGTTAGTCTGTATTTATTTTGTACAATGTTCCAATATACCTCCTGTATAAATTCCTCAGTTTTCTATCTCTGCTTGCTGTCTTTAGAAAGCTTCTGTTTACTACCAGTGGACAGAAATCTGACAATGGTCACACAGTTGCATAGCTCAATATAACATAATATTCAGAGCTGTGTGATATGAGCCATGCACCTGTGACCATGGTCAGATTTCTTGCTATCATTCTATAGAAAGATTTGTTTAGTGTCAGTGGACAGAAGAGTTCCAGAATACCCTGAGAAATTGATACAGGAGGTATATTAGAAAATTGTATACCCTTTGCTAATACAAACTATAACATTAATTTGCCGAAATGGAAATACCCCTTTATTCTTATGGGTCCAGGCAATGCTTAAACCTCAATGACCCCATCCATTACCTGCATGTACCAATGTTATTGGGGCATTGTACCATGTAACATAGCCTTGATGCAACTGCTGCAACAGTATCATTGTCGTTGAAGGTTTTTATACTCTTTGAATGTAGGAGCTAAAGATGACCTGAGAAAGGTGACCCGGGTAGCATAAAATGTGGTGAAGCAATATGGCATGGTACCCAGTATTGGGCAGTTGTCCTTTCTGGACACTTCAACTGGCATCGGAAGATGACACTTTAGTCAAGAATTACATAATCCGTCATCTGTAAGTTTTGTTTTATATTGGTAAGCTTTGTCTGAATTTTTAATTAAGACACATTGACCTTTATCAGGGCATGTGAGCCCTGAAATAATCGCAATGCCTTGCGGATTGCCTGGCATTGCAATAATGTTTACCAATATGACCTTTTCACGCCAAGTGGATGTGTGAAGGGTGGTGTGGCTGATTGGACCGGTGTAACTGTCTCTTATGTGATCACTGTGCTCAAAACTGATCTGGCTAGTCTTAATACATTTGCATCCCTTGGTCAAGAATTTTTGCTGGCTCCCACAGTCTTCTATAGTTATTTACAATTACGTTACTGTTGGGGTGCAGTGTAAGGGAGGGACCTGAAGATTGAGCACAGCCCTTTAGAAGCCATTGGCAGGAATAAAGATCTCACAAAACCTACATCCTCCTGTAAACAGTTAATGGACGCTCATCTTAAAGAAATTACACATAATTGGCGGTCGATAGTTATCAGTGCCTGGGACCAGTTGATACCGGTCAAATGGCTACACTGAATAGATCTGCGTTGTTTGCAAACTTCACTCTGATCAATGCACAAGATATGGGGAGAGTATGGGTACATTTTTTCCACATGGTGTGGAAATGCCCATCCATTCAATTGGATGACATTCATTTCTACATTGGCATCTGCACGTCGCTTGGTCTGCTACCCTGGGCTAAACTTTTTAGTTTACTAATGTTCTATGGTAGGAAAGGGATTTTACAAAACTGGAAGCCTTCCAAGCTTCCCCACACTTGCTAAGTGGATCTCGCTGATCAATGCACATCTTCAGTTGCATGATAGATGTACTGTCCACCAAATTGTGCAGAAATTTGTCTCATCAGGAATAGTGCAGCCGTGACACAAATGAGTAGCGTGTGACACATGTGGCGCGGACACCTCTTAAATACCTGTGCAAGCAGTTTGCAGGTAAAAGAACATGCAAAGTCTTAAAAAAAATGTCGCAGGAGATTTGGTTTATATAGCCCACTGTGTACTCGCTGCACCTTGACTTGGTGTAGTAGACCTCTGTAAGGGCTGTGATCTGACCAGAATTTGTGAGACCAGATCATGGTTTCCGATGCTGTTGTGTAAATGGAGGCCAAGTTGTACCAAGGGAATGGGGGGTGATTTAAAACTTCTCTTTGTTTTTTATATCAAGAAAAAAATGGATATTGCTTTTAAGCAAAAATGGTGCAATGGTTTAAATTCTGCATGCTGTTGGCAAGACTAAAAACGTCTAGTGCCAGTAGTCTAATCTGAATTATGCAGACAGGTCAGAAAAGTAGAGGATTGTTCCCCTGTCAATTCAGACCAGTTCACCTTTAATGTGAACTGCATCCTATTAAAGTGGTCACTCTTGTAGGCTGATAGGTGAGAATATGCAGCATTGCTAATGGTAGACCTGCAGCCAGTGTTGCTGGTATGTATAAGTGTTTTATTGTACAATTGCTACTCTCCAATCCAGAGAGCTTATCTTGGTTCCAGTATGTAGCAGGCAGCTGTGCTCTCCCCACACTCCACACGTGACCCCACACTCCCACCCTCATTTTTGTCTTCCTGCGATTGTCAGTGCCAGCTTCACAGTAAGACATTTAGGGCCGAGCAGTCTGCCTGTCAGCCAATGCAAGTGCAAAAAAATAAATGTAAAATGGGGGAAAAAATCCCCAAAAATTCAGTTTCTTGCATCATCCTAATACAAAATGACACTTATAAAATGATGCCATCACATAGCAGACATGTGGTATATGTTAGTAACTGATTTGGGTAGTAAAACATTCCATTTGAAAATAGAACATTTTGAAAATGGCAAACATATGATCTATATAAATTTTACCCCTAACTTGGAGTACAACATGTCACCATAAACCTGGGGTGTCACTACAGTGGTAGCAGCCGCTATGGGGCCCACAGTGTCAGGGGGGGCCCCATCGTCCAACCTTCCACTAAAGAATGGAGAATGTGCAACATTATATACAGATTTTGCTGCACATTGTACAGCATAATATGTGTCAGTCAGTCAGTCACCGGGGCCCCCATTCAGAAGTCAGCAATGGGGCCCTGTCTTTCCTAGTTAACCCCTGATCAAAACCATGTCTTTTACGCTTAAGCAATCTAAAGTTATTACCACGTACAATGACGCGTGGCTGTTTGATGAAATAGGCCTTGGTTATCAAGACACAAATGAGTTCGGTCACTAAGTGGTTAATATAATTAAGATAATGCTTCCTGTGCTTCAGGCATGTATACTGAGATTATGCTGTTTAGAAGTTGCTGATCTACAGATTCTCAATTTCCAATGCTGCCCAGTTAATACTGCCTGCAACTTCATAAATCCTACATATTCTATAATCATAAAGAATAAATTACAATCTCCTTTTTGGATAATTTAATTTACTTTTAGTATAAGAAACTTACAAATTATTGATCAGAAAATACATAAACAGTCGTACAAATAATGGTGTCTAAACATAAGAATAAGTCTTGTTATTGTGTGTGTGTGTTCCTGAGCGACTTTTTTGGTGCTCTCTTGGAGTGAAATACAAACCACACAAAGCATGAGCAGGATATATTAAGCACCCTTGCCGCTCATCAGACTTTGAATGTGATCTACCACTTCACCTCTCCCTCTATCAGTTGTGGCAGAGTAGAAAGACTGGCACCTTTGTGGTAATCAATCTTTAAAATTTTACCTGTGTATCAAACATTATTCTGTCTACTGTTCTCAAGTATACATTTCCTTTCTCCTTAGCTGGCCAATGCCCTCTGCCCCGCAGTTGGGTTGATGCTGAACGGGAAACAATACACTGGAGAAGAGGAATCTCGGAGACCACCACCTCAGAAAGATCAGGCTGAAGATAAACCCAATATGACTCCTGCCTAAAATGAGTGACAGGCCACTAATGGGCAGGAGAGCATACAATCTTTTAAAGGGTATTACAGTAACTACTTCTTACCCTAAGCATACTTAAGGGGAGCCCTGTGTATGCCTTGTGAATACAAGACCAGGTTGCACAAGCTGTAAATAACATTCAGCAGTTCCTTTGTAGTCGCAATTGATGTATTGTAGCTGCATTCATATGGGCAACACAGGACTTTTGCTGTTGTGATCAGTGGCACCTCCAGGGCAGTACCCAGTGGATAGGGAATAACCTGTTACCAGAATGCATCATTAAAGTAGTTCAATTGTTTGTTTGTTTCCACTTTCAAATTTGATAAGCAAAAACAAAAATTATTAATTTAGACAGATTAAACGGTGATTTTCCAGTACAAAAAAAACTTCAAATCTATGCCAATTTCCCCCATCTTGTGCCCCATACACGTCCATAATGTAAAAATTTGAATATGGTCTATCAACAAACTGGTAATGGGGTGAATCCTGTATTTTATATTTCATGAAGCAAAATTGTAAATGTATTTGAATAAAAACATTGATAGAATGGAGTTATCATTTTTATATGAAAAGGAATTTATCTGCTTTGGATCGATTTGGTTTTGGTGTCCACTACCACTAGCTGATTTGGATTGGAACTTGCAGGTGTAGGCACCGTGACACTGGTAACTTTCTTATTTATTATCCATGGCCGCCTTCCTTCTATAATCAACTTTTTAAATTATGAAATGAGCATCAGGGGTTACCCTAGCCCCTCTTGTGCAGTGAGTACTTTGTCATGGATCAAATATAAGGGGATTACCACAGTCATGGTGCCTGGATCTGAGTAGGCATCCATGGTTTATCATGCGCCAATCCAAGCCCCTGTCTCTAGGCTACTCCCCAAACAGCACTTCTAAGAACCTTTTGTATAAGATCAAGTGTAGTAGCGTTCTTATAAGTTTGGGATATGGCGGGTGAGGGGAATGTAAACAGATGCGCAAGAAGCGCTGAAAAAATATCCCTAAATGGTAAAAGTTTGCCAGTATATTTTGTGGATAACACAGCAGGGTGGCGACAAAGTTAACAACTTTGATGTGGAATCCATGAAAACAACCCAAATTTCTGCCTGACACACCTCGTTTGATAAGGGGACGATGTATGGAGGCAGCTATATGGACGACTTTTGGAGGTAGCAATGGAGACAACGTGTGGAGGTTGCTATGGAGACAATTTAATTTGGATAGTGCCTGTATGTGGCAGTCCAAAAAAGTTTTCAAACCAGAGGAGCAGGTAGGTGGCCCTCCAGAAAAATGTACAATGGGATAGATTGAGTGCCTGTATGTGGCAGTCCCAAATTGTTCAAACCAGAGGAGCAGGTAGGTGCCCTCCAGTAAAATGATAGTTGAGTGCCGTTGGTGGGCGTCCAAAAATTGTTCCAAACCGAGAGGAGCAGGTATGTGGCCCTGCAGTAACATGAATAGATTGAGTGCCTTGTTATGTGCAGTCCCAGAAAATGTTTCAAACCAGAGTAGCAGGTAGTTGGCCTCCAGTAAAAATGGGATAGATTGAGTGCCTTTTGTGGGCAGTCCCAAAAATGTTTCAAACATAGGACAGGTTAGGTGGCCCTCCAGTAAAATGATAGATTGAGTCCTGTATGTTGGCAGTCCCAAAATTGTCAAACCAGGAGCAGGTAGGTGGGCCCTGCCAGTAAATGGAATAGATTGAGTTCCTGTATGTGGCCGTCCCAAAAATGTTCAAACCAGAGAGCAGGTAGGTGGCCCTCCAGTAAAATGGATAGATTGGAGTGCCTGTATGTGTCAGTCCCAAAAATCCTTCAAACCAGAGGAGCAGGTAGGTTGGCCCTGCGGTAAAAATGGAATAGGTATTTGAGTGCCTGTAATGTGGCGTCCCAAAAATGTTTCAAACGGAGAGGAGCAGTAAGGGTGGCCCTCCAGTAAAATGAATAGATTGAGTGCTGGTATGTTTTTTGTCCAAGCCCAAAAATGTTTTCAACCAACAGTAGGAGCATGTTAGTGGCCCTCCAGTCAAAATGGAATAGATTGAGTGCCTGAAATGGAATAGATTGAGTGCTTGTATGTGGCAGTCCCAAAAATTTTTAAAAACAGAGGACCGGGTAGGTGGCCCTCCAGAAAAATGGAATAGATTGAGTGCCTGTATGTGGCACTCACAAAAATTGTTTCAAACAGAGGACCGGGTAGGTGGCCCTCCAGAAAAATTAAATGCATAAAGTACTATAGCAAGAGCCAGTGGGCCCTGTCAAAAAATAGCCAGTTTCCTCTGCTTTACTGTACAAAGAGGAGGAGAAGGAGGAAAATGAGGAGGAGGAGGAGTGGATCAATTATTCAGGTTGAGCTTCCTTCACCTGGTGGAGATTGGAAATTCTGAGAAATCCAGCCTTTATTCACTTTAATAAGCGTCAGCCTGTCAGCGCTGTCAGTCGACAGGCGTGTACGCTTATCTGTGATGATGCCACCAGCTGCACTGAAAACCCGCTCGGACAAGAAACACAACGGTAGCAAGTCCCCCTGCTAATTCCTCACAAAATGGTACTAGATGCAAATTAAAATAAAAAAAGTAGAACGTTATTGTAGCCCTAAGAAGGGCTGTTGGGTTCTTTGAGAATCACTCCTGCCTAACAGTAAGCTAATAGAACACCCTAACGCTTTCCCTGACCAGCAGCAGCTCTCTCCCTAGCGGCATCCAGACACAGAATGATCCGAGCAGCGCGGGCAGCGGCTAGTCTATCCCAGGGTCACCTGATCTGGCCAGCCAACCACTGCTATCGACGTGTAAGGGTACCACGTCATGCTGGGTGGAGTGCAGAGTCTCCTGGCTTGTGATTGGCTCTGTTTCTGGCCGCCAAAAAGCAAAACGGCGGGAGCTGCCATTTTCTCGAGCGGGCGAAGTATTCGTCCGAGCAACGAGCAGTTTCGAGTACCCTAATGCTCGACCGAGCATCAAGCTCGGACGAGCATGTTCGCTCATCTCTAGTTATCATTTTTTAGATATTTTCATATTGATGTCTTTGCTTTCTGTTCTCATTGGGGCACATAAATCAAACGTTTAGCTTTCCTTTTTCTCCAATTTTTGTGACTTTTCATGCTGCTTGTGCTCATTTGCGACTTTTTTTGCTCCTAAAACTGTCTCCCTTCAAAGTTTGCCATTGTCTAGTTTTCTGCAGTGTTCCCTGAGTAATCATCTGAATCCACATGTGAAAGTTGCAACTTTTTTAAAAAGTCGCAAATTTTGGATCAAATCTGATCAGGCATAGAAAATAGCTTGGAACTAATTGCTACTTTTGGAGACTTTTTGCAACTTTTGTGTTAAAAAGGCAAAAAAATTTACTAAAGACCAAAAGGAAAAACTGCTACATCTGAACAGCAGAAAAGCCAAGAAAACTCCCAAAAAACAGACAGACAATGCCAGACTTATGATACTGTCACGGGTGCTCCTGCAACCCAAATCGCGGGTCGCAGGCTCACCCGTGTACCCCAGGGGTCGCAGGCGCGGCGCCAGCGCAACTCACTTCTCCTCATTCCGGATCCACAGCCGAGCTCCACGCGGGTCCCCGTCTCCTAAGGCGCGCTTGCGGCATCTTCCGGTAATTTATAGAGCCATTGCACCACTGATTGGTGGCTGGCTGAACATCTGCGCCTTTAAAAATCCAACACCTCCCTTCCTGCCTTGCCAGATCTTTGTGCCTTGAGCCTTGGAGAAAACTGTTTTGATGCCTTGCACTGTTTCTGAGTATTTCCGTTGTGACCCTGGTTCAGTTTCTGACTTCGCTCCTTTGCCGCCTGCCCGTCCTGACCTCCTGCCTGTCCCCGACTACGAGATTTCATGCCATTTTTGTACCTCGACCTTGGCTGCCACTGCGGGCAAGTTACATCTGTGGAACAACCTCGTGGTACCACGCCACAGCAAGTCCAAGTCAAACGTTGCAGTGCATTTCATCATTTAATTTATTCTGAAAATGTCAGTTTGGCCTAAATGAATGTATTTTCCAAAAAACTTCCATAGTTTCTAAATCGCAGGTCCATATTGTTTTAACCCATGTGAAACACTTAAAGGGTTAATGGACTTAATAGAAGTTGTTTTACATACGTTGAGGGGTGACGATACAAAAATAAGTGAGATTTTCTTATTAGTTTTTATTCAGTAAAATTGTAAAAATATATAAATGAGGTATCACCATAACCTTAGTGATCCATAGAATAAAGATAATATTATTTTTATGGTACAGTGAATTGCCCCCAAAAAATACAAGAAGAAAGGAGAGCAAAATTTACAAATTTTTCCTACATACATAAAGGAGTTAATAAAATCTCAATGAGCTAATGACCCACTTAAATGAAGTATTTGTAAAGTGTATCTAATGTCGCACAAAATAAGCCTTTATTTGTCCAAATCTCCCAAAAAATAAAGATTGTATAGCCAATAAAAAGGGACATGAAAAGCAGCTTCCCTTCAATGCCCTGGTGTGTGCCGAAACTACAGTTTACCACCACATATGGGGTATTGTTACACTCAGGAGAAATTGGGTATCAAACTTTGAGGACCATTTTGGAATTTTATCCACTGAGAATTTGTACATTTTTTGAAAAACACATTCATTTAGCCAAAAAAATGTAAATTTCAAAATTGCATCCGATCTTGTTTTATCCCCTGTAAAATAATTAAAGGGTTAACAAACTTCATGAAAGGGGTGTAGTTTTATAATGGGGTAATTTATGGGGTTTTACTTTTATTAAAGTGACTTGAATTCTAAGCAGGTCCTGCAAAAGCGTGATTTTGTGTTTTTAATGATAATTTATGAGAAATCGTACCTAAAGTTCAAAGCCCCATAACATCTTACAAAAATGAGAGAATGAATAAAAAACCATGGAAACATAAAGCAGACATTCGGTTAATGTGAGTTAACAAGTTTTTCTGCTGTTATGACTACGTATGGAAAAAGTAGAACATTTTCAATTTCAAAAATCGAGACTTTCCAAATTTTCACCAAATATCTGTTTTTTTTTTCATAAATAAACGCAACAGATACCACCAAAATTTACTTTCAGCTGACATGAAGTACAAAGTGACATGAAAACAATTTCAAAATCACTTGGATATGTTAAAGCTTTCCGGAGTTATAACCACTTTTAGTGACACAGGGCAGATTTGAAAATATGGGCCGTGTCAGGAAGGTGAAAAGTGGATTCGGCGTTAAGGGGTTAAATATCATAGGGGACATATACAAATATAATATTACAGAGTACAAACATTTATATGGAACAATAGGAGTCAGGGCCCTGCTCACCAGAGCTTATAGTCTATGAGGATGAAGGAGGTGACACAGTAAGTATAAGTTCTAGTATAACGGTCCAGCCATTCTTTATATGGGAACAATATAAAATAGTTTAATAAATAAAAATTCTGTTGCTTGAACCAGCCATCAGCGGCCATCTTATATGCAAGGTCCAAGGTTAAAGTGACTGCAGAGAAGCCTGGAGCTTGGTATATATCAGCTGTTTGCTGGATAACGGACGGGAGGAGCACATAGGGTGAATTAGTAAAGAGAGTTGATATTTCATGCAGTTAGCAAGTGTGATAGGCTTGCCTAAAGAGATGGGTTTTAAGAGCACGTTTGAAACTTCAGAGGGTGGGTATTAGTCTCAGAGTCCAGAAAATTGGTGTGACTCGGGAGAAGTCCTGGGAACGTGCATGGGAGGTTCAAATTAAGGTAGAAATTAATATCATTGGCAGATCGAAGAGCAGCGGGTTGGGCGGTATACTGAAATGAGAGAAGAGAGATAGGGAGGTGCAGTATTATGCAGACCTTTGTGGATGAGGGTTATTATTTTAAACTGTATTCGGAAGGAGACGGGCAGCTAGTGCAGTGATTGGCACAGGTTGGAGGCATCCGTGTAGTGTTTGGATTTGAAAGACAAGCCTGGCTGCTGCATTAATAATGGATTGTAAAGGAGAAAGTTTAGTGAGTGGGAGACCGATTAGTAGGAAGTTACAGTAGTGAATCAGTGCAAGAATTAGCATTTTAGAATTTTTAATAGTCAGAAATGGTGGATTGTGGAGATGTTTTTGAGATACATGTGGCAATACTGAGCCAGAGATTGAATATACGGTGCAAAGGAGAGGTCGGAGTCCAGCACAACCCCCAGCGAGCCTGCTGCCTCGGTGCTATAGTGATCCCACAGACCGAGATGGAGCATCCTGAGGAGGAGCTGGTGGTCCACAGTATCGAACGCTGCAAATAGAATGAGGAACAAATAGTCACCTTTGGATTTAGCAATGAGGAGATCATTGTATTTAGTAAGAGCAGTTTCAGTGGAATGCATAGAGCGGAAACCAGATTGCAGGGGGTCAAGGAGGTAGTTAGCTGAGAGATAGCGAGTCCAGGGAAGGTTTTTTTTTAGTAACAACAGCATGCTTGAAAGAAGGGGGGACGACACCAGAAGAGATAGAGAGGTTAAAGATTTGAGGTGAGAAGTGACTGCTGGGGAGAGAGACTGTACGAGATATGAGGGGATGGGGTCACTGATGCAGGTAGAGGGGCGAGCAGAATAAAGGAGCCTGGACACTTCTTCCACTGTGACTAGCTTAAAGGAAGAGAGTGAACAAGGTAAGGCACCGGATGGAAGGGGATTGGTGGGGTGAGTGGATTGAGAAATTATTTCCTGGTGAATGCAATCAATTTTATATAATAAAATTAAATATAAAGTATCTAATCTTATATCCTCTATTTATGGCCTCTTTTATCCAAAAATTGAGTAATAAAAACATTTAAATGAGCCAGAAGTCCTTCTTCATCTTCATTTCACAACTACTGGAGAGACAGATCTTGAGGCCCAAGATTTAGAGAGCAAAGGTAAAGATTTTGAAAGGAGAAGCTTACGTCAGTGGCTGTGGGGGTAAGCTCTGTAGGAAAAAGATGCAAGTAGGAAGTGCTCTTGGGCTATGTATTAGCCTGTAAAGCTAGAACATAGAGGGCGCCTCTGAAGCATTTTTGGCTTAGTTACATGTTTTTATGACTTGCATTTTGGACGAAGGAGGCCATAAATAAAAGATATAAATACAAATCCCTGCTCATATGACCAAGCATGATTTATCATGTCCAAATTTGATTAATGATTTCCTTTAAAGGGAACCTGTCAGCAGAAATATACCTAATAAACCACTACCAGTATTTTGTCAAGCAGCTAAACACCTTTCAGATCATATATCTCTCATGACCCAGGGTAGAGATATCATCCAAAAAATCTACTTTGAAATGAGTGTAAATTTGTTGTATAAAGTGAAGGAGGCAGAGAGTTTAACACTAAAGTCAAACTTTCCCTTTCTCAGAATGCACCCTTCACGGTAATTGATGGTCCTGTACCTAGAGAAATCACTAATCAGATCTCCTGAAGTTTGGTGCATGATGTAACTCACAGAAGCTCTGCCTGCCTCCGGACACGGAAAGGATTGACAGATTGATAGCTCTTGACTTCACTGTTCACTGTTGCCTTTATATTACCAATTTACATTTCACTTCAAAGTTAATTTTCTGGGTGATGGAACCATGCTGGGCTATGAAAGAAACATGATCTGTAAGGTGTAAGGCTGCTAGACAACATACTGGTAGTAGTTTTTAGGCCAGTCTCTGATGACAGGTTCCCTTTAATGTAATGCACGTGAACCCCTTATTAAATGTACAGGCAATCAAAATAGTGTGTGGGGTAAGCCTTAGGCCGCGTTCACACATGGTGTTTGTATTTGAAAAGCAATTCCAACAAAACAGGGAGTGGTTTTGCTCAATTGCATATAATTTCGACCAATGAACACCGAGTTTTGCATGTAAATAACATCTGATGCTTATTCCAAAACAAATGCAATTCAGTGGTAACGCATCTGCAATCGGGCCAAAACGCAGTTCAAATGCCATGCATGAATGAGGCTTCGGGCCAAGTACCAAACATTTAGGCTTAGCCCAGCCTCCTAACATTACTCCTGCTGGAAGGCTAAAGGCCAGTTCCCATCTGCATTACAGCTTCTGCTTTGCAGTTTCTGTTTTCTTACAGAAAAGATTTTCATTTTGTCTGGACAGATATATTAATACCAAAGTTTCAGTTTTTAACCTCTTCAGGTGTAAGCCATTGTAGGGCATTAGGACCAGGCCCAGAATTTGCCCTGTGTCATTATAGGAGGTTATAACTTTGTAACGCTTTAACATTCCAGGGGATTTTGGGATTGTTTTAACATCACACATTGTACTTCACAGTGATAGAAAATTTGGATGATATCTTTTGTGTTTAGTTATGAAAAAAGGGTCGGAAATGCATTGGTCACAGCCTCACAGTATATTGCCAACTGCCCTAGTAGTGTATAGCCTGCCAGTCACTTGTAGTATATAGCCAGCCCCCTGTAATATACAGCTGGCCAGCCCCCAGTAGTATACAACCAGCCCCTTTTAGTAGCCAGCCAAGTTTTTTGGCCTTTTTTTTTTTTACGGCATTCACTGTACGGGTTCAGTGACAATTTTATTTTGTTATTTTGTATGGATTGTTACGGACGTTGTGATATGTTGTGTTTTTTGGGGTGATTTTCACTTTTTTATGTTTTATTTGATTATTACATGGGATGGGACTTCAGGGGACTTTATTCATGGGACATGAATGAGTGATCATTTGAATACTAAGGTATTGCAGGATATAACAAAGTCAGCCTATGCATTCTGCATAGACTGACAGGCACTGTTAGATCGTGCATAGTCCATGATCCTAACAGGCTGATACTGAAGGCAACCAAAACAATAGACTTAATAGAAAGAACAATGATCAGCCGGTCTAGATATGAAGAAGCCTCTCACGATACAAGATAATATTAGCAAGCCAAAAATTAGCACTATCTGCCACAAATCCCATAACATCTAAATTTTTTTTATACACAGATTAAAAGCAATTACATACAAAAATAGTGCTGTAGATGAAGGCATAGACAAAATAGGTGCTGGGCAGTAAGTCAATAGTTCATACAGTAAAGGGTGACAAAGGTCTGTTGACCGAAACACGTGCCGGGGCTGGTGCTGGGCAGCGTGGTCTCTCTTTTTACTCTACTGAGGTAATGTACTGCATCATTTGTGTTTTATTTTGAGTTGTTGCACTTGCACTTTAACACTTTATGTCAGCTACCTCTGACACATTTAGACTATTTGTGTCAGCATCACATTTTGTGATGCAGTTCTGTTCTCAATTTTGGGACATGCCTCAGTAGATATTCTTATATTGATATAACAACACCGGACTGTATGTACTATTGACTTTTGTCTATGCATTCATCCACAGCACTATTTTTGTATGTAATTGCTTTTAATCTGTGTACCAATAAAATTTTGATTTTATGGCATGCTACTGAAGGCAGCCCTGGGGTCCTCAGTGTTGCCATGGCAATGCATTACAGACGCCACAGTCATTATGGCTGCAGCGTCTATAGGGTTAAACAGACGGGATCATGATAGTCGCGATCCTGGCTATTACTGCGGGATCCTGGCTACCACGTACTGCCGGGATCCTGCGGTGATCACACGGGCTCAGCTTCATGGCGTAATTATACTTCAAGGTGCAGGAACTTCCCTCATAGAATTACGTCAGGGTACAGTAAGGGGTTAGTGGATACCTTTAACGGATCCATTTAAAAACACAGGTACTTTGCTTTCTGCTA
This sequence comes from Engystomops pustulosus, assembly GCA_019512145.1. Classification (NCBI taxonomy): domain Eukaryota; kingdom Metazoa; phylum Chordata; class Amphibia; order Anura; family Leptodactylidae; genus Engystomops; species Engystomops pustulosus. The sequence continues at coordinate 93,138,824 of CM033647.1, read as the reverse complement.
GCATTAGTTAGTTTACGTTTTTTTTTTTTTAATTTATAGCAATACATTTTTTTTCCAACTATCTGCTCAAATAATGGAAGAACTACTGGAAGATGTATGAGGATACTAACAGACACCATTGCAAATCAATGGGAAAAAATGGATCCGTTATAATGGAATCCTGAATGCATATGGGAACAGGCCATCAGAAGAGAAGAAGGACCGCAAGGGAATGAGGGAAAGGTAAGTAAAGTTTTTTTTTTTTGGTTTGTTTAATACCCAGGAACAGGGGAGGACAGGGGGCCACAATATGAGAAGAATAAAGGACATGTGGCCATAATATTAGGTAAGATGGAGGATACAGGGCCACAGTATGAGGAGGACGGAGGACAGGAGGTCACAGTATGAAGGGGATGGAGGAGATTAGGAGGCCACAATATGAGGGAGGATGGCGGACAGGAGCCCACAATATGAGGGAGGATGGAGGACAGGAGCCCACAATATGAGGGAGGATGGAGGACAGGAGCCCACAATATGAGGGAGGATGGAGGACAGGAGCCCACAATATGAGGGAGGATGGAGGACAGGAGCCCACAATATGAGGGAGAATGGAGGACAGGAGCCCACAATATGAGGGAAGACGGAGGACAGAGACCACTATATGAGGTAAGAGGGTGGACTGGAAGCCACAATATGAGGGGAGATGGAGGATAGGAGGCCACAATATGAGGAAGGATGGAGGACAGGAGGCCACAATATGAGAAAGGATGGAAGACAGGAGGCCACAATATGAGGGAGCATAACATTAAAGAGGGGGCATTATATGTTGATGCAAGCCGTATGTTTTTCCAGATAGCACACATCCTCATTTGCTTATATGGGCTCATGCACACGGCCATTAATTTCACAGCCCCTGGCATATGAGGACTGCCTGAGACGCAGAAGATAGAGCAGGTGCCATCCTGTACGTGTTTGTGTCCTGGAGAGTGACATTATACACTGGATGCAAAGCGATCCACAGGACCCTTGTGTGAGTCCAGTATACATGTGCAGGTAGCCTGAGGTCCATAGTATATGTTTTGGGGTGGGGCAAAGGGCGGGGCATAGCGCATGGTTTAGGAAAAAATGGAGGAACTTTTTGTCCCTCTTTCATCTAAGCCAAAAGTTGGGAGGTCCTATGATCTGGAAGGTGTGATGCAGTACGGAGAAATATATTCTCGCACATTTTCTGTATTAAAACTGAAGTGCACTTTCTCCTCCGTGCAGACAGTACAGCAGAGAAATCACCTCCATCTTTAGTGTGGGCACTGGAAAGCGGCTCGGCTCACTCTTAGCGGAAGTGTACGTTCTCTACGTGACTTCTGATTGGCGGGAGACAATCTACACTTCTGATTGGCTATAGCGCCGCATATCCCATAGTGCAGCGAGAGGCTTCTTCCTTTCTTTACGGCCATTTTCTCCCCATAGAGGTATGTCTGACAGTTCCCGGGCCGCGGCTTTTACTATCCGTTACCATCCTCCGTTACTGAGCGCCTGGAGATGCCGCAGCCGGTGTGGCGTTGGTGCCCGGTGTCCGGTCGTCAGTTCTGGGGCATAATAAAGGGCATGGTCTCTGCTGGTTTACGGTTGAGGCCGCGGCCCGGGCCTGGTGGTGCAGGGACCGGGCTGTGAAGTGTGCGGAGGATGGGGACGTGCAGTCAGTAATGCAGGCGGCGGGTATACAGGCGGCGCCCCCCACTTGTTGTCCTTATGTAAGTTTGCAGCCGGTGCCGTGCTGTGCCTGAGGGCTGGATGTAGACCCCATTATATGAGCGCTCCAAGTGTTGACCCCCAGCCTCCTGCCATACACCTGTGATTCCCGGAGTTCTCCACAATCTTCTTCTCCTGGGAACTTACCTCGTGGAATGTTTTGCATAACGTTATTGTAGGCCCCTTATCCCAGTCATCCAATAAAGTTGTGTTTTCCTGAATGGGCACAGGGTAGATGGCTTTTAGGTGAACATTTTAGGATGTGTTCATGTGTGTAATTTGGCACAGACAAACCTGACCCCCACCCCCCACACTCATTTCTGCTGCTAGTGTAAATCTGTCATGTACTTCACTGTTCCCTTATAGGAACAATCCCCCAAATGCTGCATAGTTTAGCCCTTCAGAGTTCTGTCACGTTCCAGTGGATCTATATGGTTACCCAATCCATACCTGCACGTGATGGGCCAGAGATTAGTCCTGTGATTGAAAATGTTAACCTTTTGTTTTACAGGGATTAAGTCGCCATGGCCCCCAGCAGGAATGGCATGATCTTGAAGCCTCACTTCCATAAGGACTGGCAGCGACGAGTAGCTACCTGGTTTAACCAGCCTGCCAGAAAGATCCGCAGGTAAGTTAATGCATTATGATAGTTCTGCATACTTGTGGTGGTGGTCTACAGTCAAATGATGAAAATTCTCCGGAACCACTGCATGTTCCGTGATGAATCCTCTACAACCCTTTTTATCTGATGACTATGGACAGTGCTGTGTGCTATAAATGATCAGTTGATATTATCTTGATAGGGGTGTTGTACTCCGGTGAGTTTGCTTCATAAGTTTTGAGCGACGCTGAACTGACATGTCATATCGATCTCCCACACTCGCTCTTGTACAATCGGCCTTAGATGAAAGTGTGGTGTTGAGGGATACTTCTGCTGCAGAAGTTGTATGCTGGAAATCTGTTCTGTGTGGCTATTGCTGTTTCTGCTACTTTCCTGACCTATTACCTTATACTAAATAGGCGCAAGGCGCGTCAGGCCAAGGCCCGCCGGATAGCACCAAGACCTGTTTCTGGACCAGTCAGGCCAGTAGTGAGGTGTCCCACCATAAGATACCACACAAAGGTGCGACTTGGGAGAGGCTTCAGTTTGGAGGAACTGAAGGTAAGCGAGATCTTGGGCTAAATAAAGTAATGGAAAAAAAGTTGTGTGTGTTTATGGATGTGTATATATATCTTGATCATCACTTTCTCGTGCAGGCTGCTGGTATCAATAAGAAGGTTGCCCGCACTATTGGCATCTCTGTAGATCATCGTCGCCGCAACAAGTCTACAGAATCACTGCAGACCAACGTGCAGAGGCTAAAAGAGTACCGATCCAAACTGATCCTCTTCCCACGCAAACCCTCTGCCCCCAAGAAGGGTGAAAGCTCTGTAAGTAGTGTTCTGTTACCAGATAAAACGTTCAGTATTGTTGAATTTATTTATTTTTTTGCTATGTTAACCACCTTTATACTAGGTTCATCAGATTCTTTGTTCAGGTACATCACTGAGCAAAATTAAGTGAATTGTGTCCAGTAGCTGGAGCTTTTCTGCAACCTCTACATAGCTGACAGTATATCAAAGTCTATTGTGAAGCTTCGGCATCATACTTATACCAACATTTCTCATTTTCCAGGCTGAAGAGGTGAAGATGGCCACACAACTTAAGGGCACTATCATGCCTATCCGCAGTGTAAGTTCTTTGTTTTTTACTATTGCCTATGGTTGTTAGTGTAATGATACCACAGCTTGAATGAGATGTGGATAAACAATTGGGTCACCTTTTGGAGGTAACTTATTTGTGGTGGCTGGTTTGATTTAGCTGTAAGTGCCAAGGTTATGTCATCATGTATTATGTGCTTTTCTGAATGGCTTGCTTAAAGGGGTTGTCTGAGAAAGGCAAGAAAAAAACCAATTGATGGTTTTGGGCACCAGTATATAAAAAGGATATAGTAGAGCTGGAACGGGTGCAGAGGAGAGCAACCAGGATTATTAGGGGAATGGGGGAACTAGAATACAATGACAGATTACAAAATTTGGGATTATTCAGTTTAGAAAAAAGAAGACTGAGGGGAGACCTCATTACAATGTACAAATACCTGAACGGACAGTACAAGGATCTCTCCAAAGATCTTTTTATACCTCGGCCTGTGACCAGGACAAGGGGGCATCCTCTACGCCTAGAGGAGAGGCGATTCTACCATCACCATAGACAAAGGTTCTTTACTTTAAGAGCAGTGAGACTATGGAACTCTCTGCCGCAGGAGGTTGTTATGGCGGACTCTATGTACATGTTCAAGAGAGGCCTGGATGACTTTCTGGAGAGAAAAATATCACGGGTTATGGGGATAAAACATTTATTTAATTCTTGAAGGTTGGACTTGATGGACTTGCGTCTCCTTCCAGCCTTATATACTATGATACTATGATGTTACCGGGGCACTGCTTAAAAATAAAATGCATGTAATTACCTTCTGGTGTCCTGCCCCGACGTCTTGCAGGGCACTGAAGCTGCTCTCGGACAGCTGCCGGTTGGGACTGAGGAGGGGAGTATGTGGGGTTTTTTTCCCTTGAGGCAACCCCTTTAAGTTTGTACAGCAGATATCTGCAGTTTTCGCTGATTTTTAGCTGAAGCCATTTTTTTACTTTTTATGTAGTTGTCCTTTATTAAAGGTGTTCAGACTATGCATTAACAGACGTGTGCTTTGGAGTGCACCTTTTGTAAGGCACTGGTTACATCGGTTGTGATGAGCTTTATGTATAGATATGGGCGATATGGTACAGTCACATATTTGTATTTTATAGTGGTTTTGACACCTTTCATTACTACTTGAGTACATCTAGGGCTGCTGTAAGCTTGGTGTGATGTTCGGATGGCTATGTACTGCAGTATTGCCTAGCTTGGTCATATGTTCTGATATAGGTAGTGATTTAACACTATTACTGGGGTAGTGCTAGTGAGCTGCTTCCTTTAGAAAGTGCTCCTAGAGTTTATTTTGCCTACACTTTGTGTAGTGTATAGTATTTCCCATGGGGAATACAATATTTTGAATATTAAAACTAGTAAGCAAAGTTTTTGAGCACAGTCTTAATAGTGTAATTTCTTCTATATACAACTGGTTAGCTCCAAACACTGTTTTTGAGGTGCTAAGTTGTTTATCCGAGGATTTTCCATACCCACTAATTTTCAAATATTGTCATTATTCCTTAGCATTTACTTGTGCACGTTTATAGTTGTTTAGTGACCTAGATCTGTTATTGGACACAATTTAATATGTGCTGTACAGTACATTTTTGCAGTGGCTCGCTGTATAGAACAGTCTGGTTACAGTAACGCATACCCCACACCCAATGAGGTATTACAGCCATATACAGTTTGATTCTGAAATCTGTTGCATGGGAGCCTAAAAGGACAGTTGTGCCCTTGTAATGTCGTCAGGTGTGGGTGAATGTTACTTTGAGGGCTTCAGCCAATAAGGTACAGGCGGTCCCCTACTTAAGAACACCTGACTTGCATACGACCCCTAGTTACAAACGGACCTCTGGATGTTGGCAATTTACTGTACTTTAGTCTTAGGCTACAATAAACACCTATAACAGTTATCAGAGGTGTCTGCAATGAAGCTTTATTGTTAATCCTGGTTCTAATGACAATCCAACATTTTTAAAATCCAATGGTCACAGAGACCAAAAAAAATTTGAATGGGGGGTTACAATGATAAAGTATACAGAGTTCCGACTTGCATACAAATTCAACTTAAGAAACAAACCTACAGTCCCTATCTTGTATGTAACGGGGACTGCCTGTATCTGGTTTTTATTTGCAGCTTTTTTTTTTTCTGGCAAGTGACAATCATTTGATTTTTCTTTTTAGGTCTACAAGAAGGAAAAACCAAGAGTTATCACAGAGGACGAAAAGAACTTCAAAGCCTTTGCCAGTCTGCGTATGGCACGTGCTAATGCCCGGCTCTTCGGCATCCGTGCCAAGAGAGCGAAGGAGGCTGCAGACCAGGACATGGAGAAGAAAAAATAAAACTTTCACTAGAACTGTTAATAAAACACAATGTTCTATAAATCTTTTCTTGAGTTTTTCATGGTCCTTGCACCATTGCTGGGAGTCACAGAATTCTTTCAAATGGGTATTTCCACCATGGTCCCATGACAGCCCCCACCTGGAGGTTGCTCCTATATCCTGTAGGGACAGGAAGTTACAAGAGGTTAAAAGGCTCCTCCCTAGCACCCAACACCAGTGTCTTCCTGTCCCTATGGGAGATAGGTTGCAAGAGGTTCTCCGATACGGAGAATAAACATTTTTTTTAAAGAAATTTTGCCCTACCCCACACTCTTAAGGTGCTGGGAAAAGGCGACCCCCTTACCCCCTTCCTTCCCCCTCTGGTCGGTCCCATCCAGCGGTCCCGTGAGCTAATGCTCTGACCGAATGTGAATGAGGGGGGAGGAATCCTTTTTTTTTTTCCCACTTAAATGGACTTGGTAAGTGTGCATCTAGCGTCATCGCTGGGGCCGCCCGGCATGTTCAGGGAGGGCGCCACGGGGCATACCATTACGGATGCTGCCTGGTGTGGTGTCATGCGGCGCCGCTGGACGCATCATCACAAGTGCCGCTGGGTGCGTCATGGGCGCCGCGGGTGCTTCATCAGGGAGCGCCTCTGTGCGTGTCACGAAAGAGCGCCATGTGGTCGGGATCGCACGCAGCTGCGTTCCCGGGAAACCTGGCGTGTGCGCCCAAATACTACCAGTTGTACTTCTGGTTTATCCGGAGGGTAAATGCCATCCACGTGAATGCCATCCAGAATTCAAAAGGCATCCCGGGGTAGCGGATCACGGCTCCAGTGCTCCCTCAGCAGCAAAATGACAGACGAGGCAGCAAACATGTTCCAGCTCCTGGTACCAGTAAGTACAAGCCCTGGGCTAACCTCTCACACGTGTATCTGACTTTTTAATTATCTGTTATCATATGTATTCCTTAGGGAAAGGAACAGAAAGAGCCTGAGAGAGAGAAACCCACTAAAAGACCATCTAAGAGATGTGGGTTATGCAATGCTAAAGTAGCAGAGGATTATAAAAAAGTTACGTCCTGACTGCTTAACTAAAGTCCTTTAAAGAGGAAAGATCTTCCCTAATATATGATCTAAGATTGGCAATTAAAGAGGAAGTATCCTCTTCCATTGCCGCACATCTTCCTGAACCCATAGGAAAGGTTAGATACCAACAATCCTCTGATAAGGATTCAGATGCCCCCTCTGGTTCCCTAGATGAGAAGCTTGAGGATGAATTAGAGGGCCAGTCTAAAGAACGACACACAATCTTTTTTTACTTCGGATCTAGATATTTTAAAGCTTTAACCCCTTCCCGACATTTGACGTAATAGCGGGTACTGCATCGCGGGTACTTCTTTAACCCTGATCAGAAACAGAAAAGACAATGACCAGCAGGGGGGGGCTTTCTTACTTTATAGCCAAATGGGAGAAAATTTCCCTGAGTCCTTGGGTTCTTCAGATTATTCGATCAGGCTACAAGAATTTCTCCACTACCCCCCCCCCCCCCCTCCCCCCATTTTTTTTTTCAAATTTCTCCCAATTTCAACAAAAGTCAAAATCTTAATTCAGAAGCTATGTCACGTGAAAGGGGAAGGATTTTATTCTCCTCTATTCTTAGTCAAAAAACCAAACGGTTCTTACCGTTTAATTATAAATCTAAAGAAATTGAACAAATTTATCAGATACAAGCGGTTCATGATGGAATCTGTAAAAAAAAAGGCAGCTCCCCTGAAATTATTTCCTTTGTACGATAGATCTCAAGGATGTGTACGATCACGTTCCCATTTGTCAAAACCATCAAAAATTTCTCAGATTTGCAATCCGATCTCCAAAAGGGGAAATTCTTCACTTTCAATTCGGGGCACTCCCATTCGGAATTTCATCTGCCCCATGCATATTCACCAAAATAATGGTAGAAGTACAATCACATGAAAAAAACAAATGTATGGGTAACGCAGTCAAACAAGACTATCTCGTCATAAGTATGCCAGAGAAAGTTATGAGGTACCCTCACAAATATACAACTATGAACCTATCCACCTAAACAGAGGGAATGACATACACTATAGCCGTGGTGTAGACAAATAACCTTTATTAAATTCACAAGTTAAAATACAAGTAAAGCATCGCAGGAGAGATGAATGAAACGGCACAGGAGGTTAGTCAACAGGGAACAGGTAATTCAGTAAGCAGGAGTATCATAATAAACATTACACTTTGAACAGTCTTTAAAGTGCATAATGCATGTAAACATCGACTTGCAAATGTAAACAAAATGTGCTTAACAGTCAGGTAGCAGCATATAGCATCATAACCTCAATAGAAAGTTTTTTGCATGACGATAACCCTGTGGAACATATTACCTTTCTATCAATTGAGGAAGAAGATGATTTATGGACATCGGGTTCTGCAAGTGCCGGTGTCGGGCTGTGATATCACAGCCCAGACCCGGCACTAACACCCGGGATCGGAAAAACCTCCGATCTCGGTTGTTTAACTCCTTACACGCTGCGGTCAAGCGTGTCCCCCGTGGATCGGACCCCCCCCCCCCCCGGGGAGCTTACCGGGGGATCCGATCCCTCCTGCCACTCGTCGGAACCCGGGGCTATCGGCTCCTCTCTGTGCCGAGTTCCGACTCCTGGCAGGACCCGGCTGTGTGTAACGGAGCATGCTCAGTTACTAACACAATACACTGCAATACAAGTGTATTGCAGTGTAAAGGCTTGAACAAGTGATCGGATGATCGCTTAATCAGCCCAAGAAGTAGAAAATGTAAAAAAGTGAAAAAAAATAAAAAATAGTCATTTTAGAATATAATTAAATAAATAAAATAAGTGCCATAATCTCCCCAGTTACACATAAAATGCAAATAAAGTACATAAACCACAAAAACGTGTACATATTTGGTATCACTGCGTCCGTATTAATCTGTACAATAAATCTAAATCAATATTGAACCCGCTCGGTATACAATTTTTCATCAAACGCTAAACACTAAAAATGTTCTAAAAAGTGATCAAAAAAAGTTTCATTCCCTAATATGATACGACTGAAAAGAACAACTCTTTTCGCAAAAAATAAGCCCTCAACCAGATCTGACAACAGAAAAATACAGAAGTTATGGCCCTGAAAAGTTGTCAATAGTAAAAACAATGCGATTTTCTTCAATATTGGTTTTGCTCAGGAAAATTGAGCAAAGATGAGAAAAACTATATAAATGAGGTATCACTGCAATCGTAGTGAACCAGAGAATAAAGATGAAATATTATTTTTATGTTACGGTGAGCGGGGGGGGGGGAAATGCTAAAAATCCAAAATAAAAATTGATGATGTTTGATAAAAATTGAAATGTTTGTGTCCCCCTTGAAATAGTTAATAAAATCTCATGAATAAGCTTTAGACTCTCAAAATGAATTATATATACATTGTATATCATCCCTATAAACCAAAATTGAACATACACAAATAGGGAAAGGAAAAGAGTTATAATGATGTGAAACATCTACCACGGTATACTGGTCATGCTTCCCTATAATAATTATACTCCATGAAGCTTGTTGGAAAGCATAAGTAGAACCTATCTTTCAACCCTCAAAACAGAGGGGTGAGAAAACCAACATAAACAGCAAATAACATCATAAGTGGTAAAAAATTGTAAATTTTATTGAATACAAAATATAACGTACTGGTTAAAAATGAGCCCCACTACAAAAGGGGGGGGGGGGCACAAGCAAGAGTTGCATCACGGGCGACAGAACAATACATCCATATGTGAAAAACATGTATGGGCATCCGTGGCCTTATACAATAGTGATGTTGGGAAGCATGAAAGGTGATAAGTCACATAACCTGTAATTAAGGCATGCATACATACTACTGTATCAAGCTTACCCATATTGAACTCGTTGCCCGAGATAGCAGCAACCCCAATATGGGGCAACGAGTTCAATATGGGTAAGCTTGATACAGTAGTAGTATGCCTTAATTACAGGTTATGTGACTTATCAACTTTCATGCTTCCCAACGTCACTATTGTATATTTGTATAAGGCCACGGATGCCCATACATGTTTTTCACATATGGATGTATTGTTCTGTCGCCCGTGATGCAACTCTTGCTTGTGTCACCCCCCCCTTTTTAGTGGGGCTCATTTTAACCAGTACGTTATATTTGCATTCAATAAAATTTACAATTTTTTACCACTTATGATGTTATTTGCTGTTTATGTTGGTTTTCTCACCCCTCTGTTTTGAGGGTTGAAAGATAGGTTCTACTATTGTATATCATCCCGTAAATAATAAGACCTCATATGTTTGCATTACCAAAAAAAAATTAAAATTTATACGTTGTACAATGTGACAATACAAATCTGCTGTGAATGGCGCTCCATTCATTCTATACTCGGCCGTGCGCCCATACAGCAGTTTACCACCACATATGGGGTATCAGTACACTCTGGAGGAATTGGGCATGCATCAAAGTTTGCAGTGCGTTTCATCATTTAATTTATTCTGAAACTGTCAATTTTGGCCTAAATGAATGTATTTTCCAAAAAAATTCCATAGTTTCTAAATCGCAGGTCATATTGTTTTAAACCGTGTGAAACACTTAAGGGTAATAGACTTAATAGAAGATGTTTTACATACGTTGAGGGATGAAGTTTCTATAGTGGTGGAATTATTATGGGTTTTACTATTATTTAGGCCTTTCAAAGTACTTGGAAGCTGAGTTGTCCCTTAAAATGTGAGTTTGGCAATTTTCATGAAAATGAGAAAAATGGCACCTAAAGTTCTGCACCCTCATAACATCCTAGAAAAATGAGAGGACGCATAAAATATCATCTCAGCATAAAGCAGACATTCATAAATGTTAATTATCAAGCTTTTTGGGTGTTCTACTTCTCTGTCTGGAAAGCAGAACATTTCAACTTGGAAAATGAAGAATTTTTACAAAGTTTTGCCAAATTTTCACTTTTTTCAGAACTAAACGAAAACTATCACTTAAATTTTGTAACTAACATGAAGTATAATGTGTCACGAGAAAACAGTCTCAAAATCACCTGGATATGTTTAAAGCGTTCCGAAGTTATAACCAATTATCATGATACATGTCAGATTTGAAAAATAAGTCTGGTCATTAAGCTGAAAACTAGTGTCAGTGATAAGGGGTTAAGAATGAAGAGCATCGTGATTGTACCATACCTGGACGATCTCCTCTTGATTGCCAGAACAGAGGCCGAATTAAGAGTTCATCTACAGATCTCCCTACAGTTTCTGCAGGATCTAGGCTGGATAGTAAATTGCGATAGTAAATTAGCTCCACGGAACACGAAAATATTTCTGGGGTAAGGTTGGACTCAACAAAACAGAGTTCCTTTTTACCGCAAGAGAAAGTTCTAAAATTGAAACGGGCCGTAAATCTTTTTCAGAAAAAGAATATCTGCAGGATTCGGGAAGCCCTAAGCCTTCTGGGTCTCCTGACATCTTGCATCCAGTGCGTACCATGGGCTCAGAACATACGCGAGCATGCAAACTTGGACAATCCAGATTTGGGACAAAAACCCAACTACATTAGATTTCAGGGTTAAAAAACCCTATCTAGTCAAACATTCCCTTACCTGGTGGAAGAACTCCCAAAACTTAAGGAAAGGGGTTTGGTGGAATCCTTCTCCAGCTCTCACAATCCGTACCAACGCAAGTCTGAAGGGTTGGGGAGCAGTACTTACAGGCCTACATCTACAGGGACAGTGGGATGATTTTTCTCGCTCCATGTACTCAAATTACAGGGAACTAAAAGCAGTCCTAGAGACTCTCAAATCAGTCCCCAAGTCCATAAAAGGACAACATGTCAAGATACTTTCAGACAACACAACAAATGTTTCATATCTGCGCAGACAGGGAGGTACGAAATCAAAAAACCTGATAGATTTATCCCGTCAGATCTTCAAGTGGGCAGAATCCCACCTGCTTTCCCTCTCAGCAGTCCACCTCAAGGGTACAGAAAATGTGGAGGCAGATTTTCTGAGCAGATTCATATTAGATCCAAACGAATGGTCCCTAAACTCAGAAACCTTCAAAGAAATATGTTCTCTTTGGGGGACTCCGTTACTGGATCTCTTTGCAACTCACCGAAACAAAAAGACATCCAAATTCTTTTCTCTGAATCCAAAAGACCTTCCAGCAGGGATAGACGCTTTCAGCCAATCATGGGGAATAGACCTAGTCTACGCCTTTAACCCTATATCTTTGCTTCCCAGGTTACTACAGAAATTAAGCGTTTTCTTTGACTTCCCTTTAGCAGACCATCAGTGTGTGAAGAGGTTCATTAGAGGTTGTTCTCGTATCGGACCATACATAAAGTGTGCCCCCTTGGGATCTTTCCCTAGTTTTAAATCGCCTCACGGAGCCTCCCTTTGAACCTCTTGATACAGATAAAATAAAGAATCTTACTCTGAAAACCGCTTTTTTGATAGCCATTACTACAGCCCGAAGATTAGGTGAGATTCAGGCCCTCTCCTGTAAAGATCCTTTCTTAAAAATACTAGACGACAGAATAGTCTTTAAACTAGATCCCTTCTTTCTCCCAAAAGTAGTTTCAGATTTCCACCGCTCGCAGGAAATTGTCCTTCCCTCCTTTTGTACAAACCCTAGAACAGATTGTGAAAAAAAATGGCAAACCCTAGATGTTAGGAGATGTGTACTTTATCTAGAAGCTACACAAAGTTGGAGGAAAGACCGAAACGTATTGATAAATTTTGCAGGGAAAAGCCTCCAAAGCAACTTTAGCTAGATGGATCAATTCTACTATCATTGCTGCTATAAGTCCGCAAATACTCCACTTCTGAAAAACATTAAAGCCCACTCTACTAGAGCTTTGGCAGCCTCATGGGCAGAAAAAAGAGGTGCATCTCCAGAACAGATCTGCCGTGCTGCAACGTGGTCAAGTTCCTCAACATTCGCAAAACACTACCACTTGGACATTGCCTCCCAGGGTGATCTGGCGTTCGGCAGAAAAATTCTCCAGGCAGTAGTCCCTCCCTAATAATGGTATGATCTGGTAAGTCTCCAGGTGGGGGCCGTCATGGGAACGTGGTGGAAAAAGTAGAATTAGTCTTACCGGTAATTCGGTTTCCACTAAGTGACCATGACGGCCCCCATTATTTCCCTCCTTGCCTTCCTTCCTTCCTGACCCTTACCGCCATTGGGCAGCTGCTGCAACAATGTCTAATGGGGTTGCTTCTAAACTCATTTGTGCACCCCCCCCCGACTTCTTTTTCTGCTGGTCCGATTATTACCTTACTCAAAAAAAAATTGTTTGGACCTTACTGCCATGAGGTAAAGGAGGAAGTTAGAGGTTGTCCAGTTTGGGCAAATTGTGATCAATTGGTAGATTCTTTTAGATCTCAATGTTTACTAAAAGTATATATACCTGGTATATATCTACATTCGTACAGCTCTATCCCCTCCATTTGTGACTATAGGTTGCTAAAAATAGTCTGATTCTTAGGCACAATGTTATCGCGCAAGAACTCAGTGGATTACTTGGGAAAGGATTTGGTAGAACATGTATTTCATTTTTAAGATGTTCAATTTGGGCTTAATCTCTGCCACTCTTACCATTTTGACACCTATTTAATAAAAAAAAAATTAGTGGCCTGTAGGTCATATAGGACCCAAACTGATACAAAAAAAATTACACAATACACAGGTCTTTGCACCAAAGTATGTTGACCACCAAAGTTATTGACTTCAAAAGTTTTTTTGCGCAAAAGACTTTGGACTTTTCAAATATACTAAAACACCTATGGAAATGTGCGGTCTCCATGATTGTACCAACCCAAAGGATAAAGGGAAGGTGGAGGTTGAAACCGTAAATGCATAGCTCACAGGAAAATCCAGCTAATGGAATTTTGAATACTGACACTAGGAAATACAATTTAAGTGGAAAACAAGCCTTCATACGTCTCTGTACACAGAATAAATGTACTTGTAAGGGTGTGGTCACACGTTGCAGTTAAAACTGCATCGCAATTAGTTTTGGGTTGGTTCTAGGTGGTATTACTTATTTTAACAAGTAAAAGACATCAAATCAACAGGTGAATGAAATTTGTGGAAAAGCTTTCTCCTTCAAAATCCAATTTACCCGTTCAGTTCATATCTTTTACCTGTGAAATTGACAAAACTGCACCTAAAACCACCTCAAACTAATTGCAATGCAGTTTTAACTGCAACGTGTGACCGTTTACCTAGGGGTAAAAGAAAGTTGGAAAAAAGTTTGGAATCAAATATATTACTAACCAACGTGGGTCTCCAACCCCCAGGATGTGAAACACCTGGTCCTGCTCTGCGGGCAAAAAACTTAGCTTTTTTTTTGGGGGGGGGGGGGGGGGGGGGGGAGAGGACTGCTGGTACATTGCAATTGGGGAGTGGGGGGAGGTTGCCGCCTCAAGGACATTTTATTAATGAAGGGAGGGCTCTGCTGTGGACATTGCATCACACACCCCTAGCGGGTTCTAGTTACTGATCGCTTTCATTTCCATAGAAACGCTTGCGATCAGGCCAAGGTATGCTACCGCAGCACTGGCGGTGCATGTGACCGCTCCCTAATGGGTGTACGCTGTGGCCGGGCATTTTATTAGTTAAGGGAGGCTGCTGTAGACTCCTTATTAATGAGGGGGCTGCAGGAAATGGGACGTTATATGGGTTGCGGCTACATATGGAGTATTTGCAAGGCACAACATTTTTTTTTCCATGGCACATGGTAAGAGTTTTACCCAGCCAGTCCCTGGAAAAAGTTGTTTCTAATGGTGCTTCCAAAGAATGGATTGCCTTCAGGTCAAGGAGTGAGAGGAGTGATGCCCTTTTGGATTGTTACTGAGCTGGGCCCTGTAAATATTATAGAATATTTAAATAGCAACATCAAATATTATGATCATTATGCACAAATACAAGTGCCTAAAGAAGATTCAGCTACTGGTTTGGATCAACACCAAGAAGAGCTTCCTTGAGGAATTGCGGCAGCCTGGCATACACAAGTTATTTTGTGGTGAATCCTCCCAGAGACCAAGAATGATTTTCCAGAGAAAAATAAGATGAGAGTCTTGTCATGTCAGCCGCTGGGGACACAGCGTATTGTGTATTAGCTGGAAATTTGTGCCTATTTGGGGGGTTCAATTTTTTGAGCAACCCATAATAAACTTATTTTTCTATGATATCAAGAGTGGTTTTTTAAACATCAACATCATTTATCCATAGATAAATTAGATGCATTATGATAAATTATGGTGAACTTTGCTAGGCAAGTAAAAAAGTCGGAAAAATTCACCAATGCACCCAAAAAAAATATCAATAAAGGAAAACAAAATGTTACATATTTGTGTATGATACAAGGACTCCTATCCTGTGCAATGTGTGCAGTGCGTGGGATTGAACCAACATTATATGCAGTGGCCTTCAAGGGTGGTGGTCAGCATGTGTAATATAAGATAGAATGAAAAATGGAATACTGTATATGAGGGGTTGATCCGTTTCAGAGTATATCCATGCTTCTATTCAAATCTCAATATTTACCACCAAGTGGCAGCAAATCTCTACAAAAGTAGGTTAGAAACCAGTGGCTTTTATTGCCTGTATTGACAAAATGCTCTTTTAATTAGGCTCATTGACAAATTGCTGAGACTCCACACCTCATGGACTAGAAACAGCTGTCTCTGCCATCATTAACCCACTTCACGCATCTTTGGGGACTGTTCCCTTTTATGACGCTGATACAACTCGTTAAACAAGGGGAAAAGCTTATCATTAAGATGATTCTTCTAATTAGGGATTTGCTAGCTCTGCTGCTAGGGCTCATTGGTATGTTGCAACCTAATTCCAAGGCTGCAGGAAGCTATCCTCATCTCCTCTTCTATACCTATTTAGAAATCAGCCCACATTCTTCATTTTGAATTTCACACATTTGATTCAGATTTTGGAATCTTACTTTGTTGGTTAGTGCAAATTATGATGTGACCATGCTTGCCCAGCAAAAAAGCGTAAATGCCTTTCAAAAGCAAACAATATTTACAGCTCAGTGAGATCTAATTCAGTGTGATAACATACAGCTAATAGATTGGCAAAGCAGTCTGCGGCAGATTGCTTTCCAATGAATAGCCTGCTGTTATAGCTAACGCAGACTTCCTTTCTTAATGGAGCTTCCAGCACATTAATTTACTATATGGCAACAAGCATAGCTCCCAACTGTCCCAGATTTGACGGGACAGTTCCTGTTTTCAACTGCTGTCTTGTCAGTTAGTGGATTGTCCCAGACTGCCCTGCTTTGTCCCTCCTCCTCCTGGTCCCGTACACTACAGCTGCAGTGCAGCTGAGTATCAGTTTCCAGCTTCCTTCTCACATGTTGACGGGGTAGCGCTTCCCCTAGGATAGCCATGCCCGCTCCTCCAAGTCATCTTCAGAGCCCATGAGAAGAGTAAGCAGGACTGCTGGGGAGAGGGGTGGAGGTAATAAATAAAGTTTTTTTTTTTGTTTAATACCCAGCAGCAGGAGGACAGGGGCCACAATATGAGGGGGATGGAGGACAGGAGGCAGCAATATAAGGAGAATGGAGGACAGGGGGGCACAATATGAGGGGGATGGAGGACAGGAGGCAGCAATATAAGGAGAATGGAGGACAGGAGGCCACAATATGAGGAGAATAAAGGACAGGGGTCACACTATGAGGAGGATGGAGGACAGGAGGCCACAATATGAGGGGAAGGGAGGTTGGGGCTACAATATGAGGTGGATAGAGGACATTCATTGGAGAGAGGTGCCACAATGTAAGGAGAAGAGGTGATGGAGGGTGGGTACAAGTACAGAACGTTAGAGCATTATAAGTTTGGGGAGATAAATAAAAGTGGAGGATCAAATGTGCAACACCCTCGCCGATGCAAGGCAGAGCTGTGTTTGCGAATACGCCCCACCATGTAGCTTTCAGCCTGTGTAGGGTCTGATCAGCCCCACAGCATGTCACTACATAGTCCCTAGATAACACAGGGGACCATCCTGTTAAGGCACGTTGCTAATGTTCCTGTCGGTTCCAATAATGAACTGTAAGTTATTTTTGTTCAATGTCTGCTTCTGTCTGGTCCCTGCTACTACGGCTGTCACCATCACGGGCACCCTATCCGCCACACTGGGACTCATATTCCAGACCCCAAAGTGTTGCTGTAGGACAGCCCTCCAGTTCCCCATACCAAGCACTGTGACACTAGCCACTCAGGTATTGCAGGCCCCGGCTGACTCCAGGCCCCAAGAAAAGGCTAGGCCCCGGTGGAGGATGTTGCAAGTGGCGTCACTTCGAACAGGATATATACTTCTGTGCCTTATTCTGGCACTATAGACTGTACTTTATTGCAAAGATTGTGCTGCCTAACCCTGCTGCCATCCGGGTTTAGGCCCAACTGATTGTGTGCATTTCTACATTGAACTGTGTTACTGCTGCCACGTGCTGTCGAGCTCTGCTCCGGCACTCAAGAGGTTAAACCCTGCAAAGAACTTTGTCAGCTCTGCTACATCCGGCACTGCCGCGTCTGAAGCGTTTACCTCAGAGGCGTGTGGCGCAGCAAGTATTTCCAGCCCGCCAAATCCTCACTGGCGGGAACTCCAGAGTCGTCACTAGGCTCCGCCCCCTGCGTGAGTGGCGCGAAGTACTGTGGAGGAGGAGCTGGAGCGTGTGCGGCCGGCAACGAAGAGGGTTAATCGGCCATCTTGGATTTCGGCGCAGGCCGCGCCTGAAGCCTGCCAGCAGCGTGCGCCTCATCCGGAGTTCCGGCGCACGTGTCCTGCGACTGGAGTAGAACACCGCTGAGCATCACCGAGCCCCTGCTGCTGCCGGTCATCGGGAACGGAGTCTTTCATGCACCGGAGCTGTCCTGTCACCGTGGCTGATCCTGAGTGAGTACCGCTGGGGAAGTTAAAGGGGGGTAGAGATTGTTTCCGACGCTAGGTTATTGGCTCACCTCCCAGGGAATAGTGACTGTGTCTTAAAATGCCCACGTTCCATTCTAGCCATCGCCCATAGCAACGGACATTGTGTAACCCTACAGACTTCCCTCAGCTAGGCCAGTTATGTCTTCCCAGGACGAAGATACGGGACTGGAGCAGGTCCCGTCCCCTGGTCCTACGACAGAAGAGGCTGTTGAGGAAGAGCCAGCAGATAGTTCTCTACCTTTTCCATTTTCAGTTATGGCAGGAGACTTGGAGGCACCACCCTCAGAGATTGAGACTGAAGGGGAGTCCCAACCAATTATGCCTGAATTAGAGTTTAGAAGGGATGACTTTCATAGTGAGCAGATGAGGGACCCTACACTGAGTCGAGCTCGAGAAAATGTAAAAGTCATAAACGGGAAACAGGTGGAACCTGACCAGAGACTTGCTTTCCCATACATGGCACTGGAAAATGATTTATTGTATCAGATTGTTAAGAAGGGGGAAGACAGAGTTCAGCAGCTAGTTGTTCCAAAGCAATTTAGGAGAACAGTTCTGGATCTGGCACATGGACACATTATGAGTGGCCATTTGGGGATCCAGAAAACTACTGAGAGAATCTTGCAAAGGTTCTTCTGGCCTGGTATGCATGCTGATATTAAAGCCTATTGTGATTCATGCCCAGATTGTCAGATATCTGCACCTACACCCCACTTTCGCAGCCCATTGGTACCTTTGCCCATCATTGAGATACCATTTGAGCGGATTGGGATGGATTTGGTTGGTCCCTTAACCAAGTCAGCACGTGGGCACCAACACATCCTTGTTATAATGGATTATGCAACCCGTTACCCAGAGGCTATCCCCTTGCGCAATACATCATCCAAAACTATTGCCAAAGAACTAGTGCATGTATTCAGTAGGGTGGGCATTCCAAAAGAAATACTGACGGACCAAGGTACCCCTTTTATGTCTAAGGTAATGAAAGAGCTTTGTAAGTTATTTAAGGTCTCTCAGCTACATACATCAGTCTACCACCCTCAAACTGATGGTTTAGTTGAAAGATTCAATAAAACACTGAAACAAATGCTAAAGAAGGCAGTGGACAAAGATGGGAAAAATTGGGATTTTTTACTCCCCTATTTACTCTTTGCCATAAGGGAGGTGCCTCAGTCATCCACAGGGTTTTCACCATTTGAACTCATGTATGGTAGACATCCCCGAGGTTTGTTAGACGTGGCCAAAGAGACTTGGGAAGGGCAGGTCACCCCGTACAAAAGCGTAATAGAACATGTCTCGGAGATGCAGGATAGAATTTCAGCGGTGATGCCTATTGTAAGGGAGCACATGGAACGTGCTCAGGGAGCCCAGAAAAGGATTTATGACCGGGGAGCTAAGTTGCGTACGTTTTCTCCAGGGCAGCGGGTACTGGTCCTTGTCCCTACAGTGGAGAGCAAATTTCTAGCCAAATGGCAGGGTCCCTATGAAATTAGGGAAAAGGTAGGGGAAGTTAACTATAAAGTCTACCAACCAGGTAGAAGGAAACCTGAACAGATTTACCATGTGAATCTTCTAAAACCGTGGAAAGATCGTCAGGCGCTTTCTGTAGATTTTGTACAACCCCTCCAAAATGTGACGGTAATGCCTAATGTGAACATAGCTGAACCTTTGTCTGATATACAAAAGAAGGAGGCTAAACAGTTGATCTTCCAGAACAGAGAGTTCTTTTCAGATAAGCCCGGGCAAACACCAGTTATAAAACATGATATTGTCACAGAACCTGGGGTCTGGGTACGTGTTAAGCCATATAGAATTCCTGAGGCAAGGCTAGAGGCAGTCTCGAAGGAGGTAAAAGAGATGCTAGAAATGGGAGTGATTGAGGAGTCCCATAGTGACTGGTCAAGCCCAATTGTGTTAATACCGAAGCCTGATGGTACTGTAAGGTTTTGTAATGACTTCAGAAAGTTGAACTCGGTGTCTAAATTTGATGCATATCCTATGCCACGAGTAGATGAGCTCATAGATCGACTGGGTAGGGCCCGTTATATCACAACCCTAGATCTGACAAAAGGTTATTGGCAGATACCCCTGACAGATGCAGCCAAGGAAAAGACGGCATTTTCAACACCTGATGGCTTGTTTCAATACGTTACTATGCCTTTTGGTCTACATGGGGCCCCTGCAACGTTCCAACGATTAATGGACAGAGTTTTGAGGTTACATAGGCAATATGCCTCTGCCTACCTTGATGACATAGTTGTTTATAGCCCTGACTGGGAGACACACCTACCAAGAGTACAGTCTGTGATTGACACCTTGAAGAAGGCAGGGTTGACGGCAAACCCCAAAAAATGTCATATTGGTCTGGAAGAGGCTAAGTACTTGGGGTACATTATTGGGAGAGGTGTAGTCAAGCCCCAAGTTGAAAAGATTAATGCTATCCAGAACTGGCCCCAACCATTAAATAAAAAACAAGTGAGGGCTTTCCTTGGGATTACTGGTTATTATAGGCGCTTTATACCCAAATTTGCTGCTCTTGCAGCGCCACTAACTGATCTTATCAAGGGAAAAGAGTCAGTTATGATAAAATGGAACCCTGAAGCGGAGAAGGCATTCCAAACTCTGAAGTTGGCTCTTTGTTCTCAGCCGGTATTGGTAACCCCTGACTTTAAGAAAGAGTTTATAGTGCAGACTGATGCTTCAGAGATAGGAATAGGGGCAGTCTTGTCGCAGATCAGAGATGGAGAAGAACATCCTGTGCTTTATTTAAGCAGAAAACTGAATAAGCATGAGAAAAATTATGCAGTTGTAGAAAAGGAATGTCTTGCCATTAAATGGGCACTGGAATCCCTCAAATATTATCTGTTGGGCAGGAAATTCAGGATGGTCACAGACCACGCTCCCCTTAAGTGGATGAACCTGAATAAAGAAAGAAACAGTCGAGTGACTAGGTGGTTCCTGGCTCTGCAGTCTTACAATTTTACAGTGGAGCATAGGCCAGGAAGATTACAGGGAAATGCGGATGCATTGTCACGTGTGCACTGTCTTGTGGTTACAGTTGCTCAGTCCGAGGGGCCTGAGCAGAGGGGGAGGATATGTGATACCTGTGCAGGACAGGTTGTGGAGGGGAGGTATATTTCTCCAAGGTTCCTCTCATATGTGAAGTAGCAGTCCAGAGACTCACCTGCTGCCTAATTAATGAGGTGTTCAGAAGGAAAGTATTTTAGGGAAAGTCAGGTGGGGAACTCTCTCTCTCTACCTGGAGACACAGGGCTGTCTGTGTGAGAGCCACATGCAAGTAAGGTTGCAATACTGCTGTGCTTGTTAGCTGGCAGGGAGAAGCCCTCCAGTTGTTAGTTAGGGCTGTACTGTGTATAGTCAGTGCCGGACAGGCAAGGAGTTTTGTTTGTGAATGTTTTTTTGTTTCTTTTCTTGCAATCTTCTGCAATAAACCTGACCCAGAGTCAGCTTTTACCTACCTGCTGCTGTTTGCCTCAAATTGATGGAAAAAGAAGCGTGACCTTTGACTCCAGCAAAGGCGATCCCTAACCTATTTCTTACAATATGTATATTTATTTCTGCTACTCCCATTTGGGCTGAGCGCCCGCTAACCCTATAGAGCCAGAGACTTTCCTGGGACTCTCACCCTTATTTATCTCAGTCAAGAGACTCTCCTTGAACTGCCCACTGTCATGTGCTATGATAGCACCCCTTCCTCTGCCACAGCAGAGATTCCTGCAAAAGACTCTGTCCCTCTACACATAGAGGAGACCCTTTGCTTCTTTTATTGCACTTTTCCCCACATCAAGGGCTGTACCCTGAAGATTGACTTTGCTATTAAAGACCTTCTGTGAGACTTTTGCTAACTCCAAGGAAAAGTTGCTACTTTATTGACTTATTTTTATATCGCACTTAATGCCTTCCTTTTAGGTATGGACATTCTGCATGCACTTTTATGCCTTTTCCTTTCCAGGTAAAGAGACATTTTATTCTGCTACCCTGAGTAGCCTACCTCTGTAACGTTTGCAGCGTTATGTTATAAGATGTGTACCCAATGGGCTCCTAAGCCAATGAGAGTTTACCAAAATGTTTGCACACTGTCAATTTATGCCAGTAGTTTGCACTAACCTTTTATAGGCTTTTCAGATTGTAGTGTGGCTGTGTCGGACCGTCTCTATGTAAAACCCTGACCGCAATCTTATGCCTCAAACGGAAGTCTTGTAAGTGGGGGGTAGTCCGTAAACTGCGGGTCCTTAGGGGACCGGGGGTGTTAAAGACGTAGCACCTGGATACCACTCATACAAGGGTAAGGATGTTAGTCGGCAGGTACTTATACATTTGTATAATGTCTCATTGTGTCACATATGCCAAGGTAATGCATATATACACTATATATTTGTCGCTAAAAATATACAGGCCCTGGTGCAAGGAGTGGATTACAGTACATGACACCACTCCTTTCCTACTGTACAGTTTGGTTTAATGGCGTTAGCAACCAACCGTCACACATGTCCGTGTCTTAGTCCTACACCAACCCAGGTGCCTGTCTCCAGGACCATGGGCGGTTTGTCCCTACAGATCATGTAGCCTGCACTTCACAGAAGTGATCCTATCTACCTCTGCACCCCAATCAGTCCGTAGTCGAGGGCGGCTCTTTCAATTGCCCCGGGGGTATGCAACACCCTCGCCGATGCAAGGCAGAGCTGTGTTTGTGAATACGTCCCACCATGTAGCTTGCAGCCTGTGTAGGGTCTAATCAGCCCCACAGCATGTCACTACATAGTCCCTAGATAACACAGGGGAACACTGCAGTGGTAGAACCTGCCTGGTAAGGCAGGAGTTAAGTGTTTTGTGTGATGTCATATGTGTCATCCAATCACATGTGTTACACTCTGTTTCTGTGAGCTGAGATGTAATTGGAGGAGTAGCCACCACCTGACCAGTGGGAGTAACAAAACCCCTGTTCAGGAATCTTCTAGAGGTCAGTTCTCTCTCAGAAGAGAGTGCAGTGTGAGGAGAGAGTTCACTCTCTCAGATTAGAGACTCAGAGGAGTCTGTGCAGCCAGAACACCAGACCAAGAGCAGGTGAGCCTAGCCCCTGCCTGAAGAGTGGAGCTAATAGATAGTTAGTGAGGAAAGGGGTATCATCCTACCTTCAAGGGTGATACCTGAAGCAATCCAGGATAAAGCTGAAGCATCCTTCCAGGGCACAGCTACCTCCCAGCCTGCTCTTGCATCCAGGCTGATGATCCATCCTGTGGTTCCCTCCAACTACATCTACAGCATTCCACCATCCTGTTAAGGCACATTGCTAATGTTCCTGTCGGTTCCAATAAAGAACTGTAAGTTATTTTTGCTCAACGTCTGGTCCCTGCTACTACGGCTGTCACCATCACGGGCACCCTATCCACCACACTGGGACTTATATTCCAGACTTCAAAGGGTTGCTCCAGGGAGAACTGCTATAGCAGCCTCTCCCTCATCATTTCTTGCCAACACCACCCTGCTGGAGACCTGCCAGGCTGTAGGACAGCCCTCCGGTTCCCCATACCAAGCACCGTGACACTAGCATGCCTAGGCCGCAACCGCCAGCCACTCAGGTATTGTGGGCCCCGGCTGACTCCAGGCCCCAAGAAAAGGCTAGGCCCCGGTGGGGGATGTTGCAAATGTAAACAGAGGATACAATTAAAGAGGGGGTATTATATGTTGCCGAGTTGCATTATGGGGTATTATATGGAACTACAGGAGGCGTGGCTACTGGAAGGGAGGAGACATTATACTATGTGTGGGCCATTTAGGTCTATATTATACTATGCTTGGGGTTTAGGAAAAAGGGGAGGGGCTATTGTCCCTCATTCTCTAGCCCAAAAGTTGGGAGGTATGCAATAAAAATTGTGTGTGTACATGTCTAATTTTTAGATGTTAAATGTATTTTATTCATATTTTATACGAGAGAGCAACAGACATAATTAAGTGTTTTTGAGGAAAAAAGAAAGTTATGTTTTTCCCCAAAATTTTAGCAAATTGCAAAACATAGAAAAGTGCACACATATGTATTCAGCTCCCTAAACTCTGATACTTCTGAGGTCCCTTTCACAATTGCGCTGCAGATCGCATCAGAGTGCAATGTGTTAAAAACTGATGTTTGCAATTTTCATCAGTTTTTGATCAGATTTGTTAGCCTTTTGCTGTTTTCGATGCGTTTTTTCATGCACAGACAATGCACATAAAACATGTGAGAAAAACTAATGACCGTGATCTTTTCTATGGCAATTGTTCAGTGAAAAACGCATTGCACTTGCATGTGTCTCAAAGTGCAATATGTTTTTGATGCATCTCTATAGACTTGGACCTTGGGAGACCCACCTCCACCTTCTATAAACAACTGATGGATTCCCAGCCCTCTCCCGCTGAGAGAAGTTTCCATGTGTGGCAAAGAGATATCCCTGATTTAGAGGACCATCACCTCAAAGAAATTACACATCACTGGCGCTCAACAGTTATTAGTGCCCGAGACCAGTTGATACAAGTTAAGTGGTTGCACCGAGTGTACTTGACCCTTCTGCGGCTACGCCAGATGCATAGACTCCCCTCGGCTGTCTGTTCTAGGTGCGGGGAGGGTATGGGTACCTTCTTCCACATGGTTTGGGAATGCCTACCCATTCAGGATTTTTGGGTGGGAATTCATTCTTACATCAATGGGCGTCTGGGTCTTCCGGGTGTCTGCTCCCCTCGAGTGTGTCTCCTGGGCCTAGTAGGAGACGTTCTCCAAGCAAAATTTGAGAGGGTTTTGTTCCGGCTGTTAATTTTTTATGGTAGGAAGGTTATTTTGCTAAATTGGAAGCCTCCTAAGCTCCCCACTTTGGCCAAATGGATTTCACTGATTAATGCGGAACTTCCAATGTACAAACTCACCTACACTGCTAGAGGTGCTCCAGACCGTTTTTTCTTGATCTGGGATTTGTGGGTGTCCGCTCAGACTGCTTCAGGAGAGGAGGAGGGATAACTCTGTGTGTGTGAGGTGTGAATGAGGGAGTGAGCGAGCGTTAATCTGCCTTTGGGAGGGGTTTTCCTCCTGTGAGGCATTATACGGATTTGTTATTGCACTACTGACTGATGTATTTCTCTTTTAGTGATATCTTTGTGCTGCTAACCCTAACTTTATGATTGTGCCTTATACTTCCCTGAGGTGGATGCTGTTGCCTTTTGTGTATTGTTGTAATTTTGGAAAATGAAAAATAAAATCTTAAAAAAAAATCTCTATAGACTTGTATGGGCCGTTTTTCACATGGGTGTCTTGGAAAAGTAGAGCATGCTGAGAGTTTCACGTGTGAAAAAACCTGTGTGTGTGCGTGAAAAGTCTGACGAAGCCCATTGAATACAATTGCATGTGACTTCTGCACATTAAAAACAAGAGCAAAACTTGCTTGTGAAAAACACTAGTGTTGAAGGCATCTAAATAAACGCCAACACCTAATAAGTATATAGAGTACATCTGGTTTGTAAAGACCTCAGAGGTTTGTTAGAGAACATTAGTGAACAGAATAATGAAAACAAAGGATAATAATGTGAAAAAGTGCATTGCAGGGGAAGGACAAAGCCCATTTTCTCAACATCTCAGTGAGCTGTTCAACCTATCATCTCTAAATCAAAGGACTATGGCACTGCTTACCCATCAATACATGGCAGTCCACCTAAACTGACAGCCCAGACAAGGAGTGTGCTCATTAGAGAAACAGCTAAAAACCCAGGGTCACTCTGGAGGAGTTGCAAAGATCCAAAGCTCAGCACAGAGATTATCTGACCCAAAAGACAACTATTAGTTGTGCGCTCCACAGATCTGGCCTTATTGAAAGAAGGGCAAGAAGAAAATCGTTTGGCAAAAAAACAAGCCAAAAGAAGTCCACTTTGCAAAAAGCTATGTAGGGGGCATACCAAGGTAAAAGATCTTCTGGTCACACAAGACCAACATAATTTTTTTTGGCTTAAAGGGGTATCCACAGGATAGAGCCTAACTTGCTGATCAGTGAGGGTCTCAGTGATAAGACCTCCGCAGAACACGAAAACGATGGGTCTGATGGGATCCCATTTACCTCAGTTGGACCCCTTGTCACTTCCGGCGAGTAGTGGAGCAGATGGCTGTGCATGACCGTGCAATAATAAAACTTGGAACAATCAACTTCTCTTGCTGTGGCTGCTAGAGTCCCCCCTTTGGCCCTTATCTGGACTACCTGCTGCTGGAGGTTTTCAGTTACTTTGGAATGACACCATTTTTGTAAAGTCAGGGAAAACTGGGAAGTTAGCCTGTCAGTTAAATATGGGTGGTGACACACATGGCGTTTTTAGGTAGTTTTTCGGCTGTATTTAGTTTGCATTTTCAGATCATAAAAAAAACACATGTGTTGAAAACCGCATGCGTTTTTGAAAAGGCATGAGTTTTTACCAGTTTGAATTAAGATAATTGGTCAAACCTGTCAAAAACGAATGCGTTTTTCAATGCATGCATTTTTTACTGAAAATGCACTAAAAACGGCCCAAAAACGGCCTAAAAACGCCATGTGTGTCACCACCCTAAGGGTTGTCTGGTAATTAAAGGGGTGTTCCCATCTGGGCATTCACATTTAATTAAATTCATTTGTCATATGTAAACATTTCTTCAATTGGATTTTATTAAAAAAAAATGTTCCTGTGTGAAGATAATTTCTCATAAATGTAGCCATGTTGTCCCTTAGAAATGAGATAGCTTCCCCGGATATGACCACCTCACATTTTGGCAGCGGTGGCTAGATATGCGCTATTGTGCCTTGTCTGACCACATGGATACAACGTTCATTACCACAGGACGGATATGGGACATGCAGTAACTCCTTGGACATTTAATATGCAGAAACTTTTCGTTTCTTTGTCCAATCCCTCCAGCAGAGGTGGCCATATCCAAGGACACAATCTTGTTTCTAAGGGACCATATTAACACATTTATGAGAAATGATCTTCACACAGAATTGAAGAAATGTTTATATAGGGCAGATTAATGAAACTGAATGTGAATGCCCAGATGAGAATACCCCTTTAAGGAAGTTAGAACCAGGAGCCAAATTAACACCAATAACTTGCAGGTATCTGAAAGTGTTCTCTAATTTTGATCAATGTTCTTTTACAAAAATGTCATTTAAATTTTTATTCTATACCTTAGAATATATACAACTTATGAACTAAGCTTGGAAAGGGGGAGAACATTGTTTATTGCAAATTCGGATTTCCCAGGAAAAACTCAAACACAGGGGCCCATTTACTTACCCGGTCCTGTGGCGATCCCCGATCCGGGCGGTCCGATGAAGATGAAGTCTGGCGCGTTTCACCAAGATCTTTCACCCGAGATCCTGCATGTGTCACTTCCCCGCTGAGGTCCGCTGGAGTTCATCTTCTTCTTCCTGGTGTATGTGAGTGCATGTCTTACGACACAATTTGAGATGTAAAATCCTGCGCGTTGTCCGAATCCATCGGATCGTCCGACGGCCCGCCCACCGATTTGTGTTGCGTGAAAGGCGGCGCCAATGCGCCAAAATCCGATTGCGTGTGCCAAAAACCCCAGTTAAATGCGGCGCAAAGCGGAAAAATTTGGGAAACCCAACAGAAATGCTTTCCGCGGTCCCTTAGTATATTTGCCCCACAATGTTACCGCGAAAGTGATGTAAACATAAATGTGATGTAAAAGTATTCATATCACATTTGTGCAAACATGAGGTTTGTATAATGGCCTGTCCAATGCAGTTTCATTATGAAGTATTACTCCTATTAGATTGCATGTGTCCCATAGAGCCTGAACACCTCTGTGTGCCATATACTGTCTATATCCAGTTGCAGCTGGATAACATCTGCCTGGGAAGGAAATGTTTACATGTTGACCAATAGGATGTCATGTTTATTAATGTAAGAAGGTTCCTGGTAGGATAGTAGAACTTGCCACCTCTCAAGGCAAGTTCTTAAAACTCCCTGTGGCTGGAAGAAACCAGGTCTTTGTGGAAGTGCTGAGAATCATGACAGATCTCTGTACACAGCCTGCATTTACCTTACAGAGCACAGCAGATTCTAATCTCTCCAGCCTGAGTCTACATAAACCATGCTGTGACCAGACATAATGCAACCAGCTACCTTGGAACTAGACCAGTTGAAATGTTGCCTTTGCAGTGTTCGTGTTCTGAAATAAAAGAACTGTGAGTTTTAGATCAATCGGCTCCATGTGAACCCTGGAAGCCACATAATACCACGGGCTTCCCCTCTACCATCTACCCTCACACATACATACATCCGGATGTTTCCATCCACATAAAGCATCGCCCTCTTTCTTGCAATCCATCTGTCAGATACCTGCGTGGATGGGGCCTGTTCCACCAATCAACCGCGAGCCATGCCAGCCACTCGATATCAGGTGAATCCAGCTGCCCACAAGACCAAAGGGTCAGGCTCCAGGGGGGGAATGTTGGATTTTTTCTTAGACCACATTTGCTTTTGGAAACTTTTGGGACTTGTTTGTTTTAACATGTTGTTTTCATCATAATTTACATTTATGCAACGTTCTTATTTAACCCCTTCCCGCACGCTAACATAACTCTACTTCATTGGATGCAGGTAGTTCCAGCACCTTGACGCAGAGTTACTTCATGGTGATCACCTGGGTTCAGAAGCTTGGCCTTTGCGATCACTGCGGGATCCTGGCAGTACGCAATAGCACCTATTGCGATCCTACCTGTTCAAGAATATAGACGCTGCGGTCATAGTGACAGCGGCATCTATTGTGCAACGACCAGCACCCTCCATGCATGGCACAGTGACGTTAGCATCGTGTTTACATTTATGTGGAATTTGCGTTTTAATAATAATAATTAATTCATTTTATTTATATAGCCCACACAAATAACGCAGTGCTACACAGAACTCATGTTTATGTGATGTTTGCATCACATTTACGTGGCAATTGCGTCTACGCGACATTGGCATCTCATTTATATTTATGTGGCGTTTGCTTCACATTTGCATTTATGTGGCGTTTGTGTTTGCATTGCATTTGCATTTATGTTTCAGCTGTGTGGCATTTGCTTTTATGTCTGCATGGTGTTTGCATTTATGTGGTGTTTGGGTTGCATTTTACATGGTGTTTGCATGGCGTTTGCGTTTACATGACATTTACACTGCATTTGCGGCTTGTTTGCATTTACATTAAAGAGGATTTTGTGTTTAAAATGACTTTTGCGGTTACATGGTGTTTAAACAGCTTTTCCGTTTACATTAACATGGCTTTTGCATTGCGTTTGTGTTTACATGTACTTTGCATTTGCATCACATTTGCAGTGCATGTGCATGTACATGGTGTTTTGTAAATGTAATATAACTTGTTTGTAAACACGGTATAAATGCAATGTTAACTGTATATTAGTTAATGTTAACACACTGTATGAACACAGCATCTAGATGAGCATTACAGCCCACCACTAATCAAGATCTCCAATATGTGAGAGGCAACATAAAACTACTATATCCACGTCAGTGTTCCTAGGTTACGCTGAATGTGGTTTCTACATAAAAACTTAGATTCCCCTCTCAAGATAAACCAATTTTTTAAAATTTTACCCTTTTTTGTATTTTTGGCGATTACAGTGCCATCTGTCACTGAAAGTTACTTAATTGATCGAATGAATGTAATTTTTCCTGGGGAATCTGAATTTTCAATAAAAATGGGGATTCCATTTAAGATTTTGGAAGGGGAAGCGGATGAGTGTGAAATCATTGGATAGACTTTTAAAAAATATTTGATGCATATATTCTTAGTTTATCGATCTGATGTGTGTTTTGCAAGTTATTCCACCATCCCCACCACTTTGTTACATCCTGTATATATATGTATATTTAATCCAGGGACCTCAGGGCTGTACATAATAACCTAGATCCATCACTCTAGCAACTGCAGCATGACCTCACACACTGACCTTATAGCCTGCAGGATCTAATGTGTGTGTCTCCAGGGGTCATGCATCTACATCTTTTTCTCTCAAAGCAAGTGGATAGAACCACAGACGTTTCTTGCTAAACATTCTATAGTCTGCTAGTGAAGCATGTTAGATATTATCCCCCACATGAATAATCGTATATACTGTGCCCCCATAAATTATAATATATATATTGTAGGGGTTCGGCTCAAACGTGGGGGTCGGCAAAGACAAACTCTCATAGACAGCAGGATTCAAGTTGAAACTGTGCATTTATTCTAGAAAAACACCAGCATAAAACAAAGCATCAAACAAAATCCTTTCCTGTCTGGTGCATTGTTAGACCCATTAGAATGTGGAAGCTTTGGAGTGGTGATTACACTTCTGTCTCCACTCCAGCAACAAGAGTCATGTACATGGTCTTCCAAGAGACCAACACATGGGAAACAGCTTCCAGTGTGATCTAATGCACATTCTGGTCGCAGTAATGCACATAACCCCTCATTTTCTCTCCAATTTGCAACAACCCTGCCGATACATAGGCAAGCTGGTAGTTAAGAATAGCGCCCTCTCCAGGTTAGGAGTTGTCAGAGGGAGTCGTGAACCCTTTAGTAAATTTCTAGAACTGAGAGATTATGTAATTGCAGCGGTAGTCTCTGCCTGGCAAGGCAGCAGTTAAATGGTGTAAAGTTTTATCCAATAAGTTAGCTGTATTGTAAAGTGGAGTGTGATTGGAGGTACCACCTGAGCAGGGGGGTAAAAAACCCCTGTGCAGTGGGAGCACATGGTCCTTCAGAGTCTGGCAGCAGTCCAGTCTGACCTCATGGCCTGAGTGAACAGAGAGACAGTGTGTGCAGCACATCTTTAGTGCTGACACAGATACAAATCCCAGGAACTCAATCAGGAGACTCTAATCCAGAGCTGGATCTTCCACAGTTTGGACACAGCTCCACCTCAATTATCCCAGTCTGCATATACCATCAGGCTGGTGCCTTATCCTGCGTACCACTCTCCACGATCATTCCAGTACCAGAATCAGAATCTGCCCTTTGACTGTTTTGGCTCGTTGCTTGCTACCTGTTGTTCAATAAAGAACTCTGAGTTGATTTGCAAAACGTTGCCTCTGTCTGATCCCTGGATATGGCTGTCTTTCACCACGGGCTTCCCCATCCATTACCCAGGGATTTATCTTACAGACACTCAGGGGTTGCCCCAGGGAGAAACAAGTACTTCAGCCTCTCCCTTCATATTTCTTGCACACACCACCTGCTGGAGACCTGCCAGGCTGTATGTCCCCATACCAAGCACCAACCATCAGCGTGCCCTAGGCCGCAATCGCCAGCCACTCTGGTATTCTTCGGGCTGCCTCCAAGCCCCACTAAAAGGCTAAGCCCCGGTGGGAGATGTTGCAAATTCAATAGTGACCTTATCACAATATATAAAGTGTGCCAATGTTTGGCTGAAACCGAATCTGAAGGTTGTGTTCAGGCTCAGGTAACGAATACAAACACTCACCCCTTCTGTTAATACCCATGATCGGTGGAAGCTGAAGTCCAGGTTCGGTGACTCGCAGTCGCAATGTTCGGCACGGGTCCACTCTTCATTAGTTTCCAATATTTTAATATTTTAGCAGCTCGCTCTGGCGGTATATGGATACAGGAGAAAATGGGACACTCCAGCTCTGCTATCTCACCTATAACACACAATCTGCTCTGATAAGACTACCCCTCCCCTGGATAAAGACCTTATCTTGTCTCAGTGGCATAACTAGAAGAGGCAAGGCCCCATAGCAGACTTCTGAATGGGGCCCTCCTTCCCCCATAAAAAAATATACATATTTATATACTCACAAATGTTAGTTACAGTTACACAGTATACACAGTACACATATAGAGCATAATGCAGTATTTATCATACATTCTGTACACATACAGCATATATACATCACAGATATAGCATATATACACTATACTTTATTAGGTACACCTGTCCAACTGCTCGTTAACACTTAGTTTTTAATCAGCCAATCACATGGCGGCAACTCAGTTCATTTAGATGCAGGTAACATGGTCAAGACAATCTCCTGCAGTTCAAACCGAGCATCAGTATGGGAGAAGGTGATTTGAGTGCCTTTGAACGTGGCATGGTTGTTGGTGCCAGAAGGCTGGTCTGAGATTCAGAAACTGCTGATCTACGCTGGATTTTCACACGCACAACCATCTCTAGTGTTTACAGAGAATGGTCCGAAAAAGAAAAAACATCCAGTGAGCGGCAGTTCTGTGGGCGGAAAATGCCTTGTTATGGGCAGAGGTCAGAAGAGAATGGGCAACTAGTTCGAGCTGATAGAAAGGCAACAGTGACTCATATGGCCACCCGTTACAACCAAGGTAGGCAGAAGAGCATCTCTGAACGCACAGTTATGTCGAACTTTGAGGCAGATGGGCTACAGCAGCAAAGACACAACCGGGTGCCACTCCTTTCAGCTAAGAACAGGAAACTGAGGCTACAATTTGCACAAGCTCATCGAAATTGGAAAGTAGAAGATTGGAAAAACGTTGCCTGGTCTGATGAGTCTCGATTTTCCTGCTGCGACATTCGGATGGTAGGGTCAAATTTGGGGTCAACAACATGAAAACATGGATCCATCCTGCCTGTATCAACGGTTCAGGCTGTGGTGGTGGTGTCATGGTGTGGGAATATTTTCTTGGCACTCTTTGGGCCGCTTGGTACCAATTGAGCATCGTTGCACGCCACACCCTACCTGAGTTATTGTTGCTGACCATGTCCATCCCTTTAGACCACAATGTACCCAACATCTGATGGCTACTTTCAGCAGGATAATGCGCCATGTCATAAAGCTGGAATAATCTCAGACTGGTTTCTTAACATACAATGAGTTCACTGTACTCAAATGGCCTCCACAGTCACAGATCTCAATCCAATCTTTGGATGTGGTGGAACGGGAGATTCGCATCATGGATGTGCAGCCGACAAATCGCGCCAACTGGTGTGATGCCATCTGTCATATGGACCAAAATCTCTGAGGAATGCTTCCAGCATCTTGTTGAATCTATGCCACGAAGAATTGAGGCAGTTCTGAAGGCAAAAGGGGGTCCAACCTGTTACTAGCATGGTGTACCTAATAAAGTGGCCGGTGAGTGTACATCACATATACGTAATACACATATTATGTGGTACAATGCGCAGCATAATATGTATATAATGGGGTACATTCTCCATTCTTTAGTTTGTCAGGTTGGATGATGGGGCCCCCTGATGCTGTGGGCCCCATAGCAGCTGCTATGGCTGCTACCACTGTAGTTACGCCCCTGTCTTGTCTGTAGCTTGTAGAGTAAATCTTCATGATGCAGCTTGCTGACAGGAAGTGCTTGTGTCTGAGCTGGTCTTGTAATGCAGGAGGGGAAGGAGACAGAGAGCACTGCAAGCGAGCAGTAAAGAGGAGCTATTCATGAAAAGAATCCAATTGCATTCAGAAGATTTACTATCAGATCCAGGGACAACCAAAATTGTAAACGCTAGGACCGATAGAGACAGGTTGGAATTATATCCGTGAAATACTGTATTTTTGTTAATAACAGTGGATTAGAGAATGTGTTATTTTGCTATGTGGAGTATGTATAAGAATCTTGTCTTCATGGGAATACCCATTTAAGCAGTGGGTGAGTATGCCCCTGACAGCAATACCGCCAGTGCTTTCTTAATGACGTCCCTGTGGCAGGCTCTCACAGGGAGCATGTTACGCACACTCCTGTAGGCCCAGGCTTTTCATGTGATAGTGGCACAGCTATAGTGACACAGCCAAAAATGTTAAATGTAATTTGTCTGTCATCAATCTGTTACCTTATCAAAGGTATCTAAAAAGTATTGATATTTCTCCATATTGTGCAAATCAAGTAAAAGTTATAAGTGCAGTTACCCATAGCAAAACAATTAATTTGAACCTGTAGAGTAGCATTTACTCCCACACTTATGGAGTGGAGGGTGAGTTTACATAGTCTTTTGGTTGTATTTTAGTGGCTTTTTAGGCTGTGTACTGGTAAACCTGTACAAATAATTGGTAAAAAAAACACCTCATGCCCCACTGTGTGCAGGATAGACAGTGGCATAAATTGCGCAAAAAATAGTCTAAAAAAATCTTAATTTCACAAAGAGCCTGGACTACACAGACAAATTATTTGCAAAAAAGGTAAAGGAAAAACCATAGATGACCCCCATGATTTCAGCATGCCGCTGTTTCTATGTTCACCCAATGGTCACTCTTTTTTATCATTAAAAGTCAGCAGGGTCTGCAGGGTCTTGGTCTACATTTATATCTGAACAGTGACGTTAGTGCAGTTGGATGTGGAATAAGCCATTTACCAGGTGTACCCATTACCAATATTAGTGTCGGTTTATGACAGGTGTCACTATCCTGAGTCTTAATTGCTAACTACTCTAGATGCCCCTTTCTACATCACCTTTCTTTACCGTTGGGTGGTGCACTAATTAAATAGCATTCACATAAACATGCCTGCAACATAAATGCACACTATTAAAGGGAGCCTTTTGCCAGTATTTGACATTGACTTGATAACAGGTTTTAATAGCCTTTAATATCTTACGGCTTTTATAATCAATCTTCTGTTTGGCAACTTATAACAGTAGATAAAAGAATACCTTCGAGTCATGTGGGTGTCAGCTTCAATGCATCTAGTGTAATCAAGTCATCTTGTGTCATTCTCCATCATCCCCCCTCCCTCCTGCTCCCTCCTCCCCCTCCCTCATACTTGCAGGAGATGTGCCTGCAGTGGTCAGCTCACATAGGCATGAGGGGGGGAGACAGTGGAGGATTCGCTGGGACTCGACACCCTCATGACTCGATGGTGCTTGCCATGGGAGCCAGGTATTATTATTATTCCCTATTATTATTATTATAAATCTCAAATCCTGATGAAAGGTTCATTTTAAAATAAACTCTCCATTGCATAATGCATGTTCAGTTTCCTGGCCATATTCTGTATGTAATATCTTTTTTTCAGTAGCAAAATGAGAAGGTGCTCTCCCGTTGATTTCAATGGGACAATCTGCGTCAAAATCCATCCATGTGAACAGGACTAAGAGCGACTTTACACTTGCCTAATTCGGTCATGCTTTCCAAATATGCCAGCAGAACCAATACAAGCCATTACATGTGTCGACACTGCTATTTGGGGGGGTCAGGAACTCTGTGCATTCAGTCAATATGGTGCTTGGAGGGAAATTTATGATAAGTCTTTTAGAGCTGAACTATTCTAGTTGTTTATGGCAACCAATCAGGGCTCAGCTTTCATTTCCCCACAGATGTTTCTAAAATTAAATCTGGGCAATTAGAACAGTTACCTCAGAAACTTGCTGATAAATCTCCCCCTTGGAGTCCTGTCCCCAGGAGAGGGTTTGGTCTGTGAGGCTGGATCCTGCATGGACAAAACTTGGCAATTGTAAAGCCACTCTAACACACTCCATCGGCTTCAACTTTCAAAGGAATAAAGGCCCTCCCTAAACATAGGGCTGGTGCATAGCCACGTCATACTCAAAGGTATCACGTCACAGTTTATTACTTTTTCCTAAAAATAGAATATATCTGAAGTAAAATACTCTAAAGTGAGATCTGAACAAACAATAAGGCCTGCAGCTCTCAGCCTTCTAATATAATAACCAGGTCGGGAGATAAGTGAATTATCCTAGACACACAAAGTGATTCACCACCAGGAAACAGTCAGTGCATAGCCAACAATATCAATCACTTCTGCATGGTTAGTATGATGGGAAACCCTATATTCCCATATTAACCCTATAAAGCCTGCCGTAGGTCTGCCAGCATATGCTTGACTTGTGTCATTCCTTCCTAGTTTTCAGCAGTGACTGGTTAATCTGCTCTGGAAAGAGCCTGAGATGGTGAAATCAATGCAAATCCACTAAGAGGTAATAAAAGATTTGATTAAATAACCATATGAGTTAGGAAATATAGATCTTATGAATAGTGCGGTGCAGTAAGTGGAGACATAGCTGCAGAACTCAAAATAAATGTAATGAAGATTAAGAAGTTTCTTGGAGGGGAAGATTACTTTTGTGTTAGACGCCTATATGAATCTGTGGGGAGTGCATTTTGTTTAACCCTGTGAATACTACTGGAATATTTGTTTATTTTATTCTTTATACTTTTTTTTTATATAACTGTATTTTTATTAATATTTTTAAAGTTTTTCCAAAATTAACCACATTGACAATGTAACATAAAAGCCACATATATCAAATAGTCTTATTCTATATACTTTTAACATCTTAAAACCAATTAATTTACAGCCGCAACTTTACACCATTCCCAGTCTCCGAAAAGCCATAACTTTTTTTTCTGTTAACAGAACCATATAAGGGATTGTTTTCTAATATTCTGTTCATATTGCCTCCTAGATCTCTGGATAGCTAGAGAATGACATCTCTTCTTGCCACCAGTAGCCTCTGAAATAAATTTGTATATACACGGATTAAAGTTTATTAATGCAGCAGCTGCATCCCAGAAATAGGGAAAAACGGGATGCCGCTACTGTAGGGACGCGGAATCTACCATGGGGAATCTTTCAGAAACTAGATTCCCCATGGTAGATTTCCTTTAAGGGTTAAGCCACAGTGTGAGTAAAACCTGTAAGCAAAAGGGTATCATTGATGTGACCTCAAACCATAGTACCCAGCAGCCACTGTGGTTAGCGAATTGATTTGTTAATGAACACATGATTTGGCTGGAAAATAACTGTTTCATCTGGAAAACCATAGGACCAAGTGTGCAGGAACCAATCTAGAAACTGAAGCAACCACATACAAGCATTGTTTTTCCCCAGAAGGATTTTGGTTTATTAATAATGGTTTATTCTTAGCTCTAAATAATACACCTCATTTAGGATCTTCATCAATTAGCTAGGGCTTAATGCTGTTACAAGTAGCATCATCCATCTCAGTGGAGGTCTTCACACTTCCATTACATGGAAAACCCAATATATTTAGTGGGATTCAAAGGAAGCTTAATTTCTTCTGTGGTGGTATTGCAGGGGAACAGAACGCTGCTGGGCTTTCCCTCCTTGTACAATTGCTTGCTGAGGATTCCAGCAGTGGGGCAACCTGCTAGGATATGCCTGCCTATCTGTAATAATCCCATCAATTCTGAGAATGAAGAAGCCTAGTGGCTCTTTTACATGTTTTCCCTGCACATGAAAAATACCACATAGTCACTGTGTGGGGAATTACAACACTACCCTACTTGCTTGCAGGAATCTGTCCCAGGTATCATACGCTAGTTGAAAAGCATTTCCCAGCATGATGAGGGAAAGTCAACTCATTCCTTAGAAATTACTTGCACACCGCTTACCACAATAATGACACTAACTTGTATGTTGGATTATGGCCACAACAGCCATTTTTATTAACATAATTTAACATAGATTCCATAACATAACCAGTCTTGCCAGTAGGGTGGGTCCCCCGAGTCTAATAAGTCTGCCAACCACTCTTTTGAGTGTTCATCTTTTTTACCTCCAGGCGTTGCCCGGCTCAAAGGCAATGAAGAACATCTTTTATAAGGTTTGGGTCTAACTCAAAAAACCATGCCCCATAGTCCCACGCTAGTCCATTAAGCCTCCAGTTGAAGAGTCCAGAGCTCCTAGCAGCTCCCTCCCCAAACTTATAAAATGCACTTCAACTCTGAGAACCTCCCCCCCCCTACCATGACAAGAATTTTTTTTTTATAAATCCACACACAGGCTTATACACCGCATTGTAATTGTGCAATAAATCGCCCTTTAAAATCCAACTCAATAGCTAACTTAACCTAAATTACCAAAAACCAACAAATAAATTCTATCCTACTCCTAACCCTCAACACTGCTAAACGATTGGTGAGTGGTAGCTGTTATGCCGTTCTGTCCTTAATGTGCAGCTGATGTTTTTTTCCGAGGTTTCCCCCTTTATATCTGCCCCTCCCTAACTCTGTCAGCCCACGCCCCGCTGCTACTGGCCACATTAATATAACACATTTCCTCCTCCCCGTCATGTTGGCCTTCCCCTAAACTCTTCCCAGGATTACTACATGCCAGCACTGACATGGATTGTCAAGAAAATTCACTTTAAGGTTTACCCACAAAGACAAGTTTTTTAAATGTACTCAGGATAACAAAATAACACATTATCTAATTCACAGATATAATTCCAACCTGTCTATATCAGTCATGGTGTACGCAATTGCAGTTGCCCAAGGTTTCCGACCCTGGATCTTCTGACTTTAGGGTCGGAGAACATCTTGTCTGACGCTGCGGAGCTGAGCTGCTCTCTCCCTCTAGCCCCCACCCTCGTATTCCAGGACAAGCTCACACACCGACTTCCTGTCTCCAAACAACACATCACATTGTGAGGAGAGCTACAAGCTACAGACAGATAAGTTTTTTAACCCGGGGGAGGGGGAGGGAGGCACATCAGATCTGACAGTATGTTGTTTCAGAGCAGAGATGGAGCAGAGCACATCAATGTGTGTAATATGCATCTTATAGATATCATCATCTCTTTCTATGTGTCAGATACCAATGCAATGTTCAGAAGGTAAATGGAAGTATATAAACCTGAACCCTGATAATCTAACACATTGTCAGCTCACAGAACTAGATGGATCATAATGTCTTCTTAGAGAGTTCTCGCCCACACCCTGGGATTTTACACTGACCATCACTGAGTGATAGGAGCTAAAACAGAAATAAAACAGAAAAATTGTAAAGTAAGGGGTTAAAAATTATCTTTATTGTGTAAACATCACTAGGGAATTGAAATTTGAGAATTTTCTTTCATGGGCAAACCCCTTTAATGCAGAAATGAACATCATGTAGTCATGTATACATGATCTTTCTTCATCTACATGATACAGTGATTTTAAGGGCTGTTTCAGACAACCAAAGTTGGTGAGTGAATCCCAGACCATGCAGTGTCCTGTTTCATAGGCTTAACACAGTGCTGAGAATGGGGATCTGTGCATTATAGAGATATAAATTACAAGGAGTCTCTGCTTTCCCACTGTTATCACTCCTTGTATAATATGTCACAATGATGCATGATCCTGTCCTCTGCACTGTGGTGGGCCTGACCTGCGGTTGTGTGCAGCTGGCCTAACTAATTCTCCCATGGGACTGATTTGTATGTTTGATGGAAGCAGGAGCAAGAAATATAAGGGTGAGTTCACACATTCAGTTTTTCAGATTCAGTTTTCAAAGCCAAAAGCAGGTGTGGATCATAATGGGTGAGACCATATAATTGAGAGAAGCTATTTTTCGCTCCACTCCTGGTTTGGACATCAAAAACTGCATCTGAAAATTTGAACTTGAACACACCCTAAGAGGGATGGGATCAGTAAAACGGGTTTGCTTATTTTATATCCTAAGAAACAACATCACTCCATAGGTGGTGCCTGGTAATGCTGCTAAGTGAATGGCCCAGAACAGTAATGGCAGGCAGCAATCTGAGTACATTAATCCCATGGTATCTTCATGAATGTAGTTAACCCTACAGTTTCCAGATCAGTCACATCTTGTTTGTTGTCACTTTTATAGTGTAGTCCATTCTGCCCCATAAAATAAGGCAAAGCTTATAGATAGAACAATATGACATTATGTCATCTGACCATGATTAAGATTATTTTTTGTAAATTCGAAACGTATTAGTCTGTTAACTACGTATGCTGCACCTTGAATCTACATTTTTAATAAATTAATAAATTGAAGATGTTTTAACTGGAGTTTAATGTGGAGTGCTGGAGGACATGTATTCATTTTTCATTACTGTTGCATGCTGATTACTGAAGCGGCATTGGAGGTGTGATGTTTCCATCATCTACCCCCCTCTCCTGAGCATTGGTGGTGAAACATTTGGACTTCCATATTTAAAGGCGAGCGGATATGCATACATTTTTCATTGCTGCCAATATGACATTTTATCCTAGGGACCGAAAAGTGCCTGGTACTAGGTAGCTTTTGATACTTTTATGCAGTGGAAAAGCAATAAAAGCGGAAGGACTGACCCAGTCTGATCTGATACCATGGAGTGCTGAGGCACCTTAAAATAGAAGTTCCTCCAATAATCTGTGTGGGTAGATGCGTTCTGCGTTCAGTTTTCAGATTAATAGCTTCACTGAATATGCATATGCCTTATAGTAGATGTAGATCACGCCTGTATCTAATTTTAGGAAATTACTACTTCAGTGATTTCCTTATATCTCTCTATCTAAATCTACACATAGAACAAAAAATGGATGGAAAAGTAAATACCCCTTGTGACCCGTGAGAGCATGGAGCCTCCTGTATGTTCTTGTATGGAGCAGTGATATTACATCCATGTGCATGTATGAGGAAACAAGGCACAATTCTAGTTCGGGTTGAGCAGCTGTATAGAGATCCTGGCAGTGAAAGAGTTATTATGACAAGGGCTCCCTCTATGTGTGTACAGCATGAAGTGCAAGCCGTGCGATAGTCTCGAGGATCCAGATAAGGAGCAGGCTACTCAGCACAGATCCGCTGTCTGACCAACACTGCACTTCAGCTCAGGAGGAAAAGGCACAGCAGGTGAGCCCAAGAGCTGACACTCAGCCACATCATATTCTGCGGGAAGAGAGCACATGGAAACATTTACACTGTTTGAGCTTTGAAGTCCTTTTTGCAGAATAAACAGGATATTTGAGGTTTCTTAAAAACCACAAGAAAACCTACAAAAGGATTCAGGACCAAATTTTGGACAGAAGTGACTTATAATTTGAGAAGGTGATGGCTGCGGGTGGGGGCTCTACTAATGTCGTGAAGAGTGTGGAGATGTGTTCGTTTTTAGGTGAGGGTGGGGTGCTGCAGGGTTATAGGTGGGGTGAAAAGAGGAAATGTTACAAATGCCATATTTTGGGTGTTATATGAAGTTGGAGAAGACAGAGAACTGGGGTTTACTTCGGTTGCATTTTGGTAAACATGTTGCTGCTACTATAAGGTTACACACATTCTTCCTATTAAGTAGAAAATAAAAAGTGGAGTAGGAAAGGTAAGTATAGTGGGGGGAACAGTAAGTACTCAGAGATGATAGGAACACCTGGAGGTCAGAGTTTTCTAGAGAGATAAAATATGAAGAGATATAGGGCATGAAAAAAAAACAAAGGTAACAGTAGAAAATGAGAGAAAAGGATATGGAATCAACACTGGTTCTGTTTCATATGCCAGAGATGAGGAAAGTAAACAGTGACCACTAAGATGTTAGATGATGGAAAAGAGGGTTTTATACATGATTCAACCTAGTACCAGAATGGGGTGCAGTATAAGTAGGGATCTAGAATAATATAAGTTATAGGATGCTTAAGGCTGCAGTACATCATGAGATAAAGTGTGGGAGATTAGAATAGTTGGGTATAGCATGATGTAATAGGGACGAAAGAAATGAGGTGCAACATGAGATTACAAAAGGAAGGGAATGGGAAAAACGTAAGTTTAGGATGATAAGCAGTGTATTTTGCAGCATAAAATACTAGAGTGAGAGTTTACAACATGATATGAAGGTGATAAAATGGGTAAAATATGAGATGAATGATATAAGTGGTGTAAAATATGAAATGAAGGAGATCAGTAGGGTAAATATGCCAAGAGGAAGATAAGTGGGGTAAAATATACATTGAAGGAGATAAGTGGGGTAATATATGCTAAGAGGTAGATAAGTGGGTTAAAATATGACAAGAAGTAGATAGGTGGGGTAAAATATGTAATGAAGGACATAAGTGGGGTAAAATATGAAATGAAGGCGATTAGTGGGGTAAAATATGCCAAGAGGTAGAAAAGTGTATCCATATGAGATGGGTAAGAACAATAAGCAGGGTAAACATCAAGTGAGGAAAAAAAGTGGTAATGGGGGGATGCGATATCAGCATGGCATGTAGGGAGGGCTCAGCGTGGTTATAAGGTGCTTAGAACTTCAATGTTTCAGGTCTGTCAATGACTCATTGTTACTTTGTTCTATCAGTGTTTATGACTCACAGAACAAGATGCTTTCAAATAGTGTTCTGTCACATCTCGACTTGTCTCCTGTGTGTTCTGTCACAGGTCTACATGTCTCTTGTGTGTTCTGTAACCGTTTTACATGTCTCCCCTGTGTTCTAGGTTAATACAGTCTTCTGGATTATTCTCTTCAGCATATGTTTCTCATATGACAAATGTTCCTATACGTCTCATATGTGTTTTATGTTTTCACATTTTTCTCTTGAGTTGAGATATTTTCATGTGTCTCACATTTGTTGTATGTTCTGCCCTTTGCCTTCAAGAGGTTAAATGTTTCATACTTAAAAACT
Organism: Engystomops pustulosus; assembly: GCA_019512145.1. NCBI lineage: Eukaryota > Metazoa > Chordata > Amphibia > Anura > Leptodactylidae > Engystomops > Engystomops pustulosus. The sequence continues at coordinate 93,096,670 of CM033647.1, read as the reverse complement.
TATGCATTGAATATATTTACACATGGTTTTCTTATGTTTTAAATACATATATTTCCTTCACTTAGCATGTTTTCCTTGTCTCCTATATGATGTATGTTTTTACATTTGTTTCTATGTGCTTGTCTCGTGTTCGGTATAGTTGCATTGTATATGCATTGTAGATTTTGAAATGTGTCATTCATGTGTAGTATGTTAATACTTGTCTCCTATGCATTGAATTTTTTGCATGTTTTATGTTTGACATGTATTTATTTGTTGCTTGGTTTACATGTCTCATGTGCTGTATGCTTCTGTCTGTGTACTGGATTTTTTTGCACATATCTCTTGTGTTTTTAAGCTTTTACAATCATATTTTGTCTTATGTTTCTATGTGTGCACCTCATGTTCTACATATTTATCTATTGGTGTATCTAATGTGTTGTATATTTCCATATATGTCTCCCATGTTTTATATGTTCCTTCATGTATTCTGTCTTTTTCCTTGTATAACCTGTGTGCTTTATATTCTTTCATGCACAGTATATTTTAATATTTCCTATTACCGTATATGTATATTTTATCTGTCCCCTGTGTGAAGTATATTGCTACAAGTTACCCATGAGTTTTATGTTCTTTGAATTATGTCATATTGTATATGTCAGGCATCTTTAGTGTCTATGGACTACAAGAAAAGTTTTGTTGATGGATAAAACAAATGGAGTAAAAATATACAAAGTGAGTAAAATCTCACAATTGCAGAAACAAAGGACAAATTCAAGACATGTAAACAAAAAAACTGACTATAGCTGTAACATATGACCCCTTCTGGGAAGCATATTCCTAAAAGAGTAACATACATTTATGGGTTACAATAAACCAAATCCCCAAAAAGGCAAGAGAAGGGTTCAGCCTTGGTATGGTTTGGATCTGCCAAAAACATACTTCAAAAATAAGTTCGCAGAAAGGGGAATAATCTAAAAGGAAGGGGAGAAGGAAAGAAAGACAGAGTGTTATCAGAGTAACACCGCAGACGAGACAGTAAGCAGAACAACTGGCCTGTGGTCTGATTGCAAAACGAATCCAGGGTTCCCACATGGCAGTGAAAAATCGGCATTTAAGTCTTTAGTGTCTTTGATACTTCTATATGTGTCTCCTATGTTTATATATTCTTTTATGATCTTCCCATTTTTGCAACAACACAAGTGATAAACCCTCTCGGATCTAACCTTGGTTCACCAAGATATTCATACATCTATCTGTCTGTCTATCTATCAATTAATCTATTTACCATTGAATCTAATCTATCTATACATCTCTCTCTTTAATATAAGTATGTTTTTCTGTGTTTTAGTGCAGTAATATCTGCATCTCCAGATTCCAAAACCACTGTCATACATTCCATCACTTATATTGAAAATAGCCCTACACGCAACATTATTTTTATTAGCAAAATACTGAAGACCTCAGCAAGACACAACTGACCCCTATATACGCCGTAGGGGGTTGTTTGATCGAGCACTGCATTGTGGTTTCTTTTGAAATAAGAGGTTACAAAGCACATGTAAACAGACCTTTATATTTCTGTTTTTAAAGATAAGTTAGATAGGATCCCATCATCATAATTTATAGAGAAAATGTTCATACCATTTTTTCATTCTTTTAGATTTTTTAGTGTAACTTGTGCTTGTTTTAGTGTTACAGCCGCTTTTCAAAATGTAGGTGGGGCTTGGTAGCAGTAGGCATTACCTTAACAGTCTGCCAGATTTACTATGTATTGTGTGAGAATTACAGAGGGTTTGAGTAGTGCCTGAGATTGTTAAAAAGGTACACAGTATATTAGGAGTGAAATATTAGAAGCCAGTCTTGATAAAATGGGATTGTTTCAGACTAATAAGTGTGCTGGTGAGAATGAATTAGGGACTCATTCCCCATGGAAGTGGTTCAGACATTAGGCTTGTTGGACAGTTTGATGTAGTGATCCCATTGTTTTCATAGGCAAAGTGCCTATTCTACAGTTATGCAATGTTTCTAGTGGATAAACTCCTTCAACATGACTTTGCACCCAACCTTACTAGTTCCCCAGCTACCTTCCTTTATATCCTTCTTCCTAAATGACAGGTGTCTTTGTCTGCATTTTTGTTCTCAAACCTTGTTATCAGAAGACTTGTGATGTACATCATCCGCCTCCCCTGCCGTTCACACCTCATTCTGGTTGTTACGTAAAATCAGATCACACTTTTATTTTTATGCCTCCAAGTAGAAGTTCAGATATTTATAGCCATCACATATATTTGTATGGATAGATACATTGTGATATTCTTTCTGGGATTTTCCCTGACATCACAGCAGGATTGCTTATTCACAGCGGATGCCTGCAGGGTATTCCTCAGTATTAAAGGGGGTATTCTGTTTTCACAACATTTTCTCTGACAACTTCTATATTCCCATAGGAGCTATAATACATTTTAATGTGAGGTTGCACATACAGTATATATTGTTTTAGGCAATCTACATGAAACCAGGTTGACCCCTCTAATTGCTAAAATAATTTAAAGACTTCTCTGGTCAATGATTGTGTGTGGTATTAGAAGAAAACATGCAAATACATTTCCGGATGAGATAAGGGACATTTTGGGGCAGATTTATCAAGCAGTCTGAAAGTCAGAATATTTCTAGTTGCCCATGGAAACCAATCACAGCTCCCCTTTAAAATATTCATGAGCACTGGTAAAATGAAAGCTGAGCTGTGATTGGTTGCCATGGGCAACTGGAAATATTCTAACTTTCAGACTGATTGGTATTTTAGCTGCCTTGTAAGGCAACTCCAACAACAAGCATAACAGTTTCATAAAGCCTAATGCCATGTTGTGGGATAAAAGCCAACTGTTGACAGCTCTGTTTTGATGTCTTTCCATCACAACAGCACAGTATAGAGAAGTGATCTGGGTAGATGAGTGGCTATAGAATAGGTCAGGGGAGTAAGACAATGCCTTAATGACAATTTGCCAGCAAAGGCCACCTCTATAGGCATTTGGAGACTTAAAGGCCATGCAGGTTTCACTGGAGATTAAAAATATGAAAATATGTTTTCTAGGATGGGATAGTTAAAGCTTTGGCTCTTGGCTACATTGCAAAATCACATCAAGCATGACTTTCAGAAAGCATAATGACAAAGTTTTCTTTATCCCATCATTAAATATTCTGCATATTTTCTTCCCAGAATCCCCAGTGGAGCATGCATGGCCTCTAAGTCTCCACATGCCTGCAGAGACAGCCTTTAATGGAGAATTCTTCTTACGGAGGTTTCTTACTACCCCGAACTAGTCTGTGGCCTCTCATCTAGCCATATCAATTACGTATACTTTGCTGATGAGATGAATACATATCAAAGCAGAACTGTCCATAGATGGATTTGCAATTATCTTTCATTAGGATTTTGGAAAAAGTCCATGTTTCGTGTAAAAGGGGCTGACTAAGAACAAAGTTTCATCCCATCCTTATAAACATACATGCATATTATCTTCCCAGAATTCCCAGTGGATATAGCCTTTAAGTCTCCACATGGCTGCTGTGGTTGCCTTTAATGTCAAATTCTCTTTGAGGGGTTTTCTTACTTCCCTGTGGTATTGTATGTCAGCTACATCTAAATAATTTGGTCTGAAATACTTGGCATGCAATGTTTTACAAAGGGATTCTACATAGCAGCATTTATGAAGGAACATGTAACAGCAAAGGGTTGGTCCCACAACCAGGTAAACCTTTGCAGATGCCAGGGCCCTACTGATTTTAAGGGGCTTATGATGCCCTAAATAAACATGCTCTTTGCTTATCAACCTAGATGTTGGTGGAGAGTCAGTCATTGTCACAATAAGATGCAGCCAACCTGGGAATGTACATGATCTTTAGATATGATACTGCAATGGCAATGCTATAGTCGAAACCTTGCATGAACATATTGTAGGGAAGAAGAAGCCATAAAGCTTCATGGGCGAAAATCTATAGCATGTAGCTGAAAATGTAGAATTTCATCTGTGTGATTTGACATTGAACATAATAAGCTCTGCAAGCCAGTGATTGGAAAAGTATGATGTAAACTATGGATGACACATTATTAGTATGTTTTATCATGGAATCTGGAGTTGCATTTCTATCTGCATCAGTAAAAGCATGTATATCAACCATGATATGTTATCCAAGCGTATAGACCCATGACAAATTTATATTTTCTGTTGCAGGATTTTCAAGCTCACAAATCCTTGTCTTGGTGCTTTTTCACAAACAGATTAATCTTATACGCTGCACAACTGGGACCTTTTTGGATCTTTCATGGTCCATTCCATCTCAAAGAACTTCTCCAAAATCCTGGCCATCAAGAGGTGGCAAACCTTGTGAGGGAACCAATATTGTCCACTTATCCTTATTGCGTACATGTTCAGAGAGTTGAATCATATCTGGAGTGACTTTTAGGCTTGAGTTGAACCTTGAATATCAAGCAAAAATGATGAAGCAGCAAAGTGGCGTGTGATGTTTCAGCGAATATAGTTTAGACAAATTAAAGTTCTTGAAAGTACTATTTTTCTAATGGTGACCTCAGGGGTCATGATAAAGGAATCTCTGATGGCATTGTTCCAGTTTTAGCAGATGATATAGATGCATCGCATATTTATATATTAAGAAGACCTAATGATACATCATGATAAATCAGTGCATTGTTCACTGACATTCTTATAAACAATCGTTGGCCCTCTTATAAACACAGGACACTAATATAAATACAAAACTTGGATACGCTACCAGAGGTCTTCTGAGAACTTCCATGGTCCAGGTATACTTTAGAAAAAGCATTGCATGGAGAAGGCACTATCATCCTGACAGTCATCTGGTGCACTCGTAATTATCCTCATCCTTTACTTGTTAATCTTTAATTACATCCTGTTCGGTAACCACAATATTTTGGCAAGATGATGGTGAATGAGGTTTCCGACCTGACATCTCCATCTTCCTTGGGCGTAGTCACAGCCACCTGTGTGTCTAAGGTAGAGCTTCGAGTGTGTTGCAAGAACCTGCTGGACCGAGACACACTCAACAAGTCTGACCCTTGTGTCCTGCTTCTAATGCAGTCACAGGGCCAATGGATGGAGGTAAGAACAAAATGTTAATATGCTAACAAAATTCGTTTAGCATTTTATGTAGTTTATTCTGGAAAATAATGATGATGGTGGTTGTTAAGGGCTTTCTGGAACATGAATGTTGACATTCATTTGCACTTAAGATTTGTTGAAGGGTTACTTTGGGCATACGGCAAGTGATTTGCCATCATGGTTGTCTGTGTGAAATCATAAGAAACCTGTATTGGCTGTGTCTCATGACTGGGTTAGAACAAAGGCCCACTCTAGGGTCTTTCAGTTGGCCAATTTGACCATGTATAATTTCTCACACCAGTAGAATTAATATCAGTACCAGATCACATGCAAGAGCTACTCGTTGGATATGAATAAAGCTCCGTATACTGTAGATGGACCCCCTCCATTATGGATATCAGTAATGGAGGAGTACAAAAATACCTACAATAATGGGTTCTGTGTAGCTTTTGATTTGCCACATGCAGTATGAACGGGTCTGTATTATATGTTGTCATTCTGTACTGAAATACACAGGATTCTGGAAATCTCTGTCAGAAAGTCATTTGAGCCCAAATCATTCCAATAGACTTTGAGCAAATGTGTCAGAAGCTTCTGAATTATTTATTGCATTATAGTGAAAGTGTGCACTTGTGACCTTCCTTGAAAACATATTCTATGACTCATTAAAGAAGATTGCAGACATAAGTGAAACATGCAGTGTTTTAGATAATGTACACTCTACTATAGTAATAGCTCTCTATAGCTCTAGTTCTGATCTCCATTTAGTTACAAGTAGAGTGGACTGTGTGACCACCATTTACATATTGGTTTAGATGTATCCTTTGTAAATAGTTTTATTTGGATTTAATTTATTGTATGAATGTATTTCTCTTTGTACTGTATGTAGGTGTAAATCTTGTACTGTTTTATAACATTCCCAATTGACATTGGTTTATTCTCTGCTCTTCCCCTCTCCCGTACAGTCCTGGCCCATAGGGCAGTCAAAATGTGTCCCCTGTCAAACAGCATCTGCCCTTTTAAGGGGTTTTCCAGAATTACTGGAAAAAATCATGTCTTTACCCTGCTCCCAGGTGAAAAGCCAAGCCTTTAAAGGGGTGTTCTTATTAATAATATTAACATATGACATATATCATATTAACATATGATTGCAGGGGGTCTTGGCTGCCCTCCCCCTGCATTAAGTAGAACAGGGGATCACAAGTTCACCTTATCTGCTGTGGACTTCTGAATATACTGTTAGCCTATCAAAAGTTCCATAAAAACAATGGTGCATGGGACGGGGCTCTGCCCCAAGGCTCCGTTGACTTCTATGGGCCTTCTAAATCAGAATGCAGCTGAGACAAAACCCAGGAGCACAGAGCAGAGAAGAGGAACTTATGACCTTGCAGTCCAACAGCTCAGACCCCCCACAATCATATATTTAGTCCCAATCCTGTATATAGTGGATATAGTCTGTGGTATCGTGTTACAGCTCCATACAACCCAGACATTGCCGAGCAATTTGTGCCTGAGCCCTTATCTTACAATTTTCCTTTGAACTCAATATTCTACATAGACAGAAAGAAAGATGTATGCTATCACATGTGGAGAATTGCATTCTTTGCACTGCGCCTACACAACTATCCGTTAATGACAGTGTATTGTTGAATGCATTAGATTATGCCATGTAAACATGAATAATTACATTAATATCACCTCCTGTCTCACACTAATGGTCGAGAGTTATTGCACGGGGTCCATGAAATGTAATTTTGTATTACATTTAACGTTGTTATTTATGTGTTCTGGTAAAATAAAAATTAATAAAACAAAGATGGTAATTAGCGCATTGACAGAACGCGGCTGCCTCCCTAATGCTCAGGACCTGCTGACACACAGAGAGGCTGCTGTTCTCTGGATGCTAATGAAGTATTTTGCTACCTCCCGTTCACAGCAATAAAACAAGCATCCTGTTAAAACTGATTGCCATCACCTCCTCTAATGTTCTAGAAGCAATAATAAGATTGTAAACACCCTCATTTTCCGCTGCTATAATGGTAATTACTGCTTTTCCAAGCTTGGTCTAATAAATATATAGATTTGTTTAATGCAATCCTTTTATAAAATCAACAAAAGCAGCAAAAAGGAATGGATGCCATATACCTCACGCAGATTTTACTTTACTTTACTAAATATGGGGTCAATGAAATGGGCTATGTAAAGGGGTTGCAGTGGTTGCAATTCTATCTGTAAACCAAAGGGCCCATAGATTTACTGATGCTCGTCATTCTAAGTATTCTAAATATATTCGCTCTTTTTTAAAAACTTTATTATTTAAGAAAAAATCCATACAAAGAAAGAATATACATAAACATGATAAAAACATACATCTGTTGCATACATAAGAGAATAAAAGATCAAAAGCGTCTTCCACACTACTTTTGAACTTTTGACAGCCAGAGGGGCACTGATGGCGCTGTTAATTGCTTGTATAACACTAGTATACATAGCCGTGCTGCTAACTCAAGAAATCGCAGCAGAGATCATACATTAACCTGTCTGGGAATCTCACAATGTTGTAAAAGGACAAAAGCTGGCTTAAAAGGAAAATGAATATTCAAATTCTGTTAAATTGTTACAATACCTTTATTCGCTAACCAGAAAAATTATATTTTCTGCAAGCTTTCAGGGCACACGGGCCCCTTCATTAGGCAAAGTTACAAATGATGAGTCTGTGTGCCCTCAAAGCTTGCAGCACATATAATTTTTCTGGCTAGCCAATAAAGGTATAATTTCTTAAAGAAGTTTGCCCATGAAAAAAAGTTCTTAAATTTCAACCCCCTAGCGATTTTTAAAAAAGAAAGATAATTTTTAACCTCTTTGCTTTACCATTTGACTAGGTTTTATTCCTGTTTTAGCTTATGTCACTCAATGATGGTCAGTGTAAAATTCCAGAGTGTGGGCAGGGACTCTCTAAGCAGACACTTCATGATTCCTCTGTGCTATGAGATACTGTGAGCTGAAAATGTGCTTAAATGATCAGGTTAGAGGTTTGTCTACACTTTTATTTAGCTCCTAAACATTATACTAGTATCTGACACATAGAAAAAGAGAGATGAGACAGATCAGAGATTATGAGTTCCATGAGATGGATATGACACACCATGACACTCTCAGCTTTGTTCCCTCACCTAATCAATAAAACACACAACTCTGCTATAAAGACCTTATTTATCTGTAGCTTTTAGAGTACCGGTAAGTCTCTGCATGCTGCTTGCTGGCATTTAGTATCTGTGCCTGAGCTGATCTTGTAATGCAGGGGGAAGGGGCAGGAGGCAGAGAGCAAAGTGCAGACAATAGAAGCTATTCATAAGAAGAATCCAACCATAGTCAGAAGAATTATGGTTCCAGGGGTAACTAAAATTTTAACACCAGGACTGATAGAGAGGTGGAAATATATCTGTGATTTTGTTATCCTGAGTATATTTAAGAATCTTGTCTTCATGGAAATACCCATTAAAGTACTTTTGTACATAAAAGCATTTAACATCACAGAAGAATTTTTATTTTTTTTGACTAGCACAGCACTTTTCTCAACATACTGGAGCACATTTACTTACCCGGGCCCTGGGTGATCCTCGATGCAGACTCTCTGACAAGGATGAACTCTGCCGCGATTCATGAAGATCGTGCACCCTATATCCTGCATGTATCCTCCCCGCTCGGGTCCGCTGGGGATCACCTTCTTCTTCCCGGTGCATTTAAGGGCCTGGCTTGCGACATCATTTTGACGTTAAATCCTGCGGTTTGTCTGAATCCGTCAGATCATCCGAAGCCCCCCCCCCGATTTGTGTCTCATGAAAGCCAGCGTGATTGCGGCAAAATCCGATCGCATGCACCAACAACCCCTTTTAAATCCCTGTCCCAGCGGCGCAAAACGGAAATCGACGAGATGTCCTACGAAAGTGCGGTCCGCAGGGCCCTTAGTAAATGAGCCGCAATGTGTCATACTGTGAACACTTTAAGATATGCAGGGGATTTTGAGATTGTTCTCTTGTGACATATTTTACTTCAATTAAGTAAAAATTTATACAAATTCTCCATTTTCAAAGTTCTAATTTCTCTGCTTTTACCATACCACCCAAATAATATCATCACTAACATTTCCCGAATGTCTGGTAACATTTGCCCGGTTATGTTGGCATGTTTTTTTATGCATCCTCTAATTTTTCTAGGATGTAAAGAGATTTTGAATTATGGGGGCAATATTTAACAATTTTTATGAAAATCACCAAAATTCTTTATTAATATGGACCAGCTGAGCTTTCAAGTGACTGAGAGGCCTAAATAATAGTAAAACATTGTAAATTACCCCATCATAGGAACTACACCTCTCAATATATGAACTTTAAGAACTTAACCCTTTAGGTGTTTCTCAAGGGTTAAAAAAAATAAAGGTGCAATTTACAAATTGCTATTTTTTTTAGGCAATACATTCATTTTGGCCCAAAAATGAAACATTCACAATGGATTAAATGATACCCAATATATGTCGATATCCCATATATGTTGGTAAACGTCTGTAGATGGGAGGACCGCCATTCAGAGCAGATTTGCTATGCATTTTTTTGTAATGTGGACATATGGGAGCTTATTTTTCGGATAAGATCCACTTCTCCGGTAAGTCATTTAGCGGGATTGAATAGCTAATTGATGAGATTTTATTAACTCTTTCTTGGCAGGGGATAAGAAAATCAGTTATTCTAGTTTAGGGTTTTTATTTTACTTTTTTGACCGTTTGCCGAACCATAAAAATAATATGTTATCTATATTCTAAGGGTCAATATTATTATGAAGTAACTTCATGTATATAGCTTTTTATGGTTTACCTGTTTTGTAGAATACAGAACTTATTTGGTGAGAAATTGGTCTGTTTTTGCATCGCAATGTTCTTAGAGGCATAAGATTTTTATGTTTTTGTTTACAAAACTATTTTATGGCTTGTTTTTTGCAAGACAAGCATTACTTTTTATCGGTATCATGTTGGGGTAAATGTTACTTTTCCTGTTTTTAAGATGTTGGATGTGAAAATATTGTAATTTTCATGCATTCAGGAACAATTTTTTGTTATTGTACCAGTTGTTACAGACGTGCTACAACCCAATATGAAGTGTTTTTGTGTTGATTTGTATGTGATTTTTACATAGGATGGGGCATTAGGGGACTTATTCTTTTTTTTTTAATTGTTTTTTATTTGCACACTTTTTTTTTACTGTTTTATGTGACATGAACACATTTGATCACTTGTTCAGTGTAACATACTGCAATACTGATGTATTGAAGTATATCATATTAAAGGAAACCTACCACTACAGATCTCTACCAATTAAGGTAAATCTGGCTGTGTATGCATCCAAAGTATGTAAGGATAGCCCTTAGGGTTAATCCTTTACTCCCCTCTATCTTTGCTAATCTTTAATCAGGGTACTATGAAAATTGTATAAAGAGGTTGCGTGGAGTAGCCGGAGCTGAGGCTACACGGTGCAGCTACTCTACACCCAGAGGCTATTAAGTATCCGCGCTGTGTAGCCTCAGCCCCAGCTACTCCACACCCCAGTAGCCTATTTAGAAAATTTACATATTACCCTGATCAAAGATTAGCAAAGATTGAGTGGAGTAAAGGATTAGCCCTAAAAAGGAATATCTTTACGTACGTATCGGATCTATTTTAAAAGGTAGATCCGCAGTGGTAGGTTTCCTTTAAACAGTCTGTGTATTCTGCAGGAAAACTGTTAGATCATGCTGAATGCATCTGCTGAAGACAGCCTAAGGGTCCTTCATTGGTCCTGACCGCTGCCATAGAAATGATTGGCTCCCCCGCACCCAGTGTCAATCGTCCGGGTGAGTACCTGGTAATATAGTCTATATAGGGTTAAACAGTCAAGATGATTGCGACTATTGTGATCCTAGCTATTACTGCAGGAGCCCGGCTGGGATCTTGTGGTGATCCCCCATGCTCAGCCCAGCCCAGGGAGTTACCATGATGTACCAAGTACGTCAAGATGCGGTAAGAGATTAATCGTATGTTGCTCCAGTCAGTTTGGCATCTAAGCTGCATCTGTTTATCATGGAACTTGTGAATGTTGCCTATGTCTTCTAAAGCAATCAAACAAACTGCACTTGGGAGGTGTGCATTGGGGTAGCCTCTTAGTGGCTAGAAGCACAGGTCTGCCATGATTTTAAATGAAACTGAGGCTGGGTTAACAATTAAATTGGGACTTTTGATATAAGTATATGAGTATTTCTTACAGAAGAAATTTATAAGTTTGTGTGTAAGCATATAAGGGATACATCTTTTTGTGCAGCCCCTCCACCTCTGTCTTTAGGAGGAGTGAACAACGGCAGCAGGCGGTGATTTGGGTGTTCATATGGATGAATGCCATATAGTAGCATCTGTCTCCCGTAGGTAATAATTTTCCCCATTAAACATATATATTTTCTTCCAGCAGCCAGCCCCATAGTTTGCTGTGATATCCCTCCCTGATGGTAAATGTTTTTCCTGATGGTAAATGTCTATGGACTTGTTTAGCATTTATATTGGGAGCTTTTCTTTTGCAGAAGTGTAAATCTAGCCCAAGACATGCCATGATTTTCTTTGTCATCATAGTCAGTGAGAAAAACCTGACATGTCACATTTTATTGTGCTGATCTTTTATATGGTACTCTCCTTACTTCTATGCTTTAGGTACAACTGTAAAGTATAAAATCCTTTTGCCTTTCTCTAATTTACTCAAATTAGCTATCTGCAGGTGTCTAGCTGCCTGCTAGCAGGGATTTTACTTGGTCCCCATCTTTCCGTCTGGCTTCATCACATGCTTCAGGTCGGACAATTTCATACATGCTGTCCCGATTCAATTGAATGCCCTCTGTGCAGTGTCCTTATGATACAGGTATGGCTGGAATTGTTGTCAAAGGCTCTCTCCAACTGTGCTAAAAAATTGTCAGTAACTTTACAATTTATTGTAGATCTTTTATTTTAGGGTAAATGAAATGCATTTGAAGCACCTTTTTTTCAACTATGTTGCTTTGTTGTGGAGTACCTTGGTTTTGGTTTGGTAACATACTGGAGGCGCTGAGTTATGTATAATGGGGGCTATTACCATTTTAATTATATCTGTTCGCTTTTTGATCATATAATTCAGAAATTATGATGTGAAAGCAATAAATAATTTCAATAATGTCAATAGTCAGGTTTATAAACTCATTAAATGCATTACAGATACTAGGTAGTCTGACATTTCCAGCCACAGGAATTTATCTTCATTTACGAGAAAAATGTGATCCCATTACTAAGGGAATTAATGAATGGGTCCCTGGTTATGCAGCGGACGCAGTATAATGCATCGCTATAATCACAGACTCAGTCTTGCTATTTTCCACTGCTAATAGTTCTCTTTTCACAGTCGCCTTACTCAGAATTCTGGGAAGAATAATTAAATCCTAGGGCTTGTTGTGCCCTTTTAATGCTTGCCGACAGAACACATATATAGAATATTTGCTCCAGTGCCTGTAATGCCTAAGATATATTAAAACCTATATATCTTCCTCGCATCCTCAGTATTACTGCACATCACAAAACACAATTCATGATCATGTTTAGGTGTGCAGACATAGAAGTCACGCCATGCACTGGGGCCGGGGGGCCAAAAAACCCTATGCAACACAAAATGACTCCTATATATTACATCTGTGTCCACTTGTGTTGTGTTCTGCTCTTGACATAGATGTGCTTTAACACTGTCTGAACAAGAATATGTGTAAAGGTTCATTGTAATACCTAAGATAACCCCCTTAATTCAAGGCTAATAATAACAATTCCTTTATTTATGCAGTGCACACAGATCATGCGCTACATAGAGTTTGCCAATTCAGTCCCTGTCCCCAATGCGCCTCACAATCTATTCAACCTACCAGTATGTTTTTGTAGTGTGGGAGGAAACCGGAGGACCCCCACGCAAACAAGGAGAGAACAAAGTCTTTGCAGATGTTGACCTGGATGGGACTTGAACCTCAGTGCTGCAAGGCTGTACTGCCAACCACTGAGTCACTGTGCTGCTTCTAAAAGAAGAAATGCTCCCCTTTGTCTATTACAAAACAGTGTACCCCTTGGTGGAATTTTATTTTATTATTTTGGTTTTTGCAAATTGAAAGTGGCCAAAATATAGCTGCCACATTTGATGCCAATGCACACTGCTTGATTAAGATTGTTAAAATAAATCTATTATCAAATCAAGCATGGCTTAAACCAACACACTTACTCAAAGACACAGACACCGTACCTGGACTTAATAACTTACTCTAAAGCAGCTACTGTTGAGACTGTTGTTTCTTGGTTTAGGGGTTAAAAAAATGGCATGGTTAGAACGAGACCGAAGCCTCCTCGATATGAGATGGCCACTGAAACATATATTGTTTAGATCATTGGTAGGAATACAAACTGCAAATCTAGAGTGGTTTATGAAACTATTAAAATCTGTAAAAATAGGCGAATGTTGGTTATCCTTTCTGCCAAGTGAGGTAGAATCGCATTGGTTTAGGGACACCCTGAGCTTTTGGAAAAGGAATCTTACTATATCCCTTTAAGAGTAACTGTAAATGTTTTTTTCAACAAATCAATAGCTCTCGATATATAAAACAACTTTGCCTATTATCTTTGTTACCTCTATGCAGCAGTTTCCTTGCTAAAGCCCTCAGATTACCTCAGAGCTGCAATGGCTGCTTCCTCTCCATGTGCTGAAAAGCCCTATGAGTCCGTAGCTTGTTTATACTATGTTTCTCAGACAGTTTCATGGGAGTGGAGGAGCTGCTGCTCCCTGCTCAGAGTAGGAGGTCATGTGACAGTGAATGTAGCAGATAGTGATGGGAATTACGGCTCTTCTTAGTGAGCTGGCTCATTAGGCTCTGCTCACTAAGAAAAGATGACTTTTCTGGCTCCTGAACGGCTCACTATTAAATATATAATAGAGAACCGCAGGTCAGTCAATCACCCCATTCCACACCACTTTTAACCCAATTGTATCGGGTTAAAGGGGGAAAAGTGAGATGGTTAGGGGCGGGGTTAAGTGAGTCACCGGCTCACTGAGGGGAGCCGGCACTCGTCGCTCACGAACAAGAGCCTGGTTCGTCGCGAATGACACATCACTTGTAGCAGAGCTGGATGTGTCCAAGACATCTCTTGCACAGAATAGTGAAGTACAAGATTTTCCTGTCCATATCAGCCCTCCATCCTAGTCTGTGATCCCAGTCCGTGATCCCAGTCCCAGAACTTTCTGTCTCTCTCCTCTCCTTATGCTGCTCCCTTCCCCCATGTTGTCATCGGCAGTATAAGCTTTGTTAGATAAGCTATTAACGCTTAGTGCTCAAACAGCACAGGCTATAGACTGCATGTACTTATGATTTCTCCTACTTATTACATGTTCCCTGCTCCTCCATGTGATGGAAGCTGCCAGGCTGGTAAGCATATAAATCCTGTATGTGCAGTGTTCAGTGGATTTTCATGTGGAAAACTAAATGGAATTAATGCTAAATTACTTTGAGAGAGAACACAAGGCATCATGGGATCTGTGGGCAAGCTAACTGGCCTCAGCCTGAGGGCATAGACTGTAATACATTAGTCACCGCCCACTTCACCTCTGGTGAGAAAGATTTTTGTCAAACACTTTAAAAACAGAAAATTCCATAACTTTGTTTGTTTACAAAGGGAGAATCACATATAATAATTTGGTAAAATAACAATAGTTTTACAGTTAAACTTTAACTTTGATCTGGCAATTGTTTAGTCTATGTCTAGGTACATAGGCAGAGATTTGTCAGAAGTGTCTGAAAGCAGAACAGTTCTAGTTGCCCATGGCAATCAGAGCTCAGCTTTCCCACAGATTGCAAGCACAAAAAGTCAATTTAGGTTTGTATGCAAAATATCTAGGCAGGCAACAAAACAATCTAAATCGGGGACATAGAGATATTATAACAACTAAATCTGTAATCATCCTGCCCTTTATGAATCATGGGAAAAATATATGAATAAGGAACTTTCTTTAAATGAATGGCAGCATGCCTGAAAATCAACAAGTAGATTCCATGGACCAAATGTATCACGTTATATAATAAAGTTGGCTGAACTTGACATACTTTAGCAGTGCCATGCATCTCTCTAAATTTGCTGATATGATAGATATCTTTTTTTTTTCCCTTTGTCTGTTTTGCAGGTTTTTTTTAACCTTTTTTTTAAATTATTTTTTAACCTTTTAGGAGCACGTATGCATAGGTCAGTTAGTTGTACTTCATTTTACAGCTAAAAAGTCTCTAATTTGCGCTAAAAAAAGTTACAAGACAAAGAAAACATCTATCTTGGAATGATACATTTAAGAACATTGCAACAGACACTCACCAGCTAACTTCTTAAGGGCCTGGCATAGTTAATAAAAATAATAATTCTTTATTTATATAGCGCCTACAGATTAAGCAGCGCTGCACATAGTTGCAAAAAAATGCACCTAAAATATAAAAAAAAAACTGCAAAAAGAAGAGAAAAAAACCCAGAGCAAAATAAAAATACATGTTCCCCCATGTGTAGTAATCACATCTATTTGGCCAGAAAGTTAGCAAATTTAGCAGAGAGAAGGAAAGCAACATATGATAGAAATGTTGCGGTTAGATCGGTGGGCAAGCTGGCAATGCTAAATATGGGAATGGGAAAGTTTCCAATAAATATAGGCAGGCAGCTATAGACAGCTCTGTTTCAGAATCATTGTTATCCTTATGATTGTTGAATATGGAAATTACTGTTGCAGGACACTTTTACCTGCACTGAACTGATGAGGAACAATACCTCTGAAACACATTTATCTACAATTGGGTGTTTACTTGTTTGGTTACAATCTCATGTCTTCTTTAAAGGCTGGTGTACCCACAATCCTCGGTGAAGCATGCTTGGCCTTTTAAGACTTTGTTCTCCTCTAAAGGTGGCCTGCAAAGGCATTAAATTATCTCCCTGAGACACATTTGAGGCATGGGCATAGGCTCCTATGGTGCCTAAATGTCAGAGTGAAAGCACAGATTAGTCACCACACACTAGAGGGAAGGATGCACAGTGTTACAGTATGCAACATTTTCTCTGCAATCCACTTATTCCAGCTTACACATGTTAGTGTGGTTAAGAATACTTTATTGTAGGAACAAAAAGATTGTACATGGTAAATGTGACTCATTAATAATTGCAACTTTTTTGACACATTTGTATATTTGCGCCTGATTTGTCTTTAAAATCTAGATGTGAACGTATGAAAAAGTTGCAGTTTTGGTACAAATTGTGGTTAAAATTTTGGAAATAAACTCCAGTCCTAATCATGCCTAGGAATAACTTTAGAAGGGGTTGCAAAAGAGTTGAGTTGATTGTTTTAGCTACCTTATATATCAGCCTATAAAATAAATCAAAACCCGGTCTAAAACCCAGAATAACCAAAAAGAAGATGGGCACAAATGTCCTGACTAAAGATAAATGACCCCAATGTGTTTGTTGGCCATTGTCAGATTCCTCCATCTTTATTCTAATCCTCTCTTTTGTCTACAGGTGGACCGAACAGAAGTAATAAAGAGCAATTTGAATCCTGTCTTTTCCAAAGTCTTCACTGTGGATTATTATTTTGAAGAGGTTCAAAAGTTGAGATTTGAGGTTTATGACATTCATGGACACTGTAGCATTGGATCAAGGGAAGATGACTTCTTGGGAGGAGTGGAACTTACTTTGGGACAGGTAAGAATATCAGAACGACACATATATGCAAAGTGACCAATGACCAAACTCACAATAAAAGAGGCGCATGAATGATAAAAGTTCTATTAGAAATTAACGAGTTTAACGAGGCTAAACGAGTTTTGCAGTTCTTTGGGGAGCTAAATTGCCAGAAATTTAAGGGTTGTTTTTTCCCGATTTTATTAGGAAAATATCCTGTACATTGCTGTTAAAGTTGGACATTGTGGAGTGTTTTAAGTTTCTCATATGCTTACGGTAGGGGAAGAGAATAAACTATGTTGCTTGTATATAATGTACAATAATTTGTCATGCATCTGACTCAATAAGCCAATCATTTTCATACCATACAAGTTCCCACTGAACTTGCATACAAGGGCCCACTGAGGAAATGATGCAGAAACCGACCCGCCATCCAGACAACGTATATAAATGACTTTTTGTTGTCATCGCAAACACGCAACACATTTTCACCCCATTATAAATTGCTAGATTTTTTGCCATTTCCATAGAAGCATAGCATTATTATTTTTATGTGACATTTCTTACTTTTAAGGAGAATTTTTTTATCATTTTTTATTAAGATTTTTAGAAGATGAGAAAAAAGAAAGTTAATTTGGGAATATTTGGAACAGGCTTAATAGTGTGGTAATTTAATAGTTTAGTTTGTTATGGATGCTGGGATTCAAAAAATGTATTTAATTTATATATTTTACTTTTTTTTTTACACATTTTATTACTTTCTAAACACTTTTCAGGATACTTAACACCAGACAGTGTGATTACTGATGCAATGATCTCCATAATGGATAGCATTTGGAACTGATGAAGAAACTATCTTGCTTAGAAACCAATAAAAATAAATTAATTTTACCTCTGCTTGATTTTCCCTTTTTGGCACCTATCTGTTCAATTTTGTGACAAAAGGCTGCTAGTCAACCTATTATGGCATGTTCTCCAGCCTCCTGACCAGAGGACAATGAGATGCACAGACATCCACACGTTTGCACCTCCAACATTGCTCTTTCCATGACATAGTTGTTGGTTGCCATTAGCAATGATCTATTTGCACTGCAGCAGAGACCTTTTCACAATAGACAACTTGGCAGCAACACAGTCCATTTAAGGCATCTGCATACCTGATCCAGTTGGTTGTCCCTGACAATGGCACACACCATGTTTTCAACTGGCGTTGCAGACACATCACAGGCATCTTTGACAATGGAGTGGTATCAGCTTGGCTTGGCAGGCCACCTAGCAGGCAGTGTAGGGCATGCGGGTGGAAACACACCTGTTGTAGACCTTCCATGTTGGCTATAAGTCTGCTTCCATGCAGCCTCATGCTTCACTTTCTATGAGGTCACTTTGCAAGGTCTTTCTCCTGTTTTATTGGCCACAAGTGCCTCACATATTCTTCCATTAGAGCCATGACAAATATTTAAGCAGAGGTAACAGTCTCTATTTAGGCTTATTGCATGCCCACAGTGTTTCCAGCAGCAAACACCAGTCTCTGGTTCCATGTTTCGCTCTTCTCAGAAACCATAAACTTTTGAGACAGTCTCGGACATGGGGCTACTGGGCCTTTAACCCTTTCAGGACCTTTTTTGTTTTTTCATTTTAATTTTTCACTTCCTATGATCAAAAGTCCATAACTTTTTTATTTTTCCATGTCCAGAGCTGTGTGACAACTTGTTTTCTGCGTACACTTCATAGAAATGGTATTTATTATTCCATGACGTGTACTGGGAAGCGGGAAAAAAATTCCAAATGCAGTGAAATTGGTAAAATAACGCATTTGTGCCGTTTTCTTGTGGGTTTGGATCTTACAGATTTCACTGTGCACCCCAAATGACATGTCTACTTTATTCTTTGGGTCGGTACAATTACGGGGATAACAAATTTATATAGGTTTTATAATGTTATCATACATTTAAAAAAATTAAAACCTCCTGTACAAAAATTTTTGAGGGGATTTTGCCATCTTCTGGCGCTAATAACATTTTTATACTTTAGTGTACAGAGCTGTGGGTGGTGTGTTTTTTTGTGGTTTTTGATGACGTTTACAATGTTATAAATTTTTGGACTGTACGATCTTGTGATCACTTTTTATAGAATTTTTAATTTTTTTTAAAATGACAAAAAAGTGCTATTTTTGACTTTGGGCACGGCGATACCTAATGTGTTTATGATTTTTACTGTTTATTTATATTTATATCAGTTCCAGGGAAAGGGGGGTGATTTGAGTTTTTAGGGGTTTTTTTAATTATAAATTTTTTACTATTTTTCAGACTCCCTAGGGTACTTTAACCCTAGGTTGTCTGTACGATCCTATCATATACTGCCATACTACAGTATGGCAGTATATGTGGATTTTACTCCTCATACATTACAATGTGCTGATAGCACATTGTAATGCATGGGTTAACCCGAAGTACCATGGCAACGGATCCTCGAAAAGATGGCGTCTTTTTGAAGCCACCGGCAGCTTTGCCAGCGGCGATCAGCGGGAAAACACCTGCGATCGGTGCTGGCACTGATCGCGGGTGTTACCGGTAAGCCTTTGCTGCAATATGCAGCAAAGACTTACAGGCTATGGAGAGGGTTCAGCGCGTGAGCCCTCTCCATGCTCCCGCGGCCGACCCGTGATGTGCTATTACGTCACGGGTCGTGAACGGGTTAAATCCTGTTGCAACACAGTTCATGTGCTATTTTGTGCCATAGCATACCTCCACCATATATAAGGGATTAGGCATGGGATCGTCATCCCCTGGGGCAGACGGGCACAATTCACCAGCACACCAGTAAATTTACTGTCCACACTGTGCGTTTTGTGTAGAACTGACCTCAGAGGTAATACAAAATAAACAAAACATCAAAATAAAGCCTAAACCTCTTCAGCACTTACAAAACATAGACCAGATGCAGGCCTATTGCAAGGCGCCACAGAAGCCCCACAGCCCCACAGTGGAGCCAATGTGGGAAGTCTGCACTAGGTACTTCAGCTGTATGCTAATTTCTCCTCATTAACTAGTTCTAGAGGAAACTACCCAGCTTTTCCTGGGTGGGAAATGTCCTTTTCCAGCAATGAGTGCTGCTCCAACAGCCAACCTATTACACAGTATAGACATTATGATTTCTAATGGACCCAAAAGGGAATTAATCATGTACTGCTTACATCAAACATAGTATATAAGGCTAGACAAAGACACAAGTCCATCAAGTCCAACCTTTAAGAATTAAATAAATGTTTTATCCCCATAACCCGTGATATTTTTTCTTTCCAGAAAGTCATCCAGCCCTCTCTTGAACATGTACATAGAGTCCACTATAACAACCTCCTGCAGAAAAGAGTTCCACAGTCTCACTGCTCTTACAGTAAAGAACCTATGTCTGTTGATGGCAAAACCGCCTCTCCTCTAGGCGTAGAGGATGTCCCCTTGTCCTGGTCACAGGCCTAGGTATAAAAAGATCTTTGGAGAGATCCCTGTACTGCCTGCAAGGCCGGCTCCAGGTTTCAGTAGGCCCCTGGGGAACAGAGCCTTATTGGGCCCCTTTGCAGTGAACTCACGGCAGCATTAAATATTCAGAAAATAAAACAGCCTGCTGTTTCCTGAAATATTCCCTAGTTTATCATCCCAGACAGCCGTGTCATGGTCAGGGCAGTTTTGAGGTCATTTAACCAACAGGGCGAACCTAAAAATGTGTGCCCCTCCCTCCTGCCAAGTAATAAATCAGCTGCTGCAGAACCTCATAATACGCACCTCAGCTGCTGCGGAACCCCATAATATGCACCTCAGCTGCTGCGGAACCTCATAATACACACCTCAGCTGCTTCGGAACCTCATAATATGCACCTCACATGCTGCGGAACCTCCTAATACACACCTCACATGCTGCGGAACCTCCTAATACGCACCTCAGCTGCTGCGGAACCTCCTAATACACACCTCACATGCTGCGGAACCTCCTAATACGCACCTCAGCTGCTGCGGAACCTCCTAATACACACCTCAGCTGCTGCGGAACCTTCTAATACACACCTCAGCTGCTGCGGAACTTCCTAATACACACCTCAGCTGCTGCAGAACTTCCCAATACACACCTCAGCTGCTGCGGAACCTCCTAATACACACCTCAGCTGCTGTGGAACCTCCTAATACACACCTCAGCTGCTGTGGAACCTCATAATACAAATCACTGCTGCTGTTGAACATCATAATACGCACTTAAGCTGCTTGAATACATAATACGCACTTCAGCTGCTGCAGAACCTCTTAATAAACACCTCATCTGCTGTGGAACCTCATACAAAACAGAACCCTCTCTCCTTCTCATGTACATTGGAGGTGAGTAATATTTTTAGTCTATAAACCAGCAACATTCACACATGCAGCAAGGCATAAATACAGGCAGATACACATGCAGGCAGGTATAGCTACATGCATACAGATACATACAGACAGACACACATGGAGGCAAACACACACATGCTGACAGACAGATACATACAGATCATCACACAAACAATACACTCACTATATGGATCAGATCACCTCTTTGTCCCGATTTCTGTGCTGCCAGATTTCAGATTTACTGCAGCTCCATGTGAAGAGGTGATGGGGGGAGGGCTTAACCTGTAATGTGCTGCATCACACAGGCAACTCAGTAGCCTCTGCCTGTGCTGTGCCCTGTCCGAGTGGGGGAGGAACAGTGCAGGACACAGCACTTCCTCAGTACTCCCAGGAAGTGAAGATGTGCACAATGTGTGTGGGACCAGACAGCTCTCTAGGCCCTGGCACTCCCAGGTATGCCGGGTGCTGGAGCCAGCCATTACTGCCTGTTCAGTTATTTGTACATTGTAATGTGGTCTCCTCTCAGTCGTCTTTCTTCTTAACTGAATAATCCCAAATTTAGTAATCTGTCCTTGTATTCTAGTCCCCCCATTCCCCTAATAATCTTGGTTGCTCTCCTTTGCACCCATTCCAGCTCTACTATATCTTTTTTATCCACTGCTACCCAAAACTGTACACAATATTCCATGTGTGGTCTGACCAGGGATTTGTATAAGGTGTGGGGAATTGCTCTGGTAGTTGACTGGTAGCAGTGCAGGAAGCACAAAAGTGAGATGTGAGGGTGATGACTTCATGGACACTGTAGGCATGGGATCAAGGGGAAGTGGAGTTCTTGGGAGGAGTGGAACTTACTTTGGACAGGTAAGCATATCAGAACGACACATATATGCTAAAGTGAAATGACCAACCTCAAATAAAAGAGGGCGCATGAATGATAAAAGTTCTATTCGAACTTAAGAGTTTAACGAGGCTAAACGAAGTTGTGCGTTTCTTTGGGGAGCTAAATTGCCCGAAAGGTAAGGGTTTTGTTTTCCCGAATTTTATTCGGCAAAAATATCCTGTACTATGCGTTAAGTTGGACATTGTGGAGTGTTTTAAGTTTCTCATATGCTTTACGGTAGGGGAAGAGAATAAACTATGTTGCTTGTATATAATGTATAATAATTTGTCATGCATCTGACTCAATAAGCCATCATTTTCATACCTACAAGTTCCCACTGAACTGCACACAAGGGCCCACTGAGGAAATGATGCAGAAACCGACACCCGCCATCCACGACAAACGTATATAAATGACTTTTTGTTGTCATCGCAAACACGCAACACAAGTTTCATCCCATTATAAATTGCTAGGTTTTTTGGGCCTTTCCATAGAAGCATAGCAATTTTTTTTATGTGACATAACTTACTTTTAAGGAGAATTTTTTTAATCATTTTTATTAAGATTTTTAGTGGATGAGAAAAAAAAGAAAGTTAATTTGGGCCAATATTTGGAACAGGCTTAATAGTGTGGTAATTTAAATTAGTTTAGTTGTTATGGATGCTGGGATCCAAAAAATTTATTAATTTATATATTTTTACTTTTTTTTTACACACTTTAAATTACTTTCTAAGCACTTTTTCAGATACTTAACACCGACAGTGTGATTACTGTGATGCAATGATCTCATCATGGAAGCATTGGACGATGAAGAAGAAACTATCTTGCCTTAGAAACCAATAAAAATAAATAAATTTTACTCTGCGTGTGATTTTCCTCTTTTTGGCACCTATGTTCAATTTTGTGACAAAGGCTGCTAGTCAACCTATTATGGCATGTTTCTCCAGCCTCCTGACCGAGGACAATGAGATGCACAGACATCCAACGTTTGCACCTCCAACATTGCTCTTTCCATGACATAGTTGTTGGTTGCCATTAGCAATGATCTATTTGTCACTGCAGATCAGAGACCTTTTCACAATAGAACCTTGGCAGCAACACATCGTCCATTTAAGGCCATACCTGATCCAGTTTGGTTGTCCCTGACAAGGCACACACCATGTGTTTCCAACGGGGTTTGCAGACACATCACAGGCATCTTTGACAATGTGGGTGGTATCAGCTTGGCCTGGCAGGCCACCTAGCAGGCAGTGTAGGGCATGCGGGTGGAAACAACCTGTTGTAGACCTTCCTGTTGGCTATAAGTCTGCTTTCCCCATGCAGCCTCATGCTTCACTTCTATGAGGTCACCTTTGGCAAGGTTCTTCTCCTGTTTTATTGGCCACAAGTGCCTCACATATTCTTCCATTAGAGCCATGACAATATTTAAGAGAGGTAACAGTCTCTATTTAGGCTTATTGCATGCCCACAGGGTGGATTTCCCAGCAGCAAAAACACAGTCTCTGGTTCACATGATTTCGCTCTTCTCAGAAACCATAAAACTTTTGAGAACGTCTCGGACATGGGGCTACTGGGCCTTTAACAACCCTTTCAGGACCTGGCCTTTTTTTTGTTTTTTTCATTTCATTTTTTCACTTCCCATGATCAAAAGTCCATCCAACTTTTTATTTTTCCATGTCCAGAGCTGTGTGAAAACTTGTTTTTCTGCAGTACAAATTACACTTCATAGAAATGGTATTATTTCTTCATGACGTGTATTGGGAAGCGGGAAAAAATTCCAAATGCAGTGAATTGTTGCACAAAAAACGCATTTGTGCCGTTTTCTTGTGGTTTGGATCTTACATGATTTCACTGTGCACCCCAAATGACATGTCTACTTTATTCTTTGGGTCGTACGATTACGGGGATAACAAATTTTATATAGTGTTTTTATA
Source organism: Engystomops pustulosus (assembly GCA_019512145.1). NCBI lineage: Eukaryota > Metazoa > Chordata > Amphibia > Anura > Leptodactylidae > Engystomops > Engystomops pustulosus. The sequence continues at coordinate 93,072,593 of CM033647.1, read as the reverse complement.
ATGTTCTATACATTTAAAAAAATTAAAACCTCCTGTACAAAAATTTTGGGATTTTGCATCTTCTGGCGCTAATAACATTTTTATACTTTGGTGTAGGAGCTGTGGTGGGTGTGATTTTTTGTGAGTTTTGTGCGTTTATTTACAATGTATAAATTTTTGGACGTACGATTGTGATCACTTTTTTATAGGAATTTTTAATTTTTTTTTAAATGACAAAAAAAGGGCTCTTTTTGACTTTGGCAGCGGCCGATACCTAATTGTTTATGATTTTACTGTTTATTTATATTTATAAGATCAGTTCCAGGGAAAGGGGGGGTGAGGGGTGATTGAGTTTTTAGGGTTTTTTTTAATATTTTTTTTTTAAGTTTTTTACTATTTTCTCAGCTTCCCTAGGGACTTTAAACCCTAGGTTGTCTGTACGATCCTATCATATACTGCCATACTACAGTATGGCAGTATATGTGGATCTTACTCCTCATACATTACAATGTGCTTGATAGCACATTGTAGCAGGGAAACCCGAAGTCCATGCACAGGTCCAATGGTCATACATGGGCGATCTCGAAAAGATGAGTCTTTTTGAAGCCCAGCAGCTTTGCCAGCGGCGATCAGCGGGAAAACACCTGCGATCGGTGCTGGCACTGATCGGGGTGTTACGGTAAGCCTTTGCGGAATATGAGCAAAGATACAGGCACTATGGAGAGGGCTCAGACGCGTGAGCCCTCTCCATGCCCCGCGGCCGACCCGTGATGTGGCTATCGTCAGGGTCGTGAACGGGTTTAAACTGTTGCAACACAGTCATGTGCTATTTTGTGCCCATAGCAATACCTCCCACCATATATAAGGGATTAGGCTGGGGATCGTCATCCCTGGGGGCAGACGGCACAATTCACCAGCACACCAGTAAATTTACTGTCCACACTGTGCGTTTTGTGTAGAACTGCCCTCAGAGGTAATACAAAAAATAACAACAACATCAATAAGCCAAACCTCTTCAGCACTTACAAAAATAGACCAGATGCAGGCCTATTGCAAGCGCCACAGAAGCCCCACAGCCCACAGTGGAGCCATGGTGAAGTCTGCACTAGGTCACTTGCTGTATGCTAATTCTCCCTCATTAAACTAGTTTCTAGAAGGAAACTACCAGCGTTTCCTGGGGTGGGAAATGTCCTTTTCAGCAATGAGTGCTGCTTCCAACAGCCAACTAATACACATATAGACATTATGATTTCTAATGGACCAAAGGGAATTAAATGCTACTGCTCTTCATCAAATAGTATATAAGGCTAGACAAAGACACAAGTCCATCAAGTCCAACCTTAAGAATTAAATAAATGTTTTTATCCCCATACCACCCGTAATATTTTTTCTTTCCAGAAAGTTCATCAGGCCCTCTCCTTGAACATGTCATAGAGTCCACTATAAACCTCCTGCAGAAAAGGTTCCCACGTCTCACTGCTCTTACAGTAAGAAACCTTGTCTATGGTTGATGGTAAATCGCCTCTCTCCGACGTAGAGGATGCCCCTTGTCCTGGTCACAGGCCTAGATATAAAAGATTTTGGGAGATCCCTGTACTGCCTGCAAGGCGTCCAGGTGTTCAGTAGGCCCCTGGGGAACAGAGCCTATTGGGCCCCTTTGCAGTGAACTCACGGCAGCATTAAATATTCAGAAAATAAAACAGCCTGCTGTTTCCTGAAATATTCCCTAGTTTATCACCCAACAGCCGTGTAATGGTCAGGGCAGTTTTTGAGGTAATTTAACCAACAGGGCGAACCTAAAAATTTGTGCCCCTCCCTCCTGCCAAGTAATACATAGCTGCTGCAGAAACCTCATAATACGACCTCAGCTGCTGCGGCCAAAACCTCATAATTATGCACCCTCAGCTGCTGCGGAAACTCATAATACAGCACCTCGCTTCTTCGGAAACCTCCTAATATGCAACCTCACTGCTGCGGAACCTCCTAATACACACCTCACATGCTGGACGAACCTCCTAATACACACCTCAGCTTACTGCGCTCCATGTGAAGAGTTGATGGGGGGAGGGCCTTAACCTGTAACGTGCTGCATCACCCAGGCAAACTCTTAGTAGCCTGCCTGTGCTGTGTCTGTCGAAGTGGGGGAGGAACACGTGAAGGACACAGCACTCTCCAGTTCTACCCAGTAAGGAAGATCGTGACAAGTGTGGGGACCAGACAGTCTCTGCTGAGCCCTGGCACTCCCAGGGTATGCCGGTTGTGCTGGAGCCAGCAATTACTGCCATGTTAGGTATTTGTAATTGTTAATGTGTCACTCTCAGTCGTCTTTCTTCTTAACTGACATAATCCAAATTAGTAATCGTCCTTGTAATTCATAGTCCCCCCATTCCCCTAGAAAGTCTTGGTTGCTCTCCTTTGCACCCATTCAGGCTCTACTTATCTTTGTATCCACTGCTACCCAAAATGACACAATATTCCCATGTGTGGTCTGACAGGGATTTGTATCAAGGTGTGGGAATTGCTTCTGGAGTTGACTGGTAGCAGCTGCAGGAAGCAGTGACACACGCAGGTTTAAAGTCCAATTAAGTGTTTATACCACTTGCAAACAGAACACAACTTCAGCCTTGCTTAGGCACATGCAAAAAAACATAAAAAGTAATCTGCCGGTCGGCGCTGTGTTAATACATTGACGGACCCTAGTATCCGGGTACCAGGTGTGGCACCGCTCCTTGGCCAGCAGTAGTACAGGAGACCCTCAGTTACCTTAGCTGTGAGAATGCAATCTCGCTTCAGCTCTCCAGGTAGGGCTCTACCTACTGCTTCTGGCCTGGCAGACTAAATCAAGCCCTAACGAGGTCTGTGACCCCACTGTGGGTAATTCACAAAACAGGGACCGAAAGCCGGGTTGGAGTAGGAGTCCCATACCCAGCCTTTACCCCTACTCCATAAAAGCCGGCCCAGTACGGACATTACAAATGTGTCTGTGTTAGCTAGGCCAACCACAGACAAAAAGACTATTCCTGCTTATCATGTCTGCATTAACCCTTGGGTTACTGCAGACAAACCCAGGGCTTTTACCACCACACCCTTATCGCCTGTAGGACAGATAGCGGTTTTCCCAAATGACAACCTCTCACTTTCTTACATGGGTACCTCCCCCCTCAGGTCAGACCCCCGGAGGCGAACTCCGTGACAGTAAGAATGCGTTCGGGGCAAGGATCCGCATTGCCCTGTAGTTTCCCGCTCTGTGAGCCACCGTAAAGCTGAAATTTTGGGAGGGAAAGAAACCACCTAGTGAGACCCTGGTAATTCTTCTTCCTTAGTTCTACTCACCACATGTAGAGGGGGAGCTGGCCGTTATGTGACGGAACTGTCGTCCAGAAGTGATGTACCGTAGGGACTCTAATGCCCATTTTATCGCCAGGACATTCCTTCTCTACGACTACTGTAATTTTTCTCTGACTGGCGGGCTTCCTGCTCAGGTAGGTAATGGAGTCTTCTCCATTCCTCAATGAGGACAGGACATCTCCCAGCCCTACATCTGACGCACCGTGTAAATAAACCTCTCTTGAAGGTTTGGTCGTAATGAGGACGGGAGATCCACACAACGCAGACTAAGGCCTGAAAAGCACCTTCTGCCTGTTCATTCCATCGCACCATGACCGGCCTTTTTACCCTCAGCATGGTCTGTCAGCGGGAGGGACCACGGTTGGCAAAGTTTGGTAAAAACCGTTGTAGTACCGAAATGCCCAGGACATGACGGACTGTTTTGCTGCTCACTGTTGGAAGGCCAACCTGTAAGCGTCAATCTTGTTGACCTGAGGTTTAATTATAACTCGACCTCACAATACACCAAATAGTGTGCTCTCCATTCCCAGCGACAACTTTGGGGTTTGCAGTCAGGCCAGCTGCCCTTAAAGAGTTTCTACGGCCTGTACCTTGGCCAAGGGGACTCGCCCAGTCTGGCTGTAGATGATAATGTCTCTAGATATGAGCAGAGGCAATTGCTTATGTGGCTTTTGAAACTATGTCCATTAAACTGTTAAAGGTTAGCGGGGGCCCCATGAAGCCCCAAAGGTATTTAAACAACATAGTGAAAAAGGCCCCTCAGGGTAGGTAACAAGAGGGGTCTTTCCTTAGAGCCCTATTCTGTCAGGGGGGTACCTGCACAATATCCTTTAGTTAGATCCAGGGTGGTGTAAGACCGAGCATCCCCTAGTCTCTCAAAAGCTTCCACACCGGGGGGCATGGGTGGTAGGCACAAACAATTAGGACACCTCATTCAATTCTAAAATCGTTGCAAAATTCGAACGTCCCCAACCGATTTGGGAATTAGAACAATTGGGGACTGCCCCACTCACTTTTCGATCTCCTCAATAACCCCTAGCTTCAGCATTCTTCTGAACTTCTCTGATATGGCTGTGTCAGAGCTTCAGGGACTCGGGTACGGCCTTAATCTTATCCTTACCCTGCCGCTCAGTGGACATATCATGTTTAATTAAAGATGTGTAGCCTGGCAACCTGAGAAAAAATCTGTATTTCATTGCACAAACTTCTAGCCTCTCGCTGTTGCTCTTTGGTTAAGGGTTATCGGCTATTCGCACTTCTGCCTCCGGGCACAGCGTTACGCGAGCTGTGGGGTTATCGCATGGAGGGAGATAGCCAGAACCATCTCTGTATGCAGACCTCTCTGTCTTTCCAGCTTTAAAGATTGACATGATAAATCTGCTGGGTTTTGACTCCGTCCGGGCGACAGTATCCTGTAGTTCACCTCTCTATGTTCTCTATAACCTCATCGGTCCTTTGCCATTAGCGAGAGAAACTCTACTTTCTGACAGTGGGGACTAGTACAACACAACGATCACTGGGATAAAGGGGCCTTACTTTTGTGACCTGTTATAAACCCGCTTTGCGTTCTTTGTGGCCTCATCCATTGTCCTGACAAGTGGCAAATGACGGCCGCCACCCTGTCCGCAGTATCTGAGAATGGTCTATACACTTTTGTGGGCTGGGGGTTTGGGCTCTTGTTCCCATGCTCTTTGGCTATGTCCAGGGAGACCCCTGGGATATCTGCCATACACAACTCAATACGGCGAGAACCGAGTAGAGGTTGTGGAACCCTCGGATGGGAACATTAAATATGGCCAACAGTACACCCCAGTACCTTCCATCTTTGTTTACCACCCTTTTTTAGCATTATTCTTTAAAGTTTGTTATCACGTTCTACCAATCCTCGTCTGAGGGATGGTACACAGAGGTGTTGTAACGTTTGAATATAAGAAGCCGACATAAGCTCCTTGGTGACTTGAATAAAAGGTCCCTATCTTGAGGATCTTTGGGACAGTCCCACCCGGGCAGAACATTGGCAACAGCTTTAGCAATTAGTTCGCCCGGGTGTGCTGCTCGTTTGACGCAAGACTGGCGACTCAGTTTCGAGATAGGGTTCGCTCGTCCATGGCCTACAGGATATTGGCTGATGATGGCACCGAAGCAGATTAACCCAAGGACCGACCAAAAGTCATGGCGACCCTTTTCAAACGGCCCCTCAATAATGGTCCAGATTGTACCAACGGACTCTCGAGAAGTGGTACCATGGGAGCATGCAATGACAGTAGGGCAAGTTGTCACAATACCTTTTTACCATATCGTACACTCTGGAGCACTAAAATTACGCTTGCAAGTGCGTTGCAGAGGTTTTGTGGTAACTAGGTGGCCCTCCCCATCAGATAGCTATGTGCAGGTCTAACACCATTCTGACGTATGGCTGATGGTACCAGTACTGCTCCGGGTTCACCGTGGACCTTTATCAATGGGGTTACAAAACTCCTGATTTACACCATCGATAGGAAGGGGAACAATCTATTGCGCACCGGGTTGCGAGTAGGTACACCATTAATCTCTATCCCATTTTCTCGCGCGCGGACCGAGAGTGGGGTCCTGGAGTTGTGCAGCAGTACCCACAAGTTGTAAGGGATTACATCCAAATCCAGACAACTGCGGTAGCTGTCACTTACTCTCAGTTTCGCCCTGACATAACCATCTAGGGAGGTAAACAAACTTCCATGATTTCTGTGGCGGTCACCCCTACGGAGGAACTCCAGAATCTGGGTCATCCGCTCGGGTTCAGAGATTGACCCGACAAACACGGAGAACAACCCCCCAACTTTGGGTTCCCAGCAATAGAGTTCGAACATGGGGATCGTCCCGTTCCCAAATCCGATTCAGGGCGAAGTTAACATGACAACGCTGCCTCATGTAGCGTCTCTCAACAAAGGTCTGGAAGTTAATAATGTGGTGGGCGGTAGTGCCTTTACGTCCCATGGATGACAGGACTCCAACTGTGGCCCTGTGACCGCCTTGGGGTCTGTGAGGGACCATTAATCAAGTCACCGATAGCTGAGTCCAGCAGGGCCAACGCTGGATGCCCTGCCACAGTCACCGACACAGGTGGGACGCTCATCAGCAGACGTCGGGCCTAGTAGATGTGTAGACGGGGCCAGCATAGAGAGAAACCCTTTGGCACGAATGCAGTCTAGGCTCTTGAGGAAATGGGGCAATGGGAGTGCATATGACCTGGCTCATGGCAGGCCAAAGGGGAGCATGCCCGGGGAATTGTGGGGTGACAAGACTCCGTTGCCTTAAGGTGTCTGGTTTATAAGGGGGCTTTCTTTGTTAGGGCATCTGAGGGCCACCAAACCTCTCCACCACACCCACCAGCGCAGTCGGCATCAGGACGGGTTCCCCGTTGTCCCACCCATTGTTGGATTCACCCGGCAAAAGGCCCTTCAGAAAACGGTCCAACAACCCCTTCTCGACCATCTGCGGGCTGGGGTTGATTTCCGGTCGAAGCCATGCGGGACAGATGAACAAGTTGGTTGAATCTGCCCTCGGTGGTAGCACTCTGGTATTCCACTATGTCACTCTTTGAGGCGTTAGATGCTGATCACTCCTAGTGGACAAAGAGTCTCTGCCCCTTACCCGGGAGTAGTCCGGGCATCCTACTCGCTCGGTGTAGTATGGCTGTGGGGGGATCAGCGACGAGGAAGGGGCGCAAACACTCTGCCCCAGTGTTGCTGTGGCAACTCATCTCGGGTGGCACCCTTCAAGCCTTCAGCAAGGCCCTCCAAATCATCCTCGGCGGGTTCCATCTTGGTTCATAGCTTTGCGGGGGACCTCTTTCTGGCGATCCTTCACCGTCATGCTGGGGGACAGTTCCTTTGCTGAGCTTACTGTCGGGAGCAGCAATTTACCCGGTGTGTTTTTCTACATCGGGCTTGCTTTGTGGTGGCGGGGTGGGGTTATTCTCGCCTTTTCTGTTTGTCCGGGAGTGGATCTCCGTATCGTGTTCGTTGTCTCTTTGTCCGTGTGGTTTCTTGTCATTGCTTTCCTGTCGACCTCGGGTCTTGTATTTTCGACGTTTTTGTGGGTGGGGTCACGGTGGTTTGTTGTTTAATTTTGCCCTCTTCCTGTTCTGCTGCCTTTGCTTTATCCGTTTGTCCCCCCGTACTTAGTTCCCGCCTTATCCTATTTTTATTTATGCTTCCCTTTTTTTTTCTCTCTTTTTTCCCTCTTTCTTTTTCCCTCAGAGGACTCTTGCTCTGTTCATTTACCTTTCGCTCTCGCTCTTGTTCGGTTTTGCTTTTTTTCTTCGCCTCTTCTCGCTCCCCTTTCGCTTGGTTCCCTTTCTTGTCCCTGACTGTCCTTGCTTTTCCCTTTCTCTAGGTTTTTTGCGTCCTCTCTATCGCGCGTTGGGTCTGTGTGTCTCTTTTTTTCCTATTTTTCTCGGGTCGCTTCGTGCGTGTAACGTGTTTTTTTTTGCTTTTTTTCTGTTTGGGGATCCTCGGGTCCGTTTTTGTTGTGTAAAGTCCTTCTTCTCTTTGCCCTTCCACTTCCCCGTCGTGCTCTTCCCCTGTTCGGTCCCCCGCTTTCGTTTTTCGCGGGTTGTTTTTCGTTTCTTTCTGGGGTGTCGTTCGTCTTGGCTGTGGTTCTCTTATTTTTTCCTCTTTTTTCCCCTGTGTTTCGTGTTTTTGTCGTTGGTTCTTTGCTGCTGCACGTTGGACTGGACAACGCTGCTTGATTAATCCTCCATGGCATTGAGGGCTTGCAGCTTCTTGACTGTCAACCTTCCAGGACATTGCATAGTGATACTTCCCTGGCTATGCCCGCCTGCCCTCCCCCAGTGTGGGGAATTGCTCTGGTAGTTGACTGGTAGCAGTGCAGGAAGCAGTGACACACGCAGGTTTAAAGTCCAATTTAAGTGTTTATTTACACTTGCAAAACAGAACACAACTTCAGCCTTGGCTTAGGCACATGCAAAAAAACATTACAAAAGTAATTCCTGCCCGGCTAGGCGCTGTCTAATACATTTGACGGACCCTAGCTATCCGGGTACCAGGCTGCCTGGCACCCGCTCTTGGCCAGCAGTAGTACAGGAGACCCTCAGTTACCTTAGCTGTGAGAATGCAATCTCGCTTTCAGCTCTCCAGGTAGGGCCTCTCCTACTGCTTCTGGCCTGCAGACTAAATCAGGCCCTAACGAGGTCTGTGACCCGCACCTGTGGGCAATTCACAAACCCAGGACCGAAGCCCGGGTGGAGTAGGAGTCCCACTACCAGCCTACCCCTACTCCATAATAAGCAGGCCCAGTACGGACATTACAAATGTGTCTGTGTTAGCTAGGCCAACACAGACAAAACAGACTATTCCTGCTTATCATGTCTGCATTAACCCTTGGGTTACTGCAGACAAACCCAGGGCTTTTACCACACACCCTTCATCTGCCTGTAGGACAGATAGCGGTTTTCCCAAATGACACCTCTCACTTTCTTACAAAGGGCAAAACTATTCCTCTCTTGATACATCCCATAATTTTATTTGCTTTAGCAGCAGCCGCCTGGCTCTGGTCACTTAAATTAAGTTTACCATCCACCAATACCCCCAAGTCTTTTTCAGCTTCAGTTTTACCAAGTAATTGACTGTTTACAACATAACATTTTGTTTCCATGGCCCAAGTGATAACTTTACATTTATCTACCTTAACCCTTTAAGGACCTCGCCCTTTTTTGTTTGTTCATTTTCATTTTTCACTCCCCACAATCAAAAATATATAACTTTTTTTTTTACGACCTTTTGATCACTTTTTATTGATTTTTTAATATTTTTCAAAATGGCAAAAAAGTCCCTTTTTCGACTTTGGGCGCTGTGAAGGAAACCGCAACGTTCCAGACACCTGAAGGCTATACAAGGTCACTCAGTTATCCTTTTACAGACACTCCCAGAAGGCACGGGTTCTGAGAGGCGCAGTAAGTGATTTAAAGTTGTCCATACAACTTCCGGATATGGCACAACCCTAAATCACATCCCTGAATGGCAATAAGATCCCTCTCACTAGCCGCAGTGAGACAGAATATTATCAGCCCTATGCTGCCACCAGTTCTCCTTTAATAAAAGCCCGGTCCGTAACGGGATTATTTAGGGTGAGGAACCAACACGGTAGCATGTATATAAGCGAGAAACCCGGGCGTAAGATTCATGATCGAGATAACACAGATTAGATTTTATATTTAATTGCCTTAAGGACAATACAGTACACACAATAGAAATATACAGTAAACAGAGCACAAATTACATGGGTAGCACTACAAGTCTAAGCAGTTTGGTGAGTTAGTTACCTGATTATATAAGGTGTGGACACAACTCTGTCCACCTTGAGGAGGAGTCAATGGTCACTCCTACCTGGTATTACATCCAGAGCCCTGGAGAAGCCACAGCTACCCCAGGGGGAGTCCTGGGGTCATGGTTCTGGTATCATTGGATCCGGGTGGATCCCAGGATCGCATTGATACCAAACCTGACCCATTTGCTATGGTCCTATCCAGAGATATTGATAACTCTGGAACCGGGTATCCGAGAGCCACCACCATGGATTGTTAGGGATTCCTGAGAATTACTAATCCAAAAATGTATTTGGTGTTCTGGTGAGACGGACCATAACTGCCTCTATTCAACTTGGTGATTTGAGAGTTTTAATGGCTCTTTAGCTGTATAGAGTGGGGGGTGCCTGGAGTCGGTTTGTCTGCATAGGTCTTTGAAGCCCAGCCACATGCTGAGTTTGTCAACAATGTGGCTCAATTAGGTTAATTTAAGGTGGTGCATTACTATCAGGCCTCCCTTCCCCCGGGTCACATTTATCACAGGCGCTATTTTCCATTATGGGGTTAAATGCAGTGAAAAATGGTTATTAAATTTTTAATAGAATGGGCATTTTCGGATGCAGCGATACCTAATGTGTTTGTGATTTTTACTGTTTCGGAAGACCCAAGGCTGTCATGGCAATGGATCGCTGCTCCCGATGATGTCACGGGGAGTGACAATCTCCAACAAGATGGCGGCGCCCCATCTTTTTGAATCCATCTGTAATGCTATATTATCAGCCTTAGTATTAATTACTTTACACAGCTTACTATCATCTGCATAGAGTACCATGGTTGAATCTTGGTTTACTTATCAGTGAACACTACTTTCCCCTACTGAATTTATAAAATCTCTAGCAGGATTCCTTTTGTCTTAAAGGTATAAAACATCCTCTGGGCACAAAGAAGCTTTTGTACATATATCCCTGTTATCTGTCCCAACCAGCATTTCAATCCCACTGATTCATCTTCCGTCTCCATTCAAGTCAGTTTCCTCAGATATGGCATTGTACAAACCTCACATCATCTCCACATTCCATACAAACCCACTTATATCTTGCACTTAGTGCTTTTTACTTATGTCTCCCGTGTACAAACATTTCCACTAATGCATCATTTCCTGTTCAAGTCTTGATGTCTCAATAATGCTGGACTATTCCACTCTACTTTGTCTGTATTACTTTAAAAGCTGGAAGAGTGCGATTGAACAAAGAGTTCAACCTAATGCCAAGGTTTTAATTTTTTTTTTTACCTCTGAGGTTCCTGTGCAAAATGTAAAACTTAAAAATTTAAACTGCCCCTCCCAAGACATACCCCATTGCCATTTCTAATTTATGCCCTTGATCAATTTTGTATTTTCTTTATATCTGCCCCTTTTAAAAGGAAATGGCCCCAAATAGTACTTATGGTTGAAACTAGAAGTTTACATAAACTATATAAAAACACATATGAATTTTTTTTTCTCACTATCTGACATGAAATTGGAAAAGAACTTCCCAATTTTAGGTCAATTAGCATTACCAAAATTATTAATATTTGACAAATGCCAGAATAATGATAGAGAATTTTATCATGTCTTTTGGTAGGTTTATTGGCAACATTTGAGTTAATTAGGACACACATGAAACACACTGCTTTTTTGTGTAACATCATGGGAAAGATATCAGGAAGAGAATTGTGGACAGGCAGTTGTCTGGTTCATCCATAGGTGCAATTTCAGGATACCTGAAGGTGGATCATTCATCTGTACAAACAAATATATGCAAAAAAATAAAAAGATAGGAATGTACAATCATCATACGGCTCAGATAGGAAATGGGCTCTGTGTCCCAGAGATGAACGTGCTTTGGTCTGAAATGTGCATGTCAATTTGAGAACAAAAGCAAAAGACCTTGTGAAGATTCCGGCTGAAGCTGGTAAGAGTGTGTCATTATTCACAGAAAAAAGAGTATTGTATCCACAGCAATTCTGCCAGGAAGAAGCCATTACTCCAAAAGAAACATGAAAAAGACAGATTTATGTTTCAAATGCAAACAAGAACAAAGACCTTCATTTCTGGAGACATGTCTTGTGGTCTGACAAACTAAAATGGAGCTGTTTGGCCCTGATCACCATTGTTACATTTGGAGGGAGAAGCTAGCAAGGCTGAGAACACCATCCCAACTGTAAAACATGGGGTGGCAGCATCATGCTATGGGGTTGATTTGCTGCAGGAAGGACTAGTGCACTTCACAAAGACATCAAGCCAGGAAGTTAAAGCTTTGGAGCAAATGGTGCTTCCAAATGGACAATGACCCGAAAATACTGGTTACAGAGTGGCATAAGGTTAACAAAATCAGTCAATAAAGCCCTGATCTCAATCCTATTGAAAAGTGATAGGCAAAGCTATAAAGGCAAGGCATGACCAAAGTGGCTACAAACATTGCCAAGTCTTACCAGTTCTGTCAGGAGGAATGGGCCCAAATTCCTACCAACTATTGTGAGCAGCTTGTGGAAGGGTATACAAAATTATTGAACCAAGTCATACAGTTTAAGGGTATTGGTATGAAATAATAAAGACATGTATGTAAACTTTGACTTTGCAGAAAGTAATAGAAAATGCCTTAATTCTTTCTCACTCATTTTTCTGGCATTCAGCAAATAATTTTGGTACATTTAATTCACCTAAAATGCATATGTATTTTTATATGGTACAGGCGGTCCCCACCTTAAGAACACCCAACTAAGAGACAACTCCTAGTTAAAAACAGACCTCTGGATGCTGATAATTTACTGTACTTTAGTCTCAGGTTGCAATGATAAACTGTATAAGTTATAAAAATATATCTGCAAAGAGCCTTTACAGGCGGTCCCCTACTTAAGGACACCCGACTTACAGACAACCCATAGTTACAGACAGACCCCTCTGCCCACTGTGACCTCTGGTGAAGCTCTCTGGATGCTTCACTATAGTCTCAGACTGCAATGATCAGCTGTAAGATGTCTGTAATGAAGCTTTATTGATAATTCTTGGTCCAATTACACCAAAAATTTTGAAACTCCAATTGTCACTGGGGCAAAAGAAAAAAAATTGTCTAGAACTTCCATTATAAAATATACAGTTTCGACTTACATACAAATTCAACTTAAGAACAAACCTCCAGACCCTATCTTGTATGTAACCCGGGGACTGCCTGTATTGTTAATCTTTGTACCCATGATATCCCAAAATTTTGAAAATACATTTTTCACAGGGCCAAAAAAAAAAATGTTGTCAGGAGTTACTTACAAAATATACAAGCTTGCATACAAATTCAACATAGGAACAAACCTAAAGAAATTGTCTTGTGCGTAACCTGGGGATTGTCTATATATGTTAACTTGTAGTTTAAACTCTGTGGAAGGTTCTCTTTAAGGTGGCCATAAAAACAAATGTATAAATATATTTTTACAAATTGAGCTCCAGCAGACAATATATTAGATACACAGAAAACTCACACTCTTTAAACTGGGTTTGTTAACCTCTGCAGAAAGCTAATGCCTCAAGTTCTTGGGGACTAACTACTACAAATTATATGAAACCACTAGGATAGTAAATAACTGCTCTTAGCTACAACAAAATAAAATGGATTAACAGAAGATATTTTATATGTATCTATATACTCAGACTGTCTCTTTTAGTGACTGTCTGTCGCTGGCAGTCTCTTACTGTGACTGTCTGTTGTTGGAAGTCTCTTCCAGTGACTGTCTGTTGCCACCACTCTCATTCCAGTGTCTGTCTGTCACCAGCAGTCTCTTTCAGTGACTACCTGTCTCTGACAATCGCAGTCAACGAAAAAGGTGAGCACATTTCTGTGATACCACTAACACTTACCACGACGATATCACCCGAGGCACCGCTCCTTGTGCCTTTCTTCCTTTTTTCTTCCCTCCACAATCTCAGTCAAGGACTGTTTTGAACGGGCAGTCTCTTTCAGTGACTGTCTGTTACTGGTAGTCTCTTTCAGTGACTGTCTTTCGCCTGCAATCTCTTTTAGTGACTGTGTGTTGCTGGCAGTCTCTTTCAGTGACTGTCTGTTGCCGGTAGTCTCTTTCAGTGACTGTCAACGGCAGTCTCATTTCAGTGACTGTTTGTGTCTGACAATCTCTTTCAGTAACTGTCGCCGGTAGTCTCTTTCAGTGACTATCGCTGACAATCTCTTTCAGTGACTGTCTGTTGCCGGTAGTCTCTTTCAGTGACTGTGTGTCGCCAGCAGTCTCTTTTGGTGACTTTCTGTCGCTGGCACTCTCATTCCAGTTACTGTGTGTCACCAGCAGTCTCTTTCAGTGACTGCCTGTTGCCGGCAGTCTCATTTCAGTGACTGTCTGTCTCCAAAAAACTCTTTCAGGGACTGTATGTTACCAGCAGTCTCTTTCAGTGACTGTCTGTCGCCGGCTGTCTCTTTCAGTGATTGTCTTTTGGCGGCAGTCTCTTTCAGTAACTGTCTGTCGCCGGTGGTCTCTTTCAGTGACTGTTGCTGGTAGTCTCATTTCAGTGACTGTCTGTCACTGGCACTCTCTTTCCGGTGACTGTCTGTTGCCGGCAGTCTCATTTCAGTGACAATCTGTCTCCGACAATCTCTTTCAGTAAGTGTCTGTCGCCGGTAGTCTCTTTCAGTGACTGTCACGACAATCTCTTTCAGTGACTGTCTGATGCCGGCAGTCTCTTTCAGTGACTGTATGTTTCCGGCAGTCTCATTCCAGTGACTGTCCGTCTCCGACAATTTCTTTCAATGAATGTCTGTCGCCGGCAGTCTCTTTCAGTGACTGTCTGTCGCTGGCAGTCTCATTTCAGTGACTGTCTGTCTCTGACATTCACTTTCAATAACTGTCTGTCTCCGACAGCCTCTTTCAGTAAATGTCTGTCGCTGGTAGTCTCTTTCAGTGATTGTCACGACAATCTATTTCGGTGACTATCTGTCGCTGGCAATCTCTTTTAGTGACTGTCTCTGGCAGTCTCATTTCAGTGACTGTCTGTCTCTGACAATCTCTTTTAGTGACTGCCTGTTGCTGGTAGTCTCTTGCAGTGACTGTCTGTTGCTGACATTTTCATTTTAGTGACTGTCTCTCTGTAGCATTCTCATTCCAATGACTGTCTGTTGTCACCACTCTCATTCCAATGACTGTCTTTTGCCGGCAGTCTCATTTCAGTGACTGTCTGTTGCTGGTAGTCTCTTTCAGTGACTGTTTGTCGCCGAAAATTTCATTTGAGTAACTGCCTGTCTCTGACCATCTCTTTCAGTGACTGTCTGTCGTCGGCAGTCTCTTTCAGTGACTGTCTGTCACCGGCAGTCTGATTTCAGTGACTAAAAAATAATTTTTATCTCTGCACTAACCCGACACTGTTTGACTCTATGTAATATAACAGTGGGACAGTGGATGTTCTGTAGGTGTAATACAGGTGCCTATCTGTATTACCAAGATAAAAATTTTTTATACCAAGCACCAATTCAAACTGTATGCCAAGGGTTATATGATAGAAAGTTGTTATTGTAAAACCGAGATCATAAAGTAGTAGGGAAAGTAATAATGATCTCAATGGGAACTACCAAAAAAGCCTATAAAAAAACACATAAAATGTACATAAACCATAAAAATATATTATTATTATAACATTTTGAACATCACAGGCTCGGCAAAAAAGTAGAGTGGCACTAAAGGGCACACGTGTTCACCCTTACCAATTATAAAAATGCATATATCAAGTATCATACATATATCCGTGGGAGAAAAAATTGTTATATTTAGTTTTTCTTGTTAGTCTTATGGTGTGATGGTCTGATTTTTCTGTTATTTACAAAATTCAGTCGTTGGACATTACTTTGATGTTTGAACATAAATGTTCAGTAGCAGACTGTGACTGTAGGTGTCCCGTTTTAAGGACTTGGTTTACTGTTTCAGTGTCATTTCAGTGACTGTCTCTCTCTGACAACCTCTTTCAATCTGTCGCCGGTAGTCTCTTTCAGTGACTGTCTGTTGCCAGCAGTCTCATTTCAGTGACTGTCACCGCCACTTTCATTCCAGTAACTGTCTGTCGCCACCACTCTCATTCCAGTGACTATCTGTTGCTGGCAGTCTCATTCCATTGACTGTCTGTCTCCCACAATCTCTTTCAGTGACTGTCTGTCGCCGGCAGTCACTTTTAGTGACTGTCTGTCGACGGTAGTCTTATTTCAGTGACTGTCTGTCGACGGTAGACTTATTTCAGTGACTGTCTGTTGCCGTAAGTCTCTTTTAGTGTGAGTCTGTCACTGGCAGTGTCTTTAAGTGACTGTCTGTCACTGGAAATCTCTTTCACTGTAGTCTCTTTCAGTGACTGTATGTTGACGTAAGTCTCATTTCAGCGACTTACTGTCGTCGGCAGTCTCTTTCATTGATTTTCTGTTACCTGCAGTATCTTACAGTGACTGTCTGTCGCCACCAGTTTCATTTCAGTGACTGGCTGTCTCCAACAATCTCTTTCAGTGGCTGTCTGTCGTGGGCAGTCTCTTTCAATGACTGCATGTTCCCGGCAGTCTCATCCAGTGACAGTCTGTCGTCGGCAGTCTCTTTCAGTGACTGTCTGTCGCGGTAGTCTCATTTCAGTTACTGTCTGTTGCTGGCAGTCTCATTTCGGTGACTGTCTGTTGCTGGCAGTCTCATTTCAGTGAGTGTCTGTCGCCAGCAGTCTCATTTCAGTGACTGTCTATCGACTGCAGTCGCATTTCAGTTACTGTCTGCCACCACCACTCTTATTCAAGTAACTGTCTGTTACCGGCAGTCTCTTTTCATGACTGCCTGTTGACAGCAGTCTCTTTCAGTGACTGTCTGTCGCTTGCACTCCCATTCCAGTGACTGTCTGTCGCTGGCAGTCCCATTTTAGTGACAGTCTTACTCCCAGAATCTCTTTCAGTGACTGCCTGTTGCGGCAGTCTCTGTTAGTGACTCTCTGTCAGTGGCAGTCTCATTTCTTTGACTGTCTTTCTCCCATAATCTCTTGCAGTGACTTTCAGTCACCAGCAGTCTCATTTCAGTGACTGTCTGTCGACGGTAGCCTCATTTCAGTGACTTTCTGGCGCCAGCACTCTTATTCCAGTGACTATCTGTCTCTGGCACTGTCGCTGGAAGTCTCTTTCAGTGACTGTCTGTTGCCACCAATCTCTTTCAGTGACTGTCTGTGGCCAGTAGTCTCTTTCAGTGACTCTATGTTGATGGCAGACTCATTACAGTGACTTTCTGTTGTCAGCAGTCTCTTTCAGTAAATATATGTCACCATCAGTCTCTTCCAGTGACTGTTGCCGGCAGTCTCATTTCAGTGACTGTTTCCGACAATCTCTTTCAGTGACTGCTGGCTCCCGTAGTCTCTTTCAGTGACTGCCTGTCCCTGGCAGTCTCATTTCAGTGACTGTCTGTTGCCGGCAGTCTCTTTCAGTCCCTGTCTGTTGCCGGTAGTCTCTTTCAGTGACTGTCTATCTCCGGCAGTCTCTATCAGTGACTGTCTGTCAGCCGTAGTCTCATTCCAGTGACTGTCTGTCGACCGTAGTCTCTTTTAGAGACTGTCTGTCGCTAGCATTCTCATTCCAGTACCTATCTGTCACTGGCAGTCTCTTTCAGTGGCTGTCTGTCGCCGGCAGTCTCTTTCAGTGACTGTCTGTCGCTGGCAGTCTCATTTATTGACTGTCTGTCTTCCGCAATTTCTTCCAGTGACTGTCCTGTCATCAATAGTCTCTTTCAGTGACTGTCTGTTGCCAGCAGTCTCATTTAAGTGACTGTCTGTCTACAGTAGCCTCATTTCAGTGACTGTCTGTCTACAGTAGCCTCATTTCAGTGACTGTCTGTTGCTGGCAGTCTCATTTCAGTGACTGTCTGTTGCTGGCAGTCTCATTTCAGTGAGTGTCTGTCACCAACAGTCTCATTTCAATGACTGTCTGTGAACTGTAGTCTTATTTCAGTTACTGTCTGCCACCGCCACTCTCATTTCAGTAACTGTCTGTTACCGGCAGTCTCTTTTCGTGACTGCCTGTTGACAGCAGTCTCTTTCAGTGACTGTCTGTTGCTCGCACTCCCATTCCAGTGACTGTCTGTTGCTGGCAGTCCCATTTTATTGACAGTCTTACTCCCAGAATCTGCCTGTCGCGGCAATCTCTGTTAGTGACTCTCTGTCAGTGGCAGTCTCATCTCTTTGACTGTCTGTCTCCCCCAATCTCTTTCAGTGACTTTCTGTCACCAGCAGTCTCATTTCAGTGACTGTCGACGGTAGTCTCATTTCAGTGACTTTCTGTCGCAAGCACTCTTATTCCAGTGACTATCTGTCTCTGGCACTCTCATTCCAGTGACTGTCACTGGAAGTCTCTTTCAGTGACTGTCTGTTGCCACCAATCTCTTTCAGTGACTGTCTGTGGCCAGACAGTCTGTGAAGGCAGACTCATTCCAGTGACTTTCTGTTGTCAGCAGTCTCTTTCAGAAAATATATGTCACCATCAGTCTCTTCCAGTGACTGTCTGTCCCCGTCAATCACATTTCAGTGGCTGTCTTCCGGCGGCAGTCTCTTTCAGTGACTGTCTGTCAACTGTAGTCTCATTCCAGTGACTGTCTGTCGACCGTAGTCTCTTTTAGAGACTGTCTAGCATTCTCATTCCAGTGACTATCTGTCACTGGCAGTCTCTTTCAGTGGCTTTCTGTCGCCGGAAGTCTCTTTCAGTGACTGTCTGTTGCTGGCAGTCTCATTAAATTAACTGTCTGTCTTCCGCAATCTCTTTCAGTGACTGTATGTCGTCAGTAGTCTCTTTCAGTGACTGTCTGTCGCCAGCAGTCTCATTTAAGTGACTGTCTGTCTCCAGCACTCTTATTCCAGTGACTGTCTGTCTCTGGCACTCTCATTCCAGTGATTGTCTGTAGCCGGAAGTTGTTTTCAGTGTGAGTCTGTCACTGGCAGTCTCTTTCCGTGACTGTCTGTCACTGGCAGTCTCTTTCCGTGACTGTCTGTCACTGGAAGTCTCTTTCAGTGACTGTCTGTTGCTGGCAATCTCTTTCGGTGACTGTCTGTCACAAGTAGTCTCTTTCAGTGACTGTATGTTGACAGCAGTCTCATTCCAGTGACTTCCTGTCATCGGCAGTCTCTTTCAGTAACTGTTTGTTGCCGGTAGTCTCTTTCAGTGACTGTCTGTTACCAGTAGTCTCTTTCAGTGACTGTCTATTGCCGGCAGTCTCTTTCAGTGACTGTCTGTCCCTGGCAGTCTCACTTCAGTGACTGTCTGTCGTGGGCACTCTCATTCCAGTGACTGTCTCTGTCACTTTGTCTATGGGGGATTTATCAGAATTGCTCTAGTTTATAAAATTGCACATGATCTCTCATTAGTTTCCATAGGTAACTGGAACAGTTTTACCTCAGACAGTCTCCCCCTATCTATGTATCCCTATCCATCTTACCTCACACATAAGTTGTCTTCTAGTCATTATAGTAACAAATCACGGCTCAGAGCTCATATTAATGAGCTGTGGCAGAACAGCAACCAATCACAGCTCAAGTTCCAACTGCTACAGCAGCAGCAGACAATTGCACCACTTTATATAATGCGTAATAAGTGGATTTTTGGAAAGTGCAAGGTCAAAATTTTGGCTCAAAATGTGGTCTATGACTTTCCCTCAGTCACAAGCAACAACTGTGCCAAATTTGTTGATTATAAATGCAACGGTGCAGATTCCTTTAGCGGACATACACACACACACACATGCAACTTTATATGTTAGGTTTGTCGCAACACGATAAATGCACAGTAGGCAATACCCCTAGCATTAAAAGTGATTGTTTAGTACGTAATTGTTTATTGGCATATATCAATGAATTTATATCCAATTAAATGTTACAAAAATACTGGACATTCATGTACAGTATAAATATACAGTAGTATCTAAAAATCCATATAGTGTATGCAAAACACAAGCCATTGAAAGACAATACATGTTTGAGAAAGGTGAAAATACTACACAACTAGATGCCATAGACTCAGAGAAACCCCAAAACAGCAGATCCAAAATGTAAATTATGGTGGTAGGGTGCAATAGAGAGGGTAAAATAGGTGGCCACTGCTATAGCCCAAATGCCGCGACCCAGGAAACAAAGGGTGTCTGCTGCTTGATATTTTTTTTTCTCTCAAAATGCAGAAGACAGAACACGAATCATTTGCACGTTTGTCACCAGTTCATAAAGGCATGGGCAAAGCCTTAACAATCTGAGCTCCTCATGTATGACCAGGCATCTGCACAGTAAACATAAGCTACGGAGACACCAAAAAACCCTGGAAACACTTAAAGCGGTATTCCCATTTCAGTAAATTATTGATATTGTTTGTATTATAAAAATTTCTACAAATTTCCAATACACTTTCTGTATCAATTCCTCAAAGATTTCTAGATCTCTGCTTGATGTCATTCTATAGAAAGCTTCTATGTTTACTTCCAGTGGACAGAAATCTGCCCATGGTCACACAAGTGCGCGGATCGTTATACCACACATCTCTGATTACTCTCTGAGATACTAATGAGTCGTGCACCTGTGTGACCGTGGTCACATTTCTGTCCACTCAAAGAAGCTTTCTATAGAATGACAGCAAGCAGAGATCTAGAAAACTTGAGGAATTGATACAGAAAGTACATTGGAAAGTTGGACAACTTCTTATATTACAAACAATAACATTATTTGCTGAAATGGGAATTCCCCTTTAAGGCTCCCCCTCCTGCTTCAGTTGGCCCAGTCTGTTCCACCACCTCCCTAGTCACCTGTCTCTCCTCTTAGGGAGGATGTGATGTCACCGCCAGCAGCACCACTCCCTCACCAAGCCTGACCACAACATCCATTCTGCTCTGGAGAGAAATCGAAAGACGGACAGCTTTAACACCTTAAGGACACAGCCTAAAATGGCCCTCAGGACACAAGCCTATTTTTCAGACCTGACATGTATCATTTTGGTTGATAATAACTTCAGAACTCATTAACTTATCTTTGTTATTTTGAGATTGTTTTTTAATGACACACTGTGCTTTATGTCAGTGGTAAAAGTTAGTTGATAAATAATGTTTTTTATTAAAAAAGGAGAAATGTAGCAAAAAATTTAAAAAATCATCAATTTTCCTAATTTAAAATGTTTTTTTTTCCAGACAATCTTACCATCCAAATTACTTAATAAATAGCATTTACCATGGCTCTGCATAATATTGTAATAACTTTGTAAGCATTCTAAATTTTTCTAGGATGTTAGCAGACTTACAATAGTAACAGCAATTTTTAGGAAAATTTGGAAACCATGGACTATTGCAATTAAGAAAGTGCTTTTTAAAAGACTTTGCAATAAGAAACCATCAAAATGACTCCATTCTCAGAAATGCTCCCATCGAGCTTTTCAAAACCCCTTTTAGAAAGTTTGTTAACCCTTTCAGTGTTTCACGGGAATTAAAGCAAAAATATTTATTTTCAATAATATGTTAATTTAGGCCTAACATGTACAAATTTACATTGGGTTGTAGGAAAAAAAAATTATTGCACAGTTCCTTCTGAGCACGAAAATACCCCACATGTGGGTGTAAACTGCTTTTGGGGCATATAGCACGGCACAGAAGAGAGCAAACACCATTTGGTTATGAGTTATGATTTTCCTGAAACAGTTTTATGCCACAACCTTTCATTTACAAAGACTCTGGGGAATGGGAACAGTTAAAAACCCCAACAAGTGACCCCATTTTGGAAACTACACCCCTGAAGGAATTTATTAAGTGGTATAATGACCTTTTCTACCCCCTCTGTGTTTCACAAAAATTAAAATAGTATGAAATTAAGATTTTAAAAAATAATTTTTATCACTAATATATTAATTTAGGCCTAACATGTACAAATTTATAATGGGTTGTAGGAAACTCCCCCCCCCCCAATTTATTGCACAATTCCTCCCAAGCACGTAAATACCCCACATGTTGGTGTAAACTGCTTTTAGGGCATATAGCAGGACACAGAAGAGAGCGAGCACCATTTGGTTATAAGTGGGTGTTTCCTGAAACAATTTTAGGCCACCATCATTCATTTACAAAGACTCTGGGTAATGGGAACAGTTAAAAACAAGTGACGCCATGTTGGAAACTACACCCTTAAAGGCTCCCAGGATAAAGCAATAGGCCCCATTCCATTCCACAGAATAATGTAAAACCACACCCAGAAAGCAGAAATTATTCATCGAGGGGTATAATGAAAGTATTTTTTAGCTAGTAAAATGAAATCCAGGCAAAATCTATTTGCATAGGTTTTTGAAGAACACTTTTTCCTTCTGTATTTATCTAGGGGTATAATGAAATGTGATTTTAAATTCTAGGTATACTGTAATATCAATTTGTAAATGGCCAACATTGCAATTAAATTTTGGGCATGTTTGTTCAGGAACATGTAAAAATAACAAAAATGACAAAATAACAATAAAATGAATATTCCAGGGAAGTATGGTATGCGCGGAAACAGTCTTTGAAGCACAACCCTTGCCTATCTGGGCAAGTGTCGCATTGATAACCGGTATCTTTACGTGTTCCCTTCTTGCAGCAGACACAGCATTTTTTGTATTGCCGTCTTTTCTTACCTGTGGGGGGGGATCTCAGTTGGGAAATGTTGTCCCGGCACAATTCTGGCGGGACTAGTATGGGATGTGCTCGCACCCTCTTCTCCCTATTGGAACAGTAATTGCTTAATTACTAGTTCTTCGTATGCCAAGTAGGTTACTTGCGGTAAATGATAAATGAATTATACAATGCAGTTTGCACTAAATGCACTGCAACCTTTTGTTGCTGCCCCCTATGTACAGGAATACAACTGCTATAATACTGCCCCCTATGTACAGGAATATAACTACTATAATACCGCCCCCTATGTACAAGAATATAACTGCTATAATACCGTCCCCTATGTACAAGAATATAACTGCTATAATACCGCCCCCTATTTACAAGAATATAACTGCTATAATACCGCCCCCTATGTACAAGAATATAACTGCTATAATACCGCCCCTTATGTACAGGAATATAACTGCTATAATAGCGCCCTATATGTACAGGAATATAACAGCTATAATACCGCCCCTTATGTACAGGAATATAACTGCTATAATACCGCCCCCTATGTACAGAAATATAACTGCTATAATACCGCCCCTATGTACAGGAATATAACTGCTATAACACTGCCCCCTATGTATACGTATATAACTGCTATAATACTTCCCATATGTACAAGAATATAACTACTATAATACTGCCCCCTATCTACAAGACACTAAAAGAGAGGGACATTTGTATAGAAACTATCTATGTAAAGGTGATAGCCTTTACCCAACAGGGGGAATAAAAGATCCCACACAATTTTACCACTTGTGGTTAGGACAGGGGGGCATTCAGGTACACAGATCTGGGAGTCCTTTCCTTCATAGATACGGAATTAGTAGGTGTATCCGCTTTCACTTTCACAGAGCTTGTAAACTTTGATTTCGTATCTAGCTCTTTTGCTTGGCAAATATTGCCAAAATTAAGCCTACTTCTAGAAAGTACAAGTGACTCGTCGATGGCTATATTTTTTTGTGGGGTGTTAAAATGAGTCACTACCGGCCTAATTTTATATATTATCGGTCTTGGGCATGGTCACCAGCAGCAGGACACTATTATCGCTGTAATACAGAAATTTTAACAGCGCCAACAGCGCCTCAAAACATGGTCTTGTCATTACAGCCTTGTACATGGGTGCGTGGTATATAATGTCACTGGACCAATGTGACCGGATGCTAGGCTTTTTAACAAGTCCCATATTAAGAAAGAGCCCCAAGAATTTTTTTAATTCTGTGGCATTAGTGGGGTGCCAACTCTGGCCTCTAGCTTAATATGATGTGGGGTCAGAAACTGTTCTGCATACAGATTTGGCTGTGTTACCATTAGGTCTACAAATTCCTCTGTAAATTTTTAAAAAAAAAATCAAGTTCCTTATACCCATCTGTATTAATATTTATTCCTGGATTGGAACTGAATGCTGGAATTTGGGGAGAAAACATATTTGGGGGCTCCCAACTGGGGTCACTTGACTGCTCTTCACTCTCCCTACTGCGCCTTTGTGAGGGTTCATCACTCTCACTTGAGGAGGACATTAGAAAGTGTTGGGTGACGCCCAGAGCAGCTCACAGGCATCAATGGAGCGTGGGTGGGGAGATGGAGAGGAGGAGGACGAGACGCCTCCCACCAAGGACAGGTTGTCCTTGCCTCTGGGCAGCCTGTCCCACTATATGTTCCAGTGCCTGCCTACTGATACCTGAGCTGGTTGGCCACCCTGCCAAATCCATGCTACAAGTATAGCATAGCATTTTTCATTCCAATACTAAAATGAGGGAGTAAAAATGCACTGCTAGAGTGACCAGGAAACCAGGGATGCGGAGTCAGAGTCTAGGAGTCAGAGCCCTTTTTGCTGGAGCTGCAATTGGAGTCAGAGTAAGGGAAATTGAGAAGTCGGGTTGGAAGTTTGTCTTACCCGTTCCACAAACCTGGTTACAGCACCAGTTGTTTCTCCAATATTTAAAAGGGTTGTCCACTTTCAAAGTAATTGATATTGTTTTTGTAAAGAAAGATTATACAACTTACCAATGATAAGTTCTGTATATTCCATTCTTCACTATTTTCTAGATCTCTGGTTGCTGTCATTCTATAGGAAGCTTCATTGTTTTCTTTCTTTGGATGAAAATAACTGTACACAGTCATGTGATGTCACACAGGTGCACGACTCATATCACAGAAATTAATCAGAGCTGTGTATTATTAGGAGCTGTGCATCATGGACCGGTTTTTATTCACAGTAAACAATGAAGCTCTGTGTTGAATGTTCGTAAACAGAGATCTGGAAAACTATGAGCAGGGCCGGTTCTAGACAAAGTGGGGCCCTGGGCAAAACTAAAAGTGGGGCCCCAAAATAAAACTATTTTATGACCAGTCACAGTCAGCAAGAGGCTCCCTTTAGTATGGTAAAACTGTAATTTTGGAGAATTTTATAGGAGATAGATAGACATGTGTAGAGTTCACAAATGTCCCATATTGATATGTTCACATAAATAAATCATCATGATATCACTAACACTGTAATAACTAGATATCTTCTTTTCAGCTAGAAAATTCACACAAATCTATCATTGTATGCTCCTTACACAATGGTCACCCAAATAAATAACTATATATCCATAAACCAAGCTAATGAGCTAATAAAGTCACTTTTAGATGTGCACCATTGTATTATCTGCACAATAACAGAACCCTCCGCGCTTCATAAGAATGAGAGTGAAAACATCATAACATAGGTGTAAATAATGGAGGATGGTGTGAAATAAAAACTTTATTCCTGTGTGTGTGTTTGGTGTTACATATAACTTTATGGACATGTTCTGGGTTTGAATGTTCATCGTATCAGTCAATTTTCCCAACAGCAAAAAACTATCACAAAATAAAAGGGAATAAGAAAGAAAGTGTGTTCTTAGATAGTTCTGCATAGAGAAGGGTTAAAAACATGAATATTAGTTGATATTATCCCTTCTCAAAATGTAGTAACATATAAAGTGAATATTTCCATTATCTGTGAGGAGCAGCAGCTCCTGTGTCCAGCAAATGCTCCCTGCAGCCTGATGGCTAAGAATCTGGAGGGGGGGGGCACACTTCAGGGGGCTGTATCTCTGGCTCTGTGACACATAGAACCTTACTTCTTTTTTCCTATGAAAGAAGAGAGTCTCCTCTTTTATATGAATCTAAATTTGTGTTTTAGGAAAATGGAGATAATAACTGTTGAACTGCCGTTGGGAGTGATTTTTATATATAAAAATGCCACCTGATATTCTCACTTTATACCTGAATATCTCTGGATCCATAGCACCTAGAAACAAAATTCAAGATTCATTTGAAAGAAGAGATTCTCCCCTTTCAGGGGGCCCTGGGCAATTGCCACCTTTGCCTACCCATAGCGCCGGCCCTGACTATGAGGACTTGATAAATAAAGTATATTGTAAACAATATACACAAAGAATATCAATAATTTGCTAAGAGTGGACAACCCCTTTAAGTTCAGAAGTGGTGGTCACTGGACCCATATGGGCTATTAGTGATCGCTGAAACTTTTGGCCTAGCCAGAACTGGAAGGTTAAGAGGTTTAAGAAAGCTCTTTTTTTGTTTGCCAACCCAGCCCCCACGTGTTTTCTGTGATTAGGATTTAATGTATACATTAACTTATAGGAACAGTTTTTTTACTGCAGCATCATGCAACACAATATTGATTTGTGTAGAAAAATTTTACTTGGTTGGTAAAAGTTAACATTTGTTTAAGTAATTCATAACCTTAAATTGTTTTATGTGATAATTTGTCACAGTGAATACACTAATTGTATTTTTAACATATGTGCTTATTACTGTATATACTTGAGTATAAGTCAACCTGAGTATAAGCTGAGACCCCTAAGTTTAACACAAAAAATATGGAAAACCCTATTAACTCGAGTATAAGCCGAGGTTCGGAATGCATTAGTCACAGCCCCCCCCAGTATATATCCAGCCCTGGGAGTATATAGCCTGCCAGCTCCTGTAGTATATAGCCAGCCAGCCCCTGTAGTATATAGCCTGCCAGCCCCCTAGTGTATAGCCTGCCAGCCCTTGTAGTATATAGCCTGCCAGCCACTGTAGTATTTAGCCAGCCAGCCCCTGTAGTATATGCCTGCCCCCTAGTTTATGGCCTGCCAGCCCCCTATAGTACATAGCCTGCCAGCCCCCTGTAGTATATAGTCTGCCAGCCCCCTGTAATATAAAGCCTGCTAGCCCCTGTAGTATATAGCGAGCCTACCCCCTTTAGTATATAGCCTGCCAGCCCCCTCTAGTGTAAAGCCAGCTGCCCATGTAGTATATAGCCAGCCAGCCCCCAGTAGTATATAGCCTGCCAGCCCCTGCCCCCCAGTATATAGCCTCCAGCCCCTGCCTCCAATATAATGCTTGTAGGAAAAAAAAAAGAAAAGTGTACTCGCCTTCCAATTCCCCCCCGCAGGTCCACTTCTATGCATCACGGCTCTGGCATCGGCTCCTTGTCCCTGCGTGGTTCGTCAGAAGCACCATGACGTGAGCCGCATGCTGACATCATAGTGTGTGCCGATGCTGGCGTACACATTAGAATGTCAGCGTGTGGCTGACGTCACGATGCCTGTGACGGATAGTGCAGGAACACGGAGCCGATGTCGGAGGACCTGCTAGGGGGGCGTTGGAAGGCGAGTACACTTTTTTTTCCCTTGACTCGAGTATAAGCCGAGTTAGGGTTTTTCAGTACATTTTTTGTGCTGCAAAACCCGGCTTATACTGGAGTAGATACGGTAATGAGATCTGAAAACTGAAACAATTCCATGGCCCTACACCACACCTTAATTCAGTAAAAAACCTGCATAGATACACTGGGTGAGATTTATCAGGGTTTGTGCTTCAGTTTTCTGGGGTATATGCCCTGAAATAATAGCAATTAGCGGCGAAATGCCAATAATTGCGATTGATTATTTCTCCTTATACACCACCTTCATGCCAAGGGGGCTTGTAGGGGCATGAAGTGGTTCATACGATGGCGGAGTGGGCCAGCATGTGGCATTCCCATGAAAGTAAAAGTTTGCAGGGATGAGCACCAGTGTATTATAAATCTCCCCCAATCAGTCTATTTGTAAGTGCCTAAATGCTTTTGTTTTTAGTTAGGATTTGCAATTTAAATGAAACTTATCACCATGAAAATGCAATGTAATCTGCATTCAGCATGTTATAGAGCAGGAGGAGCTGCACAGATTGTATTTAGTGCTCCACATGCAGGAAGCATGTTATAGAGCAATAGGAGCTAAGCAGATCATGCATTGTGTTTTAAATGCAAAGTGCCTAATTGGAATCTTATACAGTAAGAGGAACTGGACTGAGACAATGAGATGAGAATATATTGCTTAAGAGTCACTTTTAGAAGCTGTAGTGGGAGTGTCACTTCAAACACCTATTGCACCAAACTTTTGGTACCATTTTAAGAATAAAGGATCTTGTCAGGCATTTGGTTCTGTGAGCTAAAGCACTTAGGGGCTACATTTACAATGGTTCCTATCCTTTAAGAAAATTGGGTTTGCTGATGCAATGTGTGTTAAATGTTTTCCACTGTACTAAGTTGGTATATTTTGTCACGGTGACAATAATGTATATAGTGTAACCTGGCCAATAAAGTTTGAGCACAGCTGGAGAGAGCCTTTGACAACAATGCCAACAATACTTATATCATTATCTTATACACTGCTTCTGGCTTCTTCCTAGCCTGAGATCCATCCTGGTATATCTATCAACCCTTTTTGTAAAATTCTTTACAGCTCCTGCTGAAGTGGGTGCACACTTCCTAGTTGTGACCTCTATTAAGGACACTAAGACCAGGACAGCTGCCTTCACTTACCATAATGCTGAGCACTTTCACATGCACTATTACTGTTGTTGTGGGAAATAGTAATTTTGTGTTTTATGTGCATTTCATGTTGCAATATTACTGATTTCTTCTTTATCAATTCAATGAATATGTGTTGTACACATTTTTTTATAGATTGTTGCACAGAAAAGGATTACTAAAGGCCTTTTCCTGAAATATGGGAAATATGCTGGGAAGTCCACTATAACGGTGAGAGCTGCTCTACAATCAGCCATATGGTGGTGGGTGGGCTGTGGTTCACAGTTCAAATTTTTAATTATGATGCATTTCTAAAAAAAAATACTTGTATAAACCCAAGTACTCATCCCTTTACTCCATTATGGGCTAATAATCTATCAAACTGTTTATCTGTATAATATTGTGCGTTAGAGAGAGAGCACCTTTAAAAGCATTTCTGTAATGGTGTAAAAAAACACTATTTAAACTAATGGGAATGATGGGTTTAGGCAATTATCTTTCAAATCCATGATTATTTCATGTTTTTGCTTAAAATGACTGAAAAGTCTTCATGTCTCTTTAATATGTTTACATACAGTATAAATCTCATTTGTATCACTAATATATTAATTTAGGCCTAACATGTACAAATTTATAATGGATTGTAGGAATCCCCCCCCCCCAATTTATTTCACAATTCCTCCTAAGCACGTAAATACCCCACATGTGGGTGTAAACTGCTTTTACGGCATAAAGCAGGGCACAGAAGAGAGCGAGCACAATTTGGTTATAAGTGGGTGTTTCCTGAAACAATTTTAGGCCACCATCATTCATTTACAAAGACTCTGGGTAATGGGAACAGTTAAAAACAAGTGACGCCATGTTGGAAACTACACCCTTAAAGGCTCCCAGGATAAAGCAATAGGTCCCATTCCATTCTACAGAATAATGTAAAACCACCATAAGTAATCCTTATTGAAAACAACACCCAGAAAGCAGAAATTATTCATCGAGGGGTATAATGAAAGTTTTTTGGGCTAGTAAAATGAAATTCAGGCAAAATCTATTTGCATAGGTTTTTGAAGAACACTTTTTACTTCTGTATTCATCTCGGGTATAATTAAAGTTTCTGGGGCTAGTAAAATTAAATCCAGGCAAAATCTATTTGCATATGTTGTGAAGAACCCTTGTTCCTTCTGTATTCATCTAGGGGTATAATGAAATCAACTGTGATTTTAAATTCTAGGTATAATATCAATTTGTAAATGGCCAACATTGCAATTAAATTTTGGGCATGTTTGTTCGGGAACATGTAAAAATAACAAAAATGACAAAATAACAATAAAATGAATGTTCCAGGGAAGTATGGTAAGCGCGGAAACAGTCTTTGAAGCACAACCCTGGCCTATCTGGGCAAGTGTCGCATTGATAACCGGTATCTTTACGTGTTCCCTTCTTGCAGCACACACGGCATTTTTTGTATTGCCATCTTTTCTTACCTGTGGGGGGGGATCTCAGTTGGGAAATGTTGTCCCGGCACAATTCTGCTGGCGGGACTAGTTTGGGATGTGCTCGCACCCTCTTCTCCCTATTGGAACAGTAATTGCTTAAAGGGGTATTCCAGGAATCAGCATAATTCATATACAAGTGGGCACTCAAAATATAAGCTAATGTGTAATTAGTTGTCATTTAAAATTTTGCTCCCCTTAGCAGAAAATGCTGGTGATATAGACTGTAATGAAGAATTAAAATGCTACTGGCCCTTTAATCAGTCCATTGCGGAGCAGACACAGGACAGAAGATGGCCGCTGGTCACATGTCCACATCACATGTCCTGTACCTGCCTGGGCAGGGTCATGTGATCACCTGTAGTCGGTTGGTTGCGGTGCATCCAGTATGGCCAGTGTTGTGGTGATGGCAGTTACACATCATTACTATGGTAACACAGCAAGAAAACCTGTTAGATCATCACTGGGAGCAGAGCATAAGTGGTAGGAGGAGTTACTGAGAACTAAAGGATCATGGAACTTGTAGTTTCCAGTGGCTGCCATCTTAGTTATAACTCCGCCTACTTTAGAGAGGCCATAAAATTTTTAAATCATAAAATCAAATTATTTAAGCTCCGTTTTGTGACTAATGACATTGAGTATTGTTGTATTCATTTATTTATATCATCATGGGTTCTTGTGTCAGACGTTCATATTCCCGGAATACCCCTTTAGTTACTAGTTCTTCGTATGCCAAGTAGGGTACTTGCGGTAAATGATAAATGAATTATACAATGCAGTTTGCACTAAATACACTGCAACCTTTTGTTGCTGCCCCCTATGTACAAGAATACAACTGCTATAATACTGCCCCCTATGTACAGGAATATAACTACTATAATACCGCCCCCTATGTACAAAAATATAACTGCTATAATACCGTCCCCTATGTACAAGAATATAACTGCTATAATACCGCCCCCTATTTACAAGAATATAAGAGAGGAATAGATTCTCATGATAAAGACATAGTTTTGCCCTTATACAAATCCCTGGTCAGACCACACATGGAATATTGTGTACAGTTTTGGGCACCAGTGTATAAAAAGGATATAGTAGAGCTGGAACGGGTGCCAGATAGGAAAGCAACAGGAATTATTAGGGGAATGCCGGGGGGAGGAACTGAATAACTGAAAGATTAAAAAATTTGGGATTATTCAGTTTAGAAAAGACGACAGGGGAGACTCATTACAAGTACAAATACTGACCACGGACAGCAGTTACAAGGATCTCTCCAAAGATCTTTTATACCTAGGCTGGTGACCAGGACAAGGGGGCATCCTCTACGCCTAGAGGAGAGGTGATTTTACCATCACCATAGACAAAGGTTCTTTACTGTAAGAGTAGTGAGACTGTGGAACTCTCTGCCACAGGAGCTTGTTATGGCGGACTCTATGTACATGTTCAAGAGAGGCCTGGATGCCTTTCTGGAGAGAAAAAATATCATGGGTTATGGGGATAAAACATTTATTTAATTCTTAAAGGTTGGACTTGATGGACTTGTGTCTTTTTCCAGCCTTATATACTATGATACTATGAACTGCTATAATACTGACCATATGTACAAGAATATAACTACTATAATACTGCCCCCTATGTACAAGGCACTAAAAGAGAGGGACATTTGTATAGAAACTATCTATGTAAAGGTGTGGCAATTGCCACCTTTGCCTACCCATAGCGCCGGCCCATGACTATGAGGGACTTGATAAATAAAGATATTGTAAACAATTATCACACAAAGAATACTCAATTAATTTGCTAAGAGTGGGACAACCCCTGTTAAGTTCAGAAGTGGTGGTCACTGGGACCCATATGGGCTATTACGTGACAGCTGAAACTTTGGCCTCTGCCAGAACTGGAAGGTTAGGGTTTAAGAAAGCTTCTTTTTTTGCCATCCCCAGCCCCCACGTGTTTTTCTGTGATTAGGATGTTAATGTATACTTAATTAAATAGGAACAGTTTTTTTTTTACTTGAAGCTATCATGCCAAACAAATTGAATGGATGTTCCCATATTTTGTGTAAAAAATGTTACTTGGTTGGTAAAAGTTCACATTGTTTAAGTAATTCATTAACCTAAACTTGTTTTTGTGATAATGTCATCGTGAATACACTAATGTATTTTTAAAACATATGTGCTTATTACTGTATATACTGAGTGATAGTCCACCTGAGTATATAGCTGAGCCCCTAAGTTAACACAAAAAAATATGAAAACCCTATTAACTCGAGTTATAAGCGATGGGTTCGGAATGCATTAGTCACAGCCCCCCCAGTCTATATCCAGCCTGGAGTAGTGATATAGCCTGTCAGCCCCTGTAGTATATAGCCAGCCAGCCCCATGAGTTAGTATATAGCCTGCTAGCCCCCTAGTGTATAGCCTGCCAGCACCTTGTGTAGTATATAGCCTGACCAGCCACTGTACGTATTTAGCCAGCCAGCCCTGGTAGGATATGCCTGCCCCTATTATGCCTGCCCTCCCCCTATAGTACATAGCCTGCCAGCCCTCGTATTAGTAGATAGTCTGCCAGCCCCCTGTATACGTAAGCCTGCTAGCCCCTGTGTCGTCTATAGCGAGCCTTTGCCCCCTTTAGTATGAGTGCTGTCGAGCCCCCTCTAGTGTAAAGCCAGCTGCCCATTGAGTATATAGCGTCAGCCAAGCCCCCGTAGTAGTTATAAGCCTGCCAGCCCCTGCCCCCCAGATTGCCCTCCAGCCCGCCCCAATAATGCTTGAGGAAAAAAAAAAAGAAAAGTGTACTAGCTCTCCAATTCTCCACCCGCAGGTCACACTTCTATGCATCAGGGCTCCAGGCATGGATCCTTGTCCTGTGCGGTTGCAGCGGGCCCATGACGTGAGCCGCATGCTGAATCATAGTGTGTGTCGATGATGGCGTACACATGTAGAATGTAGGTGTGGCTGACGTCACGATGCCGTGTGACGGAGTAGCGCAGGAACACGGAGCCGATGCGAGCTGCGAGCGGATAGAAGAGGATCTGCTAGGGGGGTGTTGGAAGGCGAAGTACATTTTTTTTTTTTTTGACTCAAGTATAAGCCGAGTTAGGGTTTTTCGTACATTTTTTGTGAGTGAAAAATACACCGGCTTATACTGGAGAGTAGATACTGGTCTATCGAGATCTGAAACTGAAAACAATCCCCATGGTCCCTAACTCACATCGTTTAATTCGTAAAAAACTTATGCATAGATACACTGGGTGAGTTAGTTATCAGGGTTTGTGACTCCAGTGTTTTGGGGTAGCACGCCCTAAATAATAGACTTGCGTCGAATATGCCAAATATGCGATGATTATTTCTCCTTCACCTTCATGCCAAGGGCGCTTTTGTAGGGGATTAGAAGTGGGGTCATCGATGGCGGAGTGGGCCACGATGTGGCATTCCCATGAAAGTAAAGTTTGCAGGGAATGAGCACAGTCATATTATAATCGTCCCCTACAGGCTATTTGTAACGTACATAAACTGTTTGTTTTTAGTTGGATTTGACATTACACAATGAAACTTATTCACCATGA
Source organism: Engystomops pustulosus (assembly GCA_019512145.1). NCBI lineage: Eukaryota > Metazoa > Chordata > Amphibia > Anura > Leptodactylidae > Engystomops > Engystomops pustulosus. The sequence continues at coordinate 93,039,390 of CM033647.1, read as the reverse complement.
AAATGCAATGTATCTTAGACATTCAGCATGTGTTATAGAGCAAGGGGATGCACAGATGAGTATTAGTGCCACATGGAGGAGGGGAATGCTTATAGAGCAGTGATTTTCAACCTGTGTGGACGTGGACACTAGTGTTGCCGTGAAACATGGTCGGTGGTGTGCCGCGGGGAAGTCACCAAACTATTGTGCCCCCTGTGTTTTTGGTTCCCAGAATGAGAAATTACTATAGTCATGAGGCTTAGTTGTACTACAGTAGTACCAGCTCATGCTGAGTATTGAGTTGGCACCTTGTACTCTGGCTCATGGCACAGTACTTCTCATTGTACCCTTATATTGCAGTTATGAGCCACATAATAATCACACCATATACTAAAAACAGGGAGAGAAACTGAGAAGTGAGAAAGAGCTTCGTGTGTGTCTTTCCTCCATATCCTGCCAGGATATCCCTTTGTGTTGGTGATCGAAACAGGCCCAGGTTCCAGTAAAATAAATTTAGAATCTATATTATTAATATATGTATATATGACTGTTTAGTGTCATTTTGCGCTATTGTTGGTGGTGGTGTGCCCAGATTTTCTAAGTATAAAAAGTGTGCCGCGGCTCAAAAAGGTTGAAAATCACTGTTTAGAGCAATAGGAGCTAAGCAGATCATGCATTGTGTTTAAAGCAAAGTGCCTCAATGGAATCTTAACAGTAAGAGGAACTGGACTGAGACAATGAGATGAGAATATATTGCTTAAGAGCACTTTTAGAAAGCTGTAGTGGGAGTGTCACTCAACACACCTATTGCACCAAACTTTGGTACCATTTTAAGAATAAAGGATCTTGTCAGGCATTTGGTTCTGTGAGTACAGCACTTAGGGGCTAATTTACAATGGTCCTATCCTTTAAGAAAATGGGTGTGCTGAGCAATGTGTTAAATGTTTTCCACTGTACTAAGTTGGTATATTTTGTCACGGTGACAATAAGTATATAGTGTAACCTGGCCAATAAAGTTTGAGCACAGCTGGAAGGAGCCTTTGACAACAATGCACAAACTATTATATCATTATCTTATACAATGCTTCTGGCTTCTTCCTAGCCTGAGACCATCCTGGTATATCTATACAACCCTTTTGTAAAATTCTTACCAGCTCCGCCTGAAGTGGGTTGCACATATCCTAGGTGTGACCTCTATTAAGGAACTAAGACCAGGACAGCTGCCTCACTCCTACCATAAGCTGAGCACTTTCACATGCACTATTATCTGTTGTGTGGGGAAATAGTAATTTTGTGTTTATGTGCATTTCATGTTGCAAATTAACTGATTTTCTTCCTTTCATTCAATATGAATATGTGTTGTACACATTTTTTTATTGATTGTTGCAAGAAAAAGGATTACTAAAGGCATTTTCCTGAAATATGGGAGGAAATATGCTGGGAAGTCCACTTAACGGTGAGGAGCTGCTTACAATCAGCCATTGGTGGTGGGTGGGTGGCTGTGGTTCACATTCAAATTTTTAATTTGATGCATTTCTAAAAAAAAATACTTGTTAAACCAAGTACTCATCCCTTTACTCCTATGGGCAATAATCTTCAAACTGTTATACTGTATATATTGTGCTCGCGAGAGAGAGAGCACCTTTAAAAGCATTTCTGGAATGGTGTAAAAAAAACACTATTTAAACTAATGGGAATGATGGGTTTAGGCAATTATCTTTCAAATCCAGGATTATTTCATGTTTTTGCTTAAAATGACTGAAAAGTCTTCATGTCTCTTTAATATGTTTACATACAGTATAAATCTCATTTGTGCATGACTTAGAGTGTAGTCAGTCATATCCTGAGGAGTAATTAGCAGAATAATCATATCTTACATTGGGGTTTTCTATTAATTAATTAATTAATGAATTAATTTTGCTAGGAAAGTAGGATTTTTTTTTAAATTTAAATAATTTAAAGAAGTGGCATGCATCGTTTAACATACAATTACATTGTTTTAGTTCGTAACAATTGTACCTGTAGGGAGTCGGGGAGGGGAAAAGGGAGGATTGATATTAGTCAGGAGGGTTAGGAAAGGAAAGTAGGATCTTTAAAGTGACATGCACCCACACAATTAGTTACCATTGCATCATTAACCTGAGATAGTCAAATTCATTAATTCGTTTTAACATACAAATTACATTGGCGTGTTTACAATTGTACCTGTAGGGAGTCGGGGAGGGGAAAAAGGGAGGATTGATAGGAGTCAGGGGGGTTAGGAAAGGAAAGTAGGATCTTTAAAGTGACATGCACCCACACAATTAGTTACCATTGCATCATTAACCAGTGTGATAGTCAAATCTATTACTGAATAACAAGTCAACTAAGTTTGTCTCAAGGTGCTCTAGATTTCAAGGTTCCTGTTGTGAGATGCAACCACAAAATTTAGCTTATAGGACTCATAATCATTCATAGTATGCGAGCATTGCTTTTAATAAGTGGATTGCCATTGCCAACTATAGGATAATATTTACCATAGGCAGCCATATTCTATTATTTTAGCCATTTGATGTGTGTACTTATTGTTTGTTATTGGTCTCACCTGTGGTATCAATTGGTTATATTATCTATCTATGATTTCTATATGAGAAACACAACATTCATTATATATGCTCCTTCCCACAGGTCATTTCAGAAGAAATTTCTGGAAATAATGGATATGTGGAATTGTCGTTTTGCGCAAAGAAACTGGATGACAAGGTGACAGAGGATACAGCCTCCTTTTTGGAGACATACTTACTTAAAAACACAAAATATATATTTCTAGGGTATCTTCAGATCTTTAGATTCATATGTGGAACGTAAGATGTTTATTTATAGGCCTAATACAGCTTAATACAACATAGACAATGTATATATAAGTTGAAATTAGTGGCAGGCTCAACACTCAATGACATGTACTTCCAAACTGTTTTCCAAGGGTGCACAGAAGAAGGGAGAAGAGTCTGTCAAAAATAAAAAATGGATTCCTCCAGCACTCCAAAATATGTTAAAAGGGAACCTTCATCAGAAATTGACCTAATTAACCATTACCAGAATGTTGTGAAGCAGATTAACACGTTCTATATCATGTTTATTTCATGGTGGCATCAGTGTGGTGGCATCATCCAGAAAATCTACTTTGAAGGGAGATGTAAACTGGTTGTATAAAGTCATAGAGGTGGAGAGCTCAGCATTGAAGTCAAGCTCTTCTCACCTCAGAATGAAGGAAAACTGCAAAGGGATGTGTCTGGATGCAGGACCATCAATTACAGTTAGGAGGGCATTCTGAAGTTTGGAAAGCTTGACTTCAGTGTTAAACTCTCCGCCCCTTATAACTACTTAAAATCTCCCTTCAAAGTAGATTTTCTGGCTGATGCCACTGCACAGGGCGATGAAATAGACTTAATCTAGAAGGTGTTCAGCGGCTTGATGACATACTGGTAGTGGTTTATTAGGTCTATTTATGATGACAGAATCCCTTTAAAAACCATCTTTATTGTTCCATTAAAAATGCTTAACAAAGACCTTTACTGTGCATTTTTCATTTTGGACTTTCCTAATACAGTTTGTTATCAGTATATGCCATCCCCTACAGATAATTGACTCTCTGGCTTCCAGAGCCTCCATTGGCTCTTACAGTGGAGAGGACCAGTTCAATTAGTAATGGTGGTTGTAGGCGCCTTAGTGACTTTTGTACATATTTTTGTCTGTTCCTGGAATTTGGAGCTCTGTATCAGAAGAAAATGAGGAAAGCTAGTAGCATATACTAGAGTCTAATTAGCACAGCACTTGGAACCTAAGTCTTATAGCCTGTACCTCAACCAGTATGTAAAAAAACAAGATGTTAATTCGTATTTTAATTTGTACGTGTTTTAATGGAATTATTTCAATGTTGTCACCCTTACACCATCACAAACGCAAGCAAAAAGTTTAGATCAGACTTTTACCTACACCATAATTGGAGATGGTCATATGTCTCTATATAAATATATAAACGTATATTGATTGAATTGCATTGTAAATCCACTGTGTCCATAACTAATTGTTTTGTTTTGCGTTAGGACCTTTTTAGCAAATCAGATCCATTCCTAGAAATTTACAGAGTGAATGATGACCAAAGTGAACAGTTGGTGTATAGGACAGAGGTAAGATTTGAAGAAAGAGGTTAAATAGTATATATGGAGCTGTACTGGCTGTTTGAATTAAGTCATGACTTCTAGTAGCCAAGTAGTCAAGTATTATAGACTGTGGGGGTGATTTATCAATGCTCTTTTGCAAGTTTTCTGGCATAGAAGCTGTGAAATAATCGCAAATTCTTGTACAGTGCAAGAATTTACATTTAAAATTGCAAATACGCCACCTCCACGCCATGTGGGTTTGGAGGGCGTGTAAAGGGGTGCAATGGTCGGTGGAGGGGGCTGGCACCATCCGTTTCTGGCCCATACCTGAGAAACCAGAAAATTTTGGTTTTCATGCAAAACTGCGCCAGGTCAGACCTGGTGAAGTTTTCCCCAGTGGCGTATGATCCCCCTGTGAATGTAAGGATGCTTTGGTTTTGTGCTAGGCATTTTTACTTGTTTGAATGATTATTGTAGCCAATTAAAGCATTAGGATGACCAATTGGCAAACCTGAAGATTAAGTTTTACTGAAGTCTAAAAATCACTGATTAGTTATGACTGAGTGAAAACATTATGAGAGCGGCTGTAGTGTCAATAAGCTGTGAAAAATAAAGTCTCAGAATACTGTAACTTAGGTGTAAGAATAAACAGTGAGTGCTAGTAGTAATGATAGAAGAACTAACCAACAGCATTGACCAAAGGGCATGGAGAGTGATAAGTGATATATGAACTTGAATGTTAGAATGACCTATTAACATGACATGGATATAAGAAAGATCAATGAACATGGGCTATATGCATGATAAATGTATGACAGCTGGAGGGTCGACTGCTGGAACCACCATGATGAGTAAAATGGGGGTCCACATTTCCTCATCAGCACTACAGTGCTTATCTGTCTGACCAGGGCTTTAGGATCAGCATTTGATCCAAAATATTGACCAGTTAAAATTGAATAATGGAAATTGTTGTTTTTTCTATATTATTTCCTCTTTAGGTTGTTAAAAATAACTTGAACCCTGTGTGGGAGCCATTCAAGGTGTCCCTGAGTTCTCTGTGCTGCTGTGAGGAAAAGAGAAAGCTCAGGGTAAGTCATTATTGTATTTCTATATACTCGAGAATTTCTATTTCCTGACTATTTCATCATAGTGTCCCCCATTCATTTCCTCTCATTCTCTCTACTAATTCCTCATTCTCTTCCTTATCTCACTTTTTTAACCCACCCCCTCTCTCTTCCATCAGTGCCTAGTCTGGGATTATGACTCCCGTGGAAAACATGATTTTATTGGAGAGTTTTATGCAACCTTTGAAGAGATGCAGAAAGGAATTAGTGGGAACAAGGTGAGAAAAAGAGATAGAATTCACAGAGAGAGAGCAGGCTAGCATGGTAAATAGGGATGTTGGTTTTGAAATGGAAAATTTGGCTTATGTCCTGGTTTAACCCATGCAGTTCTGAACTTTGCATTACATTTACATTAGAAATCACATTGGCAGTGGTGTGCATATAATACAACAGGGTCCAAAGCAATTATCTTATTGGACCCCACATTATGCAGCATATTTTGACAACCATTAACAGATTGGCCAATTGTTGGTTTTCCTCCAGTTAACGGTATCCATCAGCCTTGGACTAATTATTTACCCCCTTGCTTGCTGTTAGAGTGGGTCCTGCATAATTCCCTGACAAGCAAGACCTGTAGGAACTACAAAGGTTTGTCTCCTCTCACTGATGTATAGCCTTACTCTATCATTGTTAATGGTGTTTATACTATTTAATGTTTACTATACAATAATGTTTACCAAATGGTCATTAGGGGATTGCACTTCAATCAAATTTCCATGTGGAAGCTTCTTCCAAGAAGTCAAGAATTTAGTGGTTCTTTATTAGTCAAGTAATAGGGAGGTACTGTTCATATACAGCACATAGTGTGCCTCTATTGGGAGGAGTGTTACTCAATTGGTTCTCATATTAGTGGATTGATGTGTAAAACTAAAGATTATTTGTCTTTCTTTATTCAGGTACAATGGGACTGTATAAATCCTAAATACAAAATCAAGAAAAGAAACTACAAAAACTCTGGCATAGTTATATTATCTGATCTCAAGGTAACGCATCAGTGTCATTTTATGTCTATGTTAGGTATGTTGTATGAACTTGACTTACTAGGTGGATCCTAGATTTCAATGCTGAGTCTAGGCTTTTCTCCATGAATTCTGCGTTAAAGCAACTGTCTGTTTTCTACTTTTTTCTTTTTCAATATTACAGATACACAGAGTCTATTCCTTCCTTGATTATATAATGGGTGGCTGTCAGATCCATTTTACTGTAAGTATCTTCCCTATACTTTGCTTTATTTGTATTGTTTGTGTTCCTATTGTTTGTTACTAGTGTACCATGTATGGTCATGTGCATGGTTAAGGGATAAAAAGTAATTATTGGACCTATTTTCAAGAAATAAAATCTAAACAAGAAACATAAAGCTTAATTTTTTTTTTCATTTCTTAAAGCCATAACTTGAAGCTCTATATGCAAAATCTTTAATGCAGCCTTCCATCTGGACTACTATAATGCTATTGTCTTTTCATGCTTCAGAGTAAACTTCTGCCTCTCAGATCTATAGATCTATAGATATACTCCATACTCCTTGGTATTTTAGTACTCTACATGCCACTGGTACTCTACATGCCACTGGAATATAGGTCCTAGTTGCTACTCCTGCTTCCCTGATAGCTATGCACATGAGCATATAGAACTAGAGAGGAAGTACTTTTTGTTTAACTCCATTGGCAAAATCTTGTGTATGCTATTTATCTTGGACCTCCAGGTTTTCTACTACTTCTTTTTCTTCTTAACTCTTGCATGCAACATATCTCCATTTTAATCATATACTGCACCTTTATGGGTTTATCAGTAGCTCACTAACAGCTTCACTTTCTGCTTCTTCTCATAAGGTTGCCATAGACTTCACAGCATCCAACGGTGATCCCCGAAATAGCTGCTCCCTTCATTATATTAACCCCTATCAACCCAACGAGTACCTGAAGGCCTTAGTTGCTGTGGGAGAAATCTGCCAAGATTATGACAGGTGTTCAGCACCCCTTCCTCTGTGTCTGTACTGTTTGTGACTAGATATGATCTTTGGCCAATCTACACTGAATATGTTACAGCATCACAATATTCAACCTTACTGCTTCTGACCTCAAACAAAATTGAGTCATATTTATTAACTATGTCCAACAAATGGTCAGTGAACAAACTAGCCTTTGTTTGGTTTGTTTAATCAAGAATGATAAGTCATTAAGGTTCAATTTGTTCTGCCATTCAGAGTGGAACTGTGTATCAGGAGGGCCAATAGATGAAGCTTTTCTTAGGCTACAAGAAATGCTAAATTTGCCAGTGGGTTCCACATGAACAGAAGAAGGGTCTGTTAAGAATATTGACATACACCAGGGGACCGTTGGTCATCCAAGCAATCATATAGTTCAACCATTCAGGCATATTAGTTAAGTAGAGTCTTATTATGTTGCCCATTTAAGCAGTGACAATGACTTTTCCACTTTTCACCCATTGCAGTGGCAGAGGTGCACAGCATTTGGAATGCATTTATAGGGTGAAGATAATAGAATTCTAATATCTCTGCAAATTTCCTGTATCTTATACCCCAATTTACTGTACTTTTGAATTTTAACCATTTTCAGTGATAAAAGGTTCTCTGCCCTTGGATTTGGTGCACGCATCCCACCAAAATATGAGGTAAGAACATTTTATAATTAATGATAATTACCACAACACCACTCTACAGTAAATGTACTACATGGAAATGTTTTCATAACTGACCTTAATGACAAGCCTGTCTGGAAGTCTGAACTCCAGGACCATTGCCAGTTAGCAGAATAAAGGGTCTGTGGAGCTACAGTCCTCTTAACTTACACACACAGGGAGCACCTTGACTCCATTATTGTTTACATAGACTTGGATCTTTTTCAAGCCTTATATACTAATATGAAATGTAGCTGTGCCTGGTGCTACAGCTCACCCTCATTTAAGTGCAAAACTATCCTTATTCCATGTGCTGATTGGTACGCTCCATGGTCTTGGACTTCCATCAATCAAGCATTGACAGGCTATTATATGGATTTTAATCCTTAAAAGACCCTCTTAAAACCTGGTATTAGTCAGCGGAACTTGGATTCCAACTCCTATTGACAGAACTCAATGTCCGATTTCTACATGTACTAAGCATGTTGTGTTTTATTAGTACATTCACTATTCTGTTTTCCTTAATGTGTTAGATTATTAAAGTATTCTTCAACAGATCATAGTACAATCCTGTTTTGAAGAATTGTAATCATTATGGCTGTCCCATTACTGAAAATTCAAGTTTCAGGTCAATAGCCTCTTGTCTTAAGACACATTATGTTCCTTTCATTGATTCTTATTACTGATGTTTGCTCTATGTCGACACTCTTTTCTGTGCCTGTGACCTATTTCTCAGCATCTCCCCCCCCCTCTTCCTTTTCTCCATATCTGATGAGATTTCATCAATGACCCTCAGTAATTAGCTGTACGCACAGGGTCTGTGTTCTAGTCTCGTCCATCTCAGTGATCTCTCAAGTTCCTCTGAGTGCTTTGCCAATTTATTACACTCTGAATAATGCACAAGAATCTCTCTTTAATCAGTGTTTGAGGGCAATGAAACGCTCTCTCAATTAAGTGCTGATGTTGCAAATCAAATAGGAAATGTTTCTTTTGAAAACCGTCTTTGAAGGTTCTTGTAATTGGTCTTGAAGTGTACAAGATTGGTAGAACATGACAAGCAAATATCACTCGCTTCTTAATGAATTGGAAGAAAAGACAGACACAATACGATTAACTGTAATTTAATCATCTTCAGTTTTTAGCTTTTGTTTTTTGGTGTTGTAATGTGAAAAAAAAGGATTTGTTGCTGCTTTCATCCAATCTGCTGTTGAAGTATGTCTTACCCTGATGAAGTGTTTTAAGATTGAACGAGCTTTCTCTTGTTAATGAGATGCATTGCAGCAGTTCCTGTTTGACCAAAGAATTTGGCATTAAAATTCAACATTCCCAATATTCTCTTCTCCCAGTATCAGCTTTCACAGGAATTTTGCCACATGCCATTTATATAAGATGAATGAAAAGTGCTGTGGAAATCAATGAATTTCGTTGACTCCTATGTACAGTGTATGGGAACCTTAACAGTATAACAGAGGAAAATAAGACCCCAAGGGAAACTTCAGCTGTTGCAGGAGAAATGTAATAATACATGACTTGGGAAGTATGTCTGACATTGGAGGGAACTGCTCATGGCTGTAAATGCAAATCATGGTATTCTCCTTTATGAAGTCCATATAACCTAAAAGAGCAGCATGGCAATGCATATCCAAATAGTACAATTCAAAGAAAAAGTACCTCACTCATAAACAATGGTCATTTGCTGTTCTGAAATTCATCATTGTTTCCTCAGCTTGAGATGATCAACCTTGACACATAAGCTCACATTTACCAAGGGACGTGCGCCAGTTTTATGTTGGATTTTGCACATTTTTTTTGTGCAAACTGCTTGCACAGGTATTTAAGAAATGCCTGCACCACATTTGTGGCGCAGCTACACTATTCTTCATGCAACAAAAATTTCTGCACTGAAATGGGCGTTCCGGTGCTCAATGCAAAAAATTTATCATGCAAAGTCTGACAGAAATGTGTTGCGTGTTGTGCTTTTCTTTTAAGCACAACATATGTTTCCCTTTCATGATTTGGAGCCCTTCTCACTTGTATTTTGCAGTAAGCTCATATACTCACCTCTCTTTGTTCCTATTCAGCAGTCGCCATAGCCGTGTGCCACTCTGAATACGTCAGGCACAATTATGTTGCTACATTGCATCTGCTGGCCTCTGTAGCACATACCAGCAGCATAGAATGGAGGATGACAGGGGGAAGCAGCTGCTCCCCACACTGCCACTGCAGTCAACTCTATCTGCCTCCTCCTGACACAGAGGAGTTGGCAGTATTTCGTAGGCTAGGCCTGCCAGTAGGTCCAGGTATCAAAGCCATAGGCATCTTTATGTAGGGGGGAAACTATCACTAATGTAACTTTCTGATATCTATGAAGCAGGGCATACACCTAAAAGTGTCTTCCACAAAATCGACATAACTTGGATTGTGCATCTTTATTGCCAGATGTCGGTAATAAAGCTAAGTAAGGGCAAGACATGTCTGGGGTATCAGCCATAAGAGTAATGGGTATGAGATCTGGTTTCTTTAAATGATATGTGCAACCATTGTGACATAAATGAGAAGATAGGGCAAGGCTTAGTAAATAACCATTGTAGGAGTTACATTGATAAATGATGATGATAAACATTGGAATGAATGATAGCCAAACCATAATTGTGCTTTCATCTTAAGTTTGGGTTAATTAATTGCATCACTTAGTGAAGGATAATTACCACTGCTGCAATTACCCTTCACATAACTGCAAATAGAAAGGCAGCAGTAGTATATACATAGCTTTCCATTATTTCACGGAGGTAAACTCTACTTAGACCATAAATCTTTCTTATTTTAGGCATATTCCTCAGTTTTTAAGGAGCTGGAAATAAGACATATAATTACACAATCACGCCTATTAATCTATTCTGCATGAAAAAGGATAGCCTATTGTGGGTTTATGGATCTTCCATAAATAACTGTCTCTTCTATTTACATCTATATTCACTGGAATAGTATTATAAAAGAAGTAATTGTGTACATTTGATTGCGTACTATGATGCATCATAGTAGTAGTTATATGTACAAAGGCAGCATAGGCAGCAATACAGCAGTCTACATAATAAATACTTATATAGCAGTTATATTAAGTGGCAGTATTATTGCAGTTATATTCTTGTGTATGGTGGTAGGATTATAATAGTGTTATTTTATTAATTATATATATGGTTCATAATTAAATTAGTTATATTCTATTTTCTTGTACATATAAATTAAGTATTATATTAGTTACATTCTTATCATGTACTCTTCCATACGGGGCAGTATTGTAGCAATTATATATTAGAACATAGGGTGCAGTTTTACAGAAGGGCAGTGTTATTATTGCTATTTTCTTGTTTATAAGGGCAGTATTATAGCAGTCATTTCTTGTTTTCATAAGCATTATGATAGCTATATTTTCTAGCATATCCCTGTCGCGACCTTTGAAAAGGGACTGTGAAAATTTCTTCCTGCTAATACCAAAACTGGATTTTCAGCACATATTACGTCTTTGAAGGGAATTTAGATATTATGGTTTGCATATCTATTGTTGAAATGTATGAAATGTATTCACAGATCCTTTAACTTGTGGGGATGACCATTTCATCAAATAAATATTATTTTTGTATAATGAAAAGCTATAATATTTTCTAAAATTCTTTCTATATCACTCTCACACAGTTGTCTTGATTGTAATTTGAAATCTGTCCATGAGCTGTGCCTCTATGGGCCAGTTTTAATCCACAGGAAATAAACAATGATAATAATAATAATCCTTATTTATATACCATCATATTCCACAGCACTTTACAAACTATGATGTTTACTATTGGATGACAGTAAGTAGAGATCTTGAAAACCTTGAGGAATTTGTATAGATATTACATTGGAAAATTGTAAAAATTTTCATTATTCAAAAACCGTATATACTCAAGTATAAGCTAACCCAAGTATAAGCCAAGGTACCTAATTTTAACACAGAAAACTGTGAAAGCCGATTCACCCAAGTATAAGCCTAGGGTGGGAAATGCATTTCTCACAACCTCCCCAGTATATAGCCAGCAAGCACGTGCCCCCAGTATATATCCAGTAGCCCCCGAGTATATAGCCAGTAGCCTCCTGCCCCCTAGTATATAACCAGCACTTGCCCCCTTGTATATAGCCAGCAGCCCCCTGTCCTCAGTATATAGCCAGCAGCTGCCTAGTATATAGCCAGCCCCCTCCACCCTAGTATATATCTAGCGCCTGCCCCCTAGTATACATCCAGTAGCCCCCTGCCCTGCGTATGTAGCACGCCCCCTGCACCTTAATATTAAGCCAGCAGTCCCCTGTATATAGCCAGTGCCTGCCCCCCCAGTATAGAGCAAGTGCCTGCCCCCTCGTATATATCCAGTGGCTGCCCCTCAGTATATAGCCAGTGCCTTCCCCCTTAGTATATAGCCAGCAGCCCCCTGCCCAGCCTACAAAAACCCAAAAAACTCTGTACTTACCTTTCTGACACCCCCCGCAGGTCCTCTTTTGTCTTCAGCTCCGGCTCTGTCTTCGGCTCTCCGCGTGGTCCCGTCGCACACACCATGACGTCAGCTGCTTGCTGACATCATAGTGTGTGCTGATAAATCTTTATTTATATAGCACCATCATACATATTCCATAGCACTTTGAATGAAAGCAAGCAGAGATCTTGAAAACAATGAGGAATTTGTACAGATAGTACATTGGAAAATTGGAAAACTTTTTATTATTAAAATACTGTTGTTTGGATAAATGTTTGACTCAGCATTAGGCTACATTCACAGGATGTACCGTATTTTTCGGACTATAATGTGCACAAAAAATCCTTTGATTCTCTCAGAAATCCTTACGGGCATTGTTTATAAAAATAATACTACATGGCTGTTTAAGAACATCAGTCCATTTCATTTATTGCATGCTCCGGGCATCAGTTTGACATAAATACAGCAAATAATAAATCCCATTAATGATCATACAACCAGCAAGTCTTACCTAAATGAATATACAAAAATGGCCTTTTTACACAATGCTTAATGGGACAGAACAGTCGCTAAAAGCAGCTTGTGTAACACAGAGGAGTCATCCATTTCAATAACCCCCCCTTCACACCTACGCTGTGTTATATAACAGTGATGTCTAATTTTAGGACAGTCCTTCATCCAGGGACATCACTAAGCTGCTCTCCTGATGTCCGGTTGAGGGGTTGTTCTGAGGCTGAGAGATCTTGACTTCAGAGATAACTTCTCCACCTCTGTGACTCCATCTCGCTTTAAGGGCACATTCACATGGCAAATTTGCGGCCGCATGTACGTCCCCATAGGCGGCAATAGCGGCGCGGCGCAGATACTTTTGCTCTATCTGCTCTATCTTTTGGCCGTGTGCGGCCGTGCGCCGCTATTCTCTATGGAGGGAGGAGGGGCCGCCTCCTCCTCCTCTCCAGCACACGGCGGTCACCGCCGTGTGAATGTACCCTAAAGTAGATTTTATGGATGATGCCACCAGACTGGGCTCTAACAGAAACATGATCTGGAAGGTAATTTACTGGTAGTGGTGTATTGGGTCCATTTCTGCTGACAGGTGCCCTTTAAATCAAGCCCTTTACATCAAAAACTCATACTTAGGTCCTTCTGTAACTTTCTCACAATAGGTCTCTAGATGGTTTCCTCCAGTAGCAATTTTTTTTCATGAAGAACAGGTTTTTATTGTTACTTCACTCTTGGCCATTGAAAACACTTTAATTTCCCCTGAGTGTAAAAAAATTAACTATGTTCCTAGAAAAAGAGTTGGTATTCATGTAAGCATAAGAAATTAATCCATGCATTGAACCCAACATACTATATACTTTGTGCATCATTCTGAATTCTGATTGTATCTCCCTGACACAGCTAGGTTCCATTATAGAGAAGGTTCTGGGGCCCCTAAAATATGTAAAGCTTCATAGGGAAGCCTTACGTTTGAAGTGTCAGCTTTGTCACACTTCTAGCTCTTCCCCTGAAGTTACAACACACAATATCTTTCCATCGTCCCCTCTCTTATGGTCCCCTGAAGTTATCTGACGTCCTTGATCCATCTTTTATTATTGTATTCTCTATTACTCAGATGCTGCATTCAGCGTTAGTCTTTACCAGCGCTTGATTTATTTTTTAAAATACTTTAATTTCTTTTTTATATTCATTGTGCCGAATTGTTTCAAAAACTGAAAGAGTGAAAGCAGAGTGTAAAGTATTACTCATAGAGAAGTCATTATCGAATGATGAATCATGTACAAAGGAGGCTTTTGTTCACTTTTAATTGCTTCTTTGTATATCCGTGTGGGGTATTTTTAGCTTTTAGATGTTCATCAGTGGCACAACCTTATTTTTGTTTTTCTTTGCATGCACGATGATTTTGCACAATAAGGGTCTGGTTTACCCAGCTGCAGGGCCAGGACGAGGGGAAGGTGATTGCTTAGGGCACTACCCTTGCCTCCCATCCTGGGGCGCCGTCCAGGCCCCCGTAGCGACCAGTTGAGCACCAGCTGAGTACAGCCTGCGCCCTCTAGGACCCACCTGGGTCATAGAGTGAGAGGAGGCTGGCAACACAGGCCGGTCCATGCGGTTCCAGGGAGCGCAGGTAGGTAAGTATTATTTTTTTTGGGGGGTGGGCATCACTATATACTACAGGGGGCAGGCTGACTGTATACTACATGGGGGCAGGCTGGCCATATACTATAGGGGGGAAGACTGTTTATATACTACAGGGGGCAGGCTGGCTATATACTACAGGGGGGCAGGCTGGCTGAATACTACAGGGGGGCAGACTGGCTGTATACTACATGGGGCTGGCTATATACGACAGGGGGACAGTATGGCAATATACTACATGGGGCTGGCTATACACTACAGGGGGGCAGGCTGGCTTTATACTACATGGGGCAGACTGTCTATATACTACAGGGGGGCAGGCTAGCTATATGCTACAGGAGGGCAGGTTGGCTATATGCTACAGGGGGGCAGGATGGCTATATACTACAGGGGGCAGCCTGGCTGTAAACTACAGAGGGGTGGCTTGCTATATACTACCTGGGGAAGGGTGGCTATATACTACAGGGGGGCAGGATGGTTATATACTACTTGGGGCTGGCTGGCTATATACTAAAGGGGGATAGGCTGGGTATATACTAAAGGGGGGAAAGCTGGCTATTTACTACAGGGGTGGGGGCAGGCTGGATATGTACTACAGGGGAGGCAGGCTGGCTATATAATATATGGGGGCAGGCAAGCTATATACTAGAGGGGGGCAGGCTGGCTACATACTACAGGGGGCAGGCTGGCTATAAACTAAAGGGGTTAGGCTGGGTATATACTAAAGGAGGGCAGGCAGGCTATATACTACAGTGGTTTATAACAGGGTGTACTTCAACTCTAATAATAACCACACTGCCATTGTAGGTTCACCACTCAGACTATGGCAGTATTATATTTTCTACTCACTGTAAATCATGTATATCATCTATATTAGTTGTCTGCATAAAAATACTTTATATGCATATTTTATAGGCTAATGTATGTCTCCTGCTGCACATATAGTATTTGACCTAGATTATACAGGATGAAAGATTCCAAAAGGAAACAGACAGGAATTCTGGTTTCTTAAATACAGTGACGTGGTATTAGTGTATGTGTAACAATAAAGGTGATTAAGAAATAACCACCTCGGTTGGTCTTAGCTGTGTGCAAGCTTTATAGTTGAGTAGTTGGATGGTTCCTCCAAGCAGTTTCTCCTTTTCCAAATTTAGTTGTATCCCCTTCCTTCAAGGGGCTCTGTCACCAGATTCCACACCATTAAACTCGCTCCGATGGGGTATCTCCTTTCTTGAATTCCCACTTTTATGTGAAATAAAAACATCTCCTTAATGTGCAAATGAGTAAAGAAGAGTCAGATTTGCCTGAGATGAGTGAAATTTACAGGCCGCAGGGAGAAAGTTACTTCAGATAATCCTATCTTGCGGTCTAAAGCATCTAGAAACATTCTTTAGGGTTATATTAAAGATAAAATTTAGGTTTGGGCTTCTGCAAGCTAAAGAACTAGAAATTCAAACAGCTAAAGACAAAGGGTGGATATTTACTATGCTTTATCTGCCAGTTTTCTGGTGGAGAAGGTATGTAATAAAGACATCTCACTGTTTTTTATATGGAAAGTGAAGTGGCCGGGGCACAGACTCTCATATTTACTGTAGTCTCTGCCTTAAAACCCAGAGGAGACTATAGCTAAAATCTCCACCAGGTCAGAATTGGTGTAAACGAGTGTACTCCAGCCTCTTAGTATATCTGACTACTGTGTGCTGGTGGGGTTTTAAATTTGGCATTTTATCATTCAAAATGCCTTTCAACAGGATAAGGGATAAAGATGTGGTAGACCACAAGTGTCTTGGAGGTGCCTTATAATGGATAACACTTCTGGTATCTGCCATCCAGTAAGCTGTTCCAGAAGTTCCAAAGAAGTCAATGGAGGGGAGGAAGAATTCAATGAGGGTCTTTGGCCCCATATATTCTGTATTAACTGGTATAAATGTGAAGCATTTGTGTATCAGTTATGTGGATGATTACTATTGTCTGCTCAATAACAACCCAGACATTAAATTCAATATGAAGCCAGTGATTTTCTGCAAAGCAGAAATTACTTATATATTACTTTCCCACAAAGGACAATCAGGTAACAATCTCTAAATTCTACAAGCAAGAATTATGCTGTCGAAGTGAATGTCACCCAGCCTTATATCATATCATTCACCAGACAAGAATTTTGCGGGTAATGAGATGTAAATCACAGGTAATTACCAACACTTAGGGCCGTGAGATTCTCAAAGTGACAAGACCAAGAATTCAATTGAAGTCTCGTGAACAATAGATGTGAAGCCGTGTCACTAAGAATTCTGAATCTGGAAGTACAGAGCAGAGAAGACTTCAGAACATCTAGAGAAAAAGAAAAATGATCCCCCCAAATACTAGACTGTCCCAAATGCAAATTCTTTTGTCATGTAGTTGATTTTGTGTATCTTCTGGTGATATTTATTCTATTTGTAAAGCATTGATATTATTTCCTATTACGTATGTAAGTTTTGAATTCTATTGTTCAAAGCATGCATCCCACATTGCCCACATTGTGACAGATGACCATGAATGATAATATCACCCTTGACAACAAAAAAAAACGAAAAAAAAAAAAAAACCCAACCTAAGAAAAAAAAAAAAAAAAAAAAGGTGTGATGGTTGGAAAATTGAGGATTTGTTGCACCAACAATGTAAATCTGTTGGAACAGGGGCAATGAAGAAATAAATATAAAACAATAAATAAAAAACAACTTGAGAATGGCCAACATAAAAAAAACTTTGGCTTGATATACTCTCCTGGTTTTGTCGCATCTAGCTGACATAGTTTTGTCTTTTCCATTCCCTATCCTTCACTTCAGAGCGGTGAAAATGAAGGCTGGGATAGTGTGGGTTGGTTCATAGGCTCAAGTAGTAGTAGTAGTACTACTCCTTTCCATTTTACCTTCTAGGAATGTAAGGGTAACATATAAGAAACAGAGGAAACAGACAAAGGACTTCTGGAATACCCTACTGCCCAATCCATACATGATATATATACGTAATAATTTCATATGACATAATCATACTTGAAGAAAGATCCAGAAACAGTGCCACACTTGTCCATGAGTTATTCACCGTATCATATCTTAGTTTAATTGAGATTCAGGTGCAATAATTTTATTATGATTATTTATGGAGTATCAGTAATTCCATGATGCTGTAGAATCAGTAAGAGGTTTGCATACATTATATTAGGACAAGAACAAATGCAAGTACATATACACAAACGACAATGATCAGGAAACAAGTGGAAGGAGGACCCGGCCCGTGAGGGAAGATGGAGACACGATGTGAGAGAGCAAAGCAGTGCAGTTAAGCCTCTTTTACATGAACATATGAAAACTGCCATATGCTAGCCGTACCATACCAAACCATTTTCATACAGGTAGCACATGGCCACATTCATTTTCATGGGCAATACGGCCATCCATTTACATGACCATATTGTCCACTGTACCGTACTGTGCCGTGAGTGACACATAAACAGATATAGAGCTTTGTATGCCCCATAGAAGTCTGTCGGAATGTTTTAAATATGTCTTGCATGCGGTTCTGTCATATATACTTGCAGTATCCAGGGAGACCAAAACCATTGGGAAGTGCATTCTGTCAGCCATCTGCCAGCCCACTGTATTTTATATGGATACGTTACACATACAGTGACATACATGCACTTATGGATGAAAAATGTCACATACAGTATGTACAGATTATTACAGCACAGAAATACAGGACTGGAGAAATTATATGTTCGTGTGAAAGAGGCCTTAGTGTGTATTGCATACAATCCTGAACAGGTGGGTTTTCAGATTACTTTTGAATGTTTGGAAGGTGGGGACAGACTGACAAATTTTAGTAGAAAGTTACAGAGTATGGGGAATGCACTGTAGAAATTCTGAATATGGTTGTGAGAAGAGCGGATGGTAATAGAGTGGAGTTGAAGGTCCTGTGAGGAGCGGAGATTACGAATGGGACTGTATTGCCGGATTAGTCCAGAGATATACGTAGGGGACCGGTTATGGACATTTTTGTAACCCATGGTTAGTATTTTAAATTGAATTTGCTGTGTAATGTAGTGGAGAAACTGCCAAGGAGGAGAGGCAGAGGAGAAGAGAGGAGACAGATGGATTATCGGGGCAGAAGAGTTAAGGATAGATTGCAGGAGGGTTTGAGAGCTAGCTGGGAGACCACAGAGAATAAAATTGCAGAAGTCTAAGCAGGAGATGATCAGGGATGATCAAATTTGTAGACTTGAGCATTGAGGATGGGTTGGATCCAAGAGATGTTTACGATATGGAGGCGGCAGGTTGTAGTTATGGCCTGGATGTGAGGTTTAATGGAGAGTTAAATATGACTCCAAGGCAGCAGACTTTAGGGACTTGGGAGAGTGTGGGAGTGGTAGGTCTGGTGGGATGTTTTTAAAGTGAGAGAAGATATAAGATGTAAGTCATGTACATATGTCCCAATGTGCAGGTGGCTTGTGCGGCTGGTTAGTCTAGCACAGTAAAGGCAAAAGTGTTGCAATTGCTGTCACAAAATAATAGCAACTGCAGAGTAATATATGCTGGTTGGGTAGCCTAATTGTAGTAAGAGTAAGGGGGTCGCAGAGTCCGGCGCTCAGTTAATGGTAGTGTTATAGAAGGTTGCCGCAGTTTCTACCTACTTGCATGATGATATGTAAGAGAGACCTTGGAAAGTCTCCGAGAGTTTGCAGGTATCAAAATATTTGAGAATCCTATGTTGGTGTAGAAATGGTTGAAGCCAGAATGGTAGAGAAAGTGAATATGTTGTGATCAGATAGGAGAGTACTGTTACACAGATTATATAGGGAACAGAGGCAGGTGAACATTAAGTCAAGCGTGTGGCCCTCTTTGTTAGTGGCTGTAGAGGACCAGTTGCACATAAGAAGAGTTTAGCGGTAGAAGGATGAGTTACATCAATGGGGATGTTAAAGTCACCCATTATGATGGAGGGGATAACAGATAAGAGGAAGTGAAGAAGCCAGGTATTAAAGTGGTCATTAAAAGCAGTGACAGAGCCTGGGGGTCAGTAGCCATTTGCAGTGGACAGAGTGAACTTGAACGTGAAAGGTGAGAGAGGGTAAAGGTGGGAATGAGCTGAAGGAGCAGCTGTCGGACAGGCGAATGCCAACTCCTCCACAAGGTTTATTGCAGGCCCGGCATGTGTGAGTAAAATTAAAAACGCCATAGGAGAGTGTAGCAGGAGAGGCAGTGTCAGAAGGAGTTACCCATGAGAAATCAATTTCTGAGAAATGAAGAGGTCATGAATATCAGTGAGTTTGTTGCATATGGAGCGTGCATTCCATAGTGCACCTAAGAGAAAACGTGGTGGAGGTGTTGGAGAGGGCATAACATGCATAGGTTTTAGACCCAACCAAAACTTGCACTAGTGATACAAAGCAGCCATAGATTTCCAGTTCTGTATACCCTTGAGAAAGTATGGATCCTTTAGGGAAATATGTAAATATTACAGATCTGCTAGATTAATATTTTTGTCATGTCTTCAGGGATTGCTTGGAACTTTGCTTATAACCGAAGGAATGGAAAAGCTACAGGCCTTTCATTCTTTAGGGTCTAAACCTGACCTGTTTTTGTGACCTAAGATATGAAACCAGCCTTTGGAAACATCACTCTCCTACTGGTTCCTTGAAGATTATTTGGTTATTTTTCTGCTCTCTATCTGTGCAGATACCACATCCTCTAATGTTCTCATTCTGTCGCTACGCTCATGCATCTGATATATCAGTGTCACATTCTGACCTTGTATGCCTGGTGACTGCGCCAACAAATCTTTGACATTAGCTCCTTGCGGCTCACAAGCTGTTTTTTATTCTCCTTTGTCTTTAACTCTGTGCTGCTTTCTGAAGGAATCAGTGTCTACATGTAAAAAGAAGGCAGCAAACAGCCTGATATCAGTTCTAATAAGGAATGTGAGGTCCTCTGTACTTGGTTATGAAGGGTAGGGAACCACATCAAGTATGTGTACATCTCATGAAGGACATTATTGTATATAGACTGAAGGACCTAGACCTATAAGATCCTGCAGCATAGTTATGTCAAGAAAGGAACAATTTCCTTTTATTTGCTATCCACTCTATTTTCTTAAAATATCTTGTTATTGCAGGTTTCACATGACTTTGCTATCAATTTCAACCCTGATGATGATGAATGTGAAGGTAAGGAACGAAAAAGCAATGGAGATGGCCTTGCTCAAATAGTAGATTGAGGTAGACAGGAATAATATAGTATAATATAAAACTTCAAGATGATAGTGTAAAAATGTGATTTAATGGAAAAGTACCAAACGTTCTATTCAAAAACATAAACACCCTGCCCCAGAGCTCCCAAGAAAACAATCATTTAGACCTGAAAGGTTTTCATACGGCGTCTGATAACATGTAATTACTAAGCAATGTAGTTTGTACAGTATACTCTTTGCATGGTGTGAAATCAATTCATCTAGTTTTGTCCTATTATCTCTATCTTTAGGTATTCAGGGCATAGTAGAATCATACCAGAATTGTCTACCTAAAATTCAGCTGTATGGCCCTACAAATGTGTCACCTATTATATCCAGGGTGGCAAGGCTGGCAGCAGAAGAAGAGAGAACTAAGGAGGCCTCGGTGGGTAAAATGGCATGATTTTGTAAACTTAAAGATGTATTCCAGTAAATGACCTCATCACAAATCCATCTCTTGTTACAGAAATACTATATTCTTCTCATACTTACTGATGGAGTGGTAACAGATATGGCAGATACCAGAGAAGCTATTGTGCGGGCATCCTACTTGCCCATGTCCATCATTATTGTGGGTGTTGGAAATGCAGACTTCACAGACATGCAGATTCTTGATGGGGATGATGGGATTTTGAGAGCACCCAAAGGGGAGCCAGTTCTCCGAGACATTGTGCAGTTTGTACCATTCAGAGAATTTAAAAATGTAAGTTTATGACATCTTTTAAACATTGCATCCTTGTATTATGTTACACTCATCATTTAAATTAAATTACATGGCTCCTGATGGATCCATTGGTTTTGTATTACTAGCAATTACATATAAATGGGAGTTGCATCAACTCTGCAGTCATATACATGACTACAGCCAACAATATTTTGGGGCACATTCGCTAAGGGCTTTGCGCCAGTTTTCTGACGGACTTTGCACATTCTTTTAGGTGTAAACTGCTTGCACAGGTAATTAAGAAGTGTCCGCACCACAAATGTGTTGCACATGGGGCCCTTCTTGTGGCGCAGCTGCACTAGGCACCATGCAACACAAATTAGGGGGCATTCCGGTGCTCAGTCAGACCTTGCGCCAGATTTAACATGCAAAGTCTGTCGCATGCCCTATGTTAAAGGTGCATCACAAAAAAGTGGGTGAACTCTGTAGGGCCAGTGCAGGGAAGCAACAGATTCATGATATCTGGTGCACGTTCTTAATGAATCTGTCATACCCAGCATTTTACACAGGCAGAGCATTTTAAGTGCAGTTTCCCACATTCTTAGTAAATGTGCCCCACTGTGTGCACAATGCTGCCTACATAATTTAAGCACATAAATGAAATCTAGGTCTAGAATGAGGTGCATATTTTTGCCTTAGTTCAACTGAAAAACTAATATATGAAGTGTAAACCCCACCTGGGTCCAAAAATCTAAAGCCTAACCATGGCAGTAAATGTTGTGAAAGAGAAGAAGGACCTTGGTGTTACCGCTCCATACCTCAGGTTTTATATGTGCTTTTCATAACAGAGAGTGCGCCCACACCATCCACTAAGCCATTGACATAAACACAGATCTACAGAGATTGCCCTATGAGTGCTTGTACCCACCTTTTTATCTTTGAGTACATGTAAGAAAATGATTTCCTTTCTCAAATACTCATTTTGTCTTCTCTGTATTTCAGGCTTCACCAGCAGCCCTGGCAAAATGCGTCCTGGCTGAAGTGCCCAAACAAGTAGTAGAGTATTACAGCTACAAAGTATTCCCTCCCCGCTGCCCAAAGGTTGATTCCCCGGACTCTGCTCTTAATTCTCCACAATGAGCTTTATCTCCTCCTGTCCTAATCAACCTCCCCTGCCCTTCGGTGGAAAAACCATTAAGCTTGCATTAAACAGTATTTTAACCATAATTTAATGCCATGTGAAGGACCAGAAAAACACATTCAGAAGTCCTATCCATAGTCATTCACATATCTTCAAACAATAGAGGACCATAATTATTATGGACATCTCATACACTTATTAACCTTATCTACTGGAAGAGCTGGAAGATATTTGTGTATCTAGTAGAACCTGGATTAAGGTCCATCTCCTTATACTTGGGGTCCGGTTATATTTTGGAAGAGTTGGACCCTTCAAAAAAGGTTTTGAATGTAAAAATACATCATAAAGACTCTGAAGAAAAGTCTTCTAGACACAGTGTTATCATCTTCAGGCCTATAGCATCTTCACCTAGATTGCCATATGAACCAGTATTGAGAGCTAATCCTTTAATTTTTAGCTTTGTTATTGGAGCTTCTGTTATCCAGCATGTATACCATTATTACTGTTCCACCACATCACTAGATTTCAGGTCAAGCAGTGAATGATATAGTGAATGATATGTTGCGAGACATTTTGTAGGCAGAAGTCACAGTGGGACCTTGTTCATCCGGCAAATTTCTGTCTTCTTGTTTTATTCTTACAGGGAAAGATCTTACATAGCAGAGTGTATTCCTTTTGAAAAGCAAGCCTTTTATAAGCACGACTTAACACTTCATTAGTGCTTATTTTACATTATTTTTTTATATTGGTGAAGTCATAGATTGTAGGGACTGTAGAAATCTGAGTTATCAGGAACATACTGGCTCATTAAAATTATCTACAAAGGGATCTCTTGGGGTCTCTTTGGCTTGCATGAGCACACAAGTCTATGTGACTTTACTTTTGATTTCTGTCAGATTAACACATCTAATAGCAGAGAAGGAACAAGAAGGAAGGGTTGGAAAACATAAAAAAGCTTGTGGGGGACTTAAGCCTCTACCAGGGCTTGATTTCAGGTCTGTTGATAGTGAGGAGACCTCTCTCTGTGTTTATTACCCACATTCCAGTCTTGTCGTATCCAAAGGTTGATGTTAATAAAAAGGGGATTTTTATTCATGTTTTTCATGTTTTTATCGTTAATATAACAGTAACAAGCAAGTAATATCCTCACTAAAAAGAGCAGCACATGCTATATTCATGAGCGTAGAATTATCATGCATTTATAACATTCATGTTTTATAATGAACCCATTACAGTTTTACAGAATATTTATGTGACTCAATGATTGTTCTAAATTCAAAAATACCGTATGTGAGGTGAAAATAACAAAGTTAAGGGATCAGAAAGTTGTTAAGAGATATATATGTATATATATATATATGGACCTGCAGAATGCTCTTATGCTTGTACACATCATATACAGATATATCTATATATCAGTTTATTTATGTGCAGGGCAACAATGTTTGTTAAGGTAACAGGACTGTCTCAGGCTATGAGTTGCATTGAATCTAATTAGTACGAAGATGCATATCATTTATGATTCACGTTTTCAATGCATGTACATTTATCAAATCTTTTGATAATCTGCTTGTACTGTAGCAATTAGAAAGGCCCAGATGTGCACCTCTTTACTATATGTGGGTGCTTTTGTGTGGTCTGCATGCTTCTTGTATTTGTGTCCTGAAAGAGAAATGCCCCCAATAAAGTATTCTGTTCTCTCTCTGTTCTCATGTCTGGGAAGTTCATTTTTTGGCATTTAACTTTTTGGGTTGGACATAAGGAATATCATATATTAAGGATCTTTGGTATACTTTTCTTAAGCTTAAAAGACTATGGCTATACCAAGACTTTGCTGTAAGCATTGATTGCTGTAAATACCTATGTGTCTAGCAGCCTCATTAGTGATGGCTGGAGTCTGCATCTGTATTATGGTTCATGTAAATGCATCCTCTAAAGTGGTATTCCAGGACTTTTTGATCACCTATTCTCAGAATGTTGTGAGTCTGACATCCAATACACTCGGTTTAATGCTGTTTCCTCTACACAGGCCAGCGTAACGGCCCATATATATTATTGTGTATGCGCCAGTTTTTTTTGTCCACATTTGCATGAAAAAAAGTGTCTTTGGAGCTTGCACATGTATTTATCATGGTTGTGCGCCACAATTGTGTCATGGTTGGTATTGTGTGTTCCTACTTTGCGCCACATTTATTAATGCAAGGTGCACCATTCTTTGACAACAACATGAAGCAAAGTGCACCAAGAAAAATTAGGTGCAACTGTGTCACATCCTGCAAACTGACCGGATCAACTAAGAGCCTGAAACCAGGGGCGTAACTACAGTGGTAGCAGCCATAGCAGCTGCTATGGGGCCCACAATGCCAGAGGGCCCTATCATCCAACCTGACACTAAAGAATGAAGGATGTGCACCATTATATACATATTTGTAATATGCATATTTTAAATTGGGAAGGGGGCCCCATTTAGAAGTGTGCTATGGGGCCCTGTCTTTCCTAGTTACGCCCCTGCCCGCAACACTATTAAATAGTAAAGTAGGACAGGGAACCCACAATTGGGCACATTTATAAAACTGAATGTGCCAATTCTCGAGTGCAGTTTACACATAAATACATGTACAAACTGTATGCACATGTATTTTTGATCTGTTTCGGCCAGTATCGTGTTGCAGCTGCATTGTGTCCGTCCCTGTGCAGATTTGCATCGGGCACCACATTTATGTTGAAAGTCAGACATAATTGTGGCACAGACGCCCATTAAACTGAGTGCACCAAAAAAAACCTGGTGTACTCAGTTTAAGCAGGATTATTGAGTGCAGGGTGCGCCAGATTATTGGGATAATTCTGGGCTATTGCTTTTTGACAAGATGGGCTAAAGATGCATGATTCCTTTACTGTAAAATGGAGTTAATTGCGGCATGCTCAATCAGATATATAGGAATATAGGGAGACTATTTTAGTCATTGTAAACTATGATCATTGACATGGAGTCCATACAGCCCCAGAGCTCTCTCATGGATACAAGCTATAAATGTGCCATCCTCCTTAAAGGAACCATTTGCTTTTATGTATTCTAATCCAAACATACTTTGAGAATGTTGCAGCTACATTGAATCAGAAACTTATCTTGTTTAATCCCTAAACCAAGTGGTTTTGCTGAAAAAACAATTATACAATTATGAAAATGAGGCTCTGTCACTCTGGTGGCTGCTCAGGCGCATCTTCTCTTACCCTAATTATGCACTACTTCAGCCTTGTTCAGCGCAGCATAAGCAGAGAATCACTGTGTTGTTCCTGACAGGCAGAAGTAATCAATCACTGCATCATCCCCCAGTTGCTGTGTATGAGTCATCCAGCTAAGGTTGATTAGTCCTGTCTGGACAGTTTAGGAATCTCCATGTAATCAGTCTGCACCCAGATTTCCCAAGGTCCTGAATTCTATAACTTTTTTGAATAAAACCACTCAGTTCAGAGATTACACAAGATATGTTTCCGCATTAGTGTAGCTATAGCATTCTCAAGATAAGTTTGGTTCACAATGCACAAAATCAAATGAAATATTTCCTTTAAGAGTGTGTTCCTTACATACCACCTATAGATAATCATTTCATACGCTGTAGTTATAAAGAGATATTCTTTCCAGCCAAGGAACCAACATTGGATTAAGTTCAAGAAAATATAGTCTTCATTGCAGCTTTCCTATATAGCAGTGTGTTAGTCCAAATAGGCTCTTCTCAGGTCATTAGTCATGTTACTTTTCCCATTAAATGACCAGTTAACATATGGCTGTGGTCTGTCTGTGATCCCTACAATATAGCATGAGGAGTCAGTACCCAGCCGTTCTGAGTGTGATAATTGCCAACTTTATAGTGTTTCCCCTTTGGGGCTTAGCATCTGGTAAAGCAGAAAATCCCTCGACTGTATGGCACCATATGTCATCAATGAGCTTGTGTTGCGCTTTTGCATTTCTAACAAACTGTCTTACTATGGGAAAGTGTCAGCAAATCCAAGGCCGTGACACAATTCTCTCACCCCTTCATAAACATGTTGGTATGAACATGTGTTGATATGGACATATATTCGCCTACAGCTAGACAAGCTTATGAGATGAAGCCGTTTTGCAATTTCAGTAGGTTTGTTTATCATGCCAAGTTCTTCTCAGCAATTTCCCCAGGCTCAGATTTCCCTATCGGAGACATCCTGTTATTAAACTGTGTTCAAGCTCTAGTGTTCCTTCCTCAACCTACAGAGAAGTCATAGTAGCGAGTGGTAGGCTCCATGCCTAAGACTCCTGTGTTGTGACAGCTTGTATACACATATGCTGTATATTTTACCTTGTCACCAAATATCCAGATCTAAAAATATATCTGTTTGCACGTCTTTATTTACATAGTTGTATAAGTACTGGCTAGAAATAAGTTATATAAGTATTGGATGCAGCAATGGCATATACATTTTGGTGCCCAAGATCATCAGCATGGTACAGGTATTAACGGTATTATTCACAAATAAAAGAAATATTTCCTAAAATCTACAGGAATATGTGACAGGAATATTATTGTGCCTAAGTAGTCATAGTGAAGAGTATGCCTATCATCATTGGCACCAACAAACACTAGATAACAGAATACATAAATTCAACTGGATGTTCTTGGGCTGCAATACCACATATGGCCAGTGGAAAGGTGTTGGTGCAGTTTTTTTTGGGAAGAAAGCAGTGATTGAAAATCTGCTATAACCCCTTTAATTTGTATCTTTCTGGGTTTCCTGACTTTCATATATCAGCAATGAAAATTTGAGAGACCTCTCTGCTTATGCCAGCACGGATAACATATTACATTTCTATACTCGTCATTATTTGCTACTAAAATTCAGTTTCACCAGAGAACCTCTCCTGTCGGAGGTATCAATAGCTTCTATTGTGATGACTGCATTGCTAATCTGAATGAAGCAGTGGATGATACTGTATTAGCAGATTAGGTTTTTTATTATTACTGTGTTGTGAGCTCCCTGTCTTTGTCCTCAAAACATCAAGAGAACCTGAGATTTAATTTAGATTGCTGTATTCAAGCAGTGACTGAGAGTACATAGTATGCACGCTTCGAGTACCCTAGGATTAGTTGACATGGGCTCTATAAATATAATTATGAAAGGATCTGGCTATAGTGGTGAGCAGCTCCAAACTGCAAAGCAGGATAAGGATGAAAATTGAAAGATAAAGTTATGAGATTGGCATAATCAGATATCAAGTGGCACATATTGGGTTATTTGGGGGGTTTGGTACATATTTTACTGAACAGGAAGAATCAGGGGGCCCAGAGCAGGAGCTCCAATGATAATTCAGATCTGTCCAGACCTCCTTGCTCCTCCTGTAGTCCTGGCAGTCAAGGATTTGTCGCAAGAAAATAGCACTGAGCATATTCTGGGCTGCCTCAGACTGCAGGAGCTGACCTTAAGTCCTGTCTGGCAAACTCGGTGCTAGACGGAAGGCCTGGACACTCACACGTAGGGTTCTGAGTGCCATCTCTCCTCACCCGTGCCATAGGTTCGACACCACTGCCTTAATGTTTGCACAGGTATAGTTAAATCTTTTAACATCAATTTATTAAATTTCCTACTTTGCAGGACTGATGAGAAGATGGAAGTGGTCTTCTCTTTTTACTGAGCACTAAGAAAACCCACAGTTTGGCTGCCTGTAGTGGACCTGGTAATCACATGATCACTGGAGGCTCCCTGCCATGATAGTAGTTGTAGCCATCTCATGAGCTATTTTAACCAATGGAAAATCACTACATTTTTTCTAGGTTTTTCATGTGTATACATTATGTGAAGAATAAACATATACATGATTAATAGAATTAACAAAGCATATTAATCTAATTCATTAACATAACCAGAATATTTTGATGCATTATACTTATGTGCTTTGTTAATCAGTAAAGTATAAAATAATTTCTAACTTTTTCACCTTATTTTTTGTACATTTTGGGGGTGTGGGTGGAAGAAAATAATAAAGAGCTGATATTAACCTCTCTTCACGTTCAGTTTCGGCGACGCCAGTCACTGCCGGCCTCTGTTTGTATACAGAGGTCGGCAGCGATGCAGAGAGTCAACAGCGGTGTGCCTGCTACAGCAGGAGTTTCAGGCTGAAACAGGAGCCTGCAGTGTCGGCTGCGCTGTGGCTCAACAGGTACGCAGAGAGGTGAATATAATGTCTTTATTGTTTTCTTACTTCCCACAGCCATATATATATATATAAAAACAACAAGTTTTATTCTAACAAGCTTTGTCCTTCTGTCTTGGTAACAAATCATGGCTGGGCTACTGACAAGTGTCAGATCTTAAAAAGTTCTTGCAATTGCAGTTTGTGAAGACAAAAGACTGTCACCATCAGGATGATTAGAGAAAATCTTGAAAACCCTGCAAAAGGATGTCATCTCCTAGTTTTTCACTACATTTCCCTCCCAGTCTCTCCTGCTATATATTAAAAACCTATAACCAGGTAAAGGAGGGCTCCAGAGGATCCACTTCTATCCGTTCCTCTAAGAACAGGAGCTGCTGGACTTTGTCACAGTGCTGGGGATACAACTTCATTACTTGGGGTTCACATAGAGTCTTGTCTTTAATCCCAGGGCTTCCATTTACAGTGTCTGGATCCTGCTGATAATAGACTTGTTTCCAATAGTTGTAAACCTCTAGAAATGCATCTTCACCCAGCAGCCGAATACATTCCCTGTACACAGAAATCAGCATTCAGTGTGATCACAACTAAAACTTACAATAGAATAGCAGAGAAATGCTTTAAAAAAATTAATAGCAATAAAAAAAACCAAAAAAGGTGATCAACATCCACTATGATTGGCTACAGTTAACCTAGTGATAACAATGGACAGTAGGGGTGAAAGAAGCTGCTCCAAACAAGATCTTTTTGTTGATGGAATTTGTGACCTGTCAAACATTTGTCATCTAATGTAGTATTATATGGCCACTACAGGTGAATAATTGTGCATTTAATACACGGACAGCAACAATCTACCATAATGGTAGATAAATGAAGGGGCTGATCACTGTGGCCTGACTTCTCCAACCTCCAGTGATGAATAAGGTAGTTGCATGTGATTGACATGCTAAACATTCAAATGAATAGCGTACCATGTTATAGAGGGTTTGGTCTGGTTCTCTTAGCTGGGATTAGCTAGATCTGGATTACAAGATTCCAGGTAACTTCACCTGCACCTTGCACTATGTGGTCTATCTACTTGTGTGTACCAGATGTCCTACTGGAAGCCACTATGTTGGTGAAACAGGGCATCAACACAAGCAGGAACTCTGATCATCACACCATTAAAGGACAGATCTACCAGCGCCTAAACATTTTTGTAGCCCTGACCACAAAATCGCAGATTTTTATGAAAAGACAATTTCTAATCTTAGATAGAGAGAGGAGCATCTGGGAGTACAAGTTTTTAATAACATATACAGATTGATAAATCTCCCCCAATATCAGCCTGTAGCTTACTTTCCTCACAATGCTGCTGTTGTTTGCAGGCAGGAAGTCTGTGTGTGTGTGAGCTTGTCTTGAAATACAAGGATGGGGGCTGGAGTGCAGAGAGCAGCAAAGTGCATCGTCAGACAGGAGAACAATATGTCTCCCTGACCCTAAAGTCAGAAGATTCACGGTCGGGTCATGGAGAAGCCATTGTGTACACCAGGACTAATAGAGACAGGTTGGAATTATATCTGTGAAATGCTGTATTTTGTTAATAACAGTGAATTAGAGAATGTGTTATTTTGTTATCCTGTGCATATTTCAGAATCTTGTCTTCATGGGAATACCCCTTTAAGGAATCTGCTCCTAAGACCTGGTGGGGTCATCACTTTCATGGAGCATATCTCAATGCAGGGACAATAAAAAGATCCCACTACAATATTTACAGCCGTTAGTGTTTACTTTTCTTCTTGCATTGCTTGGTCACTTATTGTTTCTCATCAACCATAGTGTTACTGTGTTCATTTCTGTATAAATTTGTATTCTATTTAGATATTATCTTATACCAAGCCAGAGACCTGAAAAGTCTTGAAAGCTGCATTCTTTTATCTATTTAATCACTAGCTACCATAGTGGAAAGATTTTTAAACGGTTCTCGCTGTCATTGAGCAGAGAAAGCCTCTCGAGTATGTCCAGATCCACTGTTTTTTTTTAAGACAGCATCTTCAATTTGGGGCTTGATGAAAAATATTAGTTTTGGCAATGCTGAGTTGTCTTTCTGTCCACTAATTGAAAAACATGTCTTTCGTGGTTATTATTTCCCTCCTAGGTATTTCCGTGTTTGAAGGCGTCTGCATTTTTAGGCGTCTCAGTCCTTGCTCCACAGTGGTGGTGGTGATAGCTCATTATCTGAGCATTCTGTAATTTTAATGACAACATATGTCTTGTATACGTTTTACTTCAGTGGTGAGAAAACATAGTTACCCCTGCTGCATCAATGAAGCATATAACCAATGCCCTATAAATGAAGAAATATTTTACTACTTTTATCCTTCCCAGATCTTAACACAGTTGTTTCTGCCTGATTATATTTCTATGATAAACTATTATCATATTTGACCTCCAACTGAAGATTGTTCTATAAGTAGATGCTGGTAATTTCTGCTATTGAAGGGAAATATTGAATGTCATTACAGGGAAATCTAAATCAGGAGAAGCTCCTTATACTGATATCATCCCTTGAGGAAGTACTGTAACCATAGCTAGAAATTACTGATCTGTGGGACCAGAAAGACGGAATGTAATCTTTATTTATTTAGCACCATGAGATTCCACATTGGTTCACAAATCAGGGTGTATATATACAGGAAAAACTAGACACTAGGAGTAATTATAGAGTGTAATGTCCTGGAGTTTGGCCAATACTAAATCTGGTGTTCATGATAAGTGGACCAGCAGTGCTCCTTTTAATCGAATGTGAACTACACTCACCGGCCACTTTATTAGGTACACCATGCTAGTAACGGGTTGGACCCCCTTTTGCCTTCAGAACTGCCTCAATTCTTCGTGGCATAGATTCAACAAGGTGCTGGAAGCATTCCTCAGAGATTTTGGTCCATATTGACATGATGGCATCACACAGTTGCCGCAGATTTGTCGGCTGCACATCCATGATGCGAATCTCCCGTTCCACCACATCCCAAAGATGCTCTATTGGATTGAGATCTGGTGACTGTGGAGGCCATTTGAGTACAGTGAACTCATTGTCATGTTCAAGAAACCAGTCTGAGATGATTCCAGCTTTATGACATGGCGCATTATCCTGCTGAAAGTAGCCATCAGATGTTGGGTACATTGTGGTCATAAAGGGATGGACATGGTCAGCAACAATACTCAGGTAGGCTGTGGCGTTGCAACGATGCTCAATTGGTACCAAGGGGCCCAAAGAGTGCCAAGAAAATATTCCCCACACCATGACACCACCAGCCTGAACCGTTGATACAAGGCAGGATGGATCCATGCTTTCATGTTGTTGACGCCAAATGCTGACCCTACCATACGAATGTCGCAGTAGAAATCGAGACTCATCAGACCAGGCAACGTTTTTCCAATCTTCTACTGTCCAATTTCGATGAGCTTGTGCAAATTGTAGCCTCAGTTTCCTGTTCTTAGCTGAAAGGAGTAGCACGCGGTGTGGTCTTCTGCTGCTGTATCCCATCTGCCTCAAAGTTCGACATACTGTGCGTTCAGAGATGCTCTTCTGCCTACCTTGGTTGTAATGGGTGGCGATTTGAGTCACTGTTGCCTTTCTATCAGCTCGAACCAGTCTGCCCATTCTCCTCTGACCTCTGGCATCAACAAGGCATTTCTGCCCACAGAACTGCCGCTCACTGGATGTTTTTTCTTTTTCGGACCATTCTCTGTAAACCCTAGAGATGGTTGTGCGTGAAAATCCCAGTAGATCAGCAGTTTATGAAATACTCAGACCAGCCCTTCTGGCACCAACAACCATGCCACGTTCAAAGGCACTCAAATCACCTTTCTTCCCCATACTGATGCTCGGTTTGAACTGCAGGAGATTGTCTTGACCATGTCTACATGCCTAAATGCACTGAGTTGCCGCCATGTGATTGGCTGATTAGAAATTAAGTGTTAACGAGCAGTTGGACAGGTGTAACTAATAAAGTGGCCGGTGAGTATATATTGTACTCTGTAAGGGTAAACTGTCATTGGTTGGTTACTCCCAGAATGTATGCACAGTCTGTAATTTTAGGTATTTCTCTGGGTATTTTCTTTAAGACAGGTCTTTTCTCTGTAGTGATAGGAAGTCGGGGTCTTTATAGTGAGCTGAATTGTTATTCTCTCCGCTCTAGGCTTTGATAAGGCTACAGTCACCTCATGTCATAAGAAATTTACCCAAAGGTGAATTAATTAGGGCAAAACGCATATGCTCCTCGGATGAACTCTTTCTTGCGTCTTCTTATAGCATATGCAAAAGACTCCATACACGGGGCTATACTGGGAACAATGTAACTAACACCTTACATCAACTCAACACAGAACCAAGGGCAAACCTTCTGTACCCCCCCAGAAAGAAAGAACATCAAGCTAACGTTCCCAAACTTACCTTTAGTACTACCTACAATAATAGGTACAGGGACATTGTCCATATCATACGCCGCCATCTTCACATCTTATGTCAAGACGATATCTCATCAGAAATCTTGAAGAGTGGAGTCAGGTTCATTTCCAAAAATGCCCCTTCTCTGGGTAAAATTTTATCCCCCAATCTATTTGATTCCAAACCTGCTATTAATAACTGGCTCAAACATAGAGGCAGCACTAAGTGCGGCTACTCTAGATGCAATTCTTGCAAATACCTTGATAAGACATCACACTTTACTTCTACGGTTACTTCCAAAGTTTACAAGATCAACACCCATCTTAATTGTGAAAGTGACCACGTTATCTACCTGGCCACGTGCAACACATGTAAATTGCAATACATAGGGTGCACCACACGTAAACTAAAAAGAAGAATCTATGAACACTGCAATGATTCTCTTGTCAGATCAGATACTTTTACTAGCAAAAATGTTTCAGGTTTGTCCAAACATTTTAGATCGCTACATGCAGGGGATCTCACCAGCTTACACATTGTTCCCATAGAAAAAGTACCACGCCCCCGTAGAGGTGGGGATTGGTTTAAGAAACTTTTATCACGGGAGGCTTTTTGGATTCTGGCATTACAGACTCGGTCGCCATTGGGGCTTAACTATAGAAGTGACCTACTTTATCTGTATTAATATCTTTTTCCTTTATGTCACTTTCCTTTTTAAACATGTGGTTTTTTTCTTTCCATCCCACCTTGTCAATCTGGATGGGGGAGGGGCTTTACGAGGAAGTTGGCTTTCCCTCCTCCTTATATTGTTAGCTTTGGTCATTTTGTTTTATGCTACGACTAAGGACGGTTACCGTCCGAAACGCGTCAGTTCTCTGACCTCATGCTGTATACTTTTAATCATTTTTTCTATTAAAATGGAGTTTTAACTGATCTTTCGTCTTTGGTGCTGGAGCTTCCTCTACTATTATCCCTCAAGGCTACAGTCACGTCAATGATGAGAAGGGGGGAGGGTCAGCACAGCAGGATAAAAACTGCTTTCTTATCCTTCTCTGTATTTCCCCCTTCTCAGGTGGCAGATCTCAGAGTCCTGTGGGGGTGGGCAAATCATATTTTACCTTAAAATGCAATTGTAACTGCATCAAAAAAAGTGGTGCACTTTATTGGAGTTGCAATACCAGACAAGGCCTTTGGACAGCAGTGGTGCTGTTTTTGAAAATTAGCAGGTTCTTTATAGCTTTTTTAGTAATTTCATTCAATACCTTTGATGTGAGAAAAAAAACATTATAACACAAATTGCCTGCATAGACAATAAAGGAGATAAAGATTTACTTCAGAAACATAAGCTTCCCATGCAGTAACCTCGAGGAGGTAAATGGATAGAAAAATATATAAGATACATCAAAGAAACTCTAAAGACATGTCAACACATAAAACCTAATAGTCAGGAAAAATAGAGTCAAAGAGAACATGTCCACTATTTGGAAGATGAGAAGATAATTTAATGAGAACCGAAATGTGACAAGAAGAGGAAAAACGTTGTGTGAAAACAACAGACGGTGCACTCTCTGGTCTATCGGAGCCATCCAGGGTAACATACGGGGTGTTTAACAATGGCAGATTTCAGCTGACTCATTACACCAGTTACTAATCTCATGAGAAACACTGGGCTAGGGAAATGTGCTAGGTGAAATGTGAAGTTCTGATCTCACTTGTCACACATTTCACAATATTTAAGCAAAATCCAATAAATGATTCAACAATGTGCGTTAACCCAGTATTCTGATATACACATCTCTCTTGAATGCCTTTTGATAGGATCTGACAATACATTAATCGGAAAGATTACTTCAATGAGAGAAGGAATGGGTCATACAGTGTAATCACTAAATTGTACCCCGACTCTAGTTTTAATACATCTTTCCCAACATTTCTCAGCGTGAGGTTTTCTTAAATCTATCTTGAGTGCAAGTTACCTCTTTCAGGATAAGAGTTATAACGTAAGATAAGAAGGTAGCAGTTTGCTGCTCTGTAAGCCATAGTTCTCCAACTTTCCCCAGGAGACCTTACCTAAGGGATTCATCATTCAATTCTACTTATTGTCCTTGCACACTAGGAGATCATGAGAAGAAAATCTATTAATGACTGTTTCCAGTGTGCAATCTTACTGTACTCTGCATCCTGCAAGCTCTAACCTATCCGATTTCTGCAGAAATCTGATGAGATTCTTATTTTACTGTTGATTTTTTGAATTTCACACTGTCCAATATTTAAATCTTCATCAGTACAGAATATTTCAGAATACAGGTTTTTTTTAAATTGCCATACCTCAGCGCTTATATTATATGATCACCACCATTTTAAGGGGGTTGTCTGGCTGAAAAAAACAGCAAATTAAAAAATTTATACCTGACCCCTGCATTCCATTTATGACATCCCAGTTTTATTTGCTGCGGGGTGTTGTGTGAGGGCAAGTTACTGCTGTAGCCAATCAATAGTCTCAGCGGTGACTGCTACACAAAAATGGCCAAGGGCTCACTTACTAACTATCCCAATAACCAAACTCTTGGGGAGAATAGTCATATAATAAATAATTACTCACAGTCAGGGGCCATTGCTACCAGAAGCTGTAGGCTGGGGGGCCATATTGTTATGGTGTATAATTTCCCAAGGCACAAACAACCCTTGAACCACCGCATTGAAAAATGATGGACATGACAGATGTATGCTTGTATCAAGAAAGAGCAATGTGCATGGCTTGATTAAGAATTTTTATCTCCCGTTTCTAGTAAGGATCCGAACTCTAGAGAACTCTGAACATTCTAATGCATGCTAGCATGGTGTTCTATGGCATATAACATGGTATTCCATAGCATTCCATCAATAGCGATGACAAATCTTAATTTTGATATAAAGGAACTATAAACTGATGAGTACAAGGCACACCGGTTTGTTATGCTGAGTGAAATAAAATCAATATGGGAGATAAATTGTTTGTGACAAAATTCAGTTTCCATTTGCATCAAAAAACTATTTGAAATTCCTCGTGCCACATTTATTAGGGTTTTAGACTGATTTAAGCCACTTTTCCAACTAGTACGGAACAAAATTTATGCAACTGCCAAAATTCTGGTGCAGTTTTCTGGCATGTACTAGACCAACAAAAAGATGGTGCAAAGTCTTGTCAGATTTATCATCTAGCATCAGACAGTCATGAATCTGTCTTGTATAACTGCAGTGGTTTCATCTGTGACACTTTGATAAATATCTCCCAATTTGTGCTGCAGCCATGTATTCCTGCTCCTGGTCATGAAGACTAAATTCTTAGTTTTTTATAACACCAAAAAAAATCCCACAGCTATAAATGATCACACAGTAATATGTTGTCTGTTAATAAAACCATATACAATTATCTGAAAGGACATCTATTATCAGACTCCCTGATTTATACTCACCTCCTCCCTCCCCCTTTGCAGTAAGAGGTTAACTGCTGTGATGTAATTTATTCACGTCTGTAGGTTGGTGCCGGTCACAGTGGAGTCCAGAGGTGCTTTGCAGAGCACCTCAGGTTCATTTGAATATTTTAAAACCATTTTTTCTACAAAATCTATACAAAAAGAAGATTACTGCAAAGTGGGACGAGAGGTGAGTAGTAATCTTCGAGCTTCATAAATCTAATGTCCTTTAATAGTTATAGGTATATTAGCCTTGTCCAATTCTGTAACTTTCATACAAGTGAGAGAGAGAGATGTGTGCATTCATTGTGAGGGCAACACTCATCTTCTAAGCATTTAAAGCATGTCCTATGAATATAGACGCAATCATATATACTGATACAGGAGGTTAGAAGGGGCGATAAGCATACAATATTCAAAAATGTTCCAAAAAAATCTAAAGTTTAATCCTCAAATGACTCAAAAATGTACATTTCTTCTATTTTACAATTTGCTTTGTTAAGTACCGGCTCTAACTGTTGCTCAACTACAGCTTATTCAAGGGTGGAATCGTTATATTCTCTCCACAATAAGAGCTTGGGGGATGTGTAAAACCACAAAAGATTTGCCCTTTGAAAATCAGCATGTGTGCCGGATCAGAAAATGAAAAGAAGCTGCTGACATACATTTTGCTTCATTATGCCAGCTTTCACAAAGCAATCAATGACGGCTGCCTTAGGCACCTCCATCTTCTAATTAGTAAAATCAAAGTTCTATAAACCCATCAACAGTTTTTTTCCCCCTGAATTTCTCTTCTATTGTTGTAACTTGCAAGAAACACAGTAACGCACTTCATGTTGTCCACAACCCATCTAGATGGATGTATGAGGTAGGTCAAATAGAAAATAATCATGTTTTTCTTTCAAGTGCAATTATGGACAGTAAAGTAAAGTCAAAGTCAGACATTTTAGAGGTGTAGAGAAAAATCTCTGGCAACATGGTCTTCTAGTCATCCAGAAAGCATATTTATATATTGACACAATTTTGTTGGGTGAAGTCTGCCTTCCTCTTATTGGACAGAAGACAACAATTGATTAGCAATAGTGAATGGCAGGCTGACTCCCTATAAGATACCCCTCGAACAATGAGCTCACATTTTTTTTTACTTTTGTGGACAAAATGTATAACCTTAATAAGATTTTGGTGGATCTCGGCTCCCTGTCCCACAGTTGGGAGGCTATGCCTTGGAACTGCTATCTAAGGGTAGCATGTGCAAACCTCTATGTGGTTTACTCTCCCAGGAGGGATGTCTTATTAATTTCCAGGCAAGTATCTCCAGTTTGTCACCGCCCTCCTCATGTGATCCCTCTGGTCTTTTTCTTGCATATGTGTTTTATTGCCGGAATCCCTGCACATTGGCCTGTTGGTGAGCTCCATTTGTGCAGAGTAGCTAGGAGGGATCATATTTCTGTACCTGATGGTGTTTAGGAGTTTGCACATGTGCGAGGAGTGGTCTGGCTGGTGTTCAGCCGGGTTCTCTCTGCGCCTGCCCACAATGCTTCCTAGTTCGCTGACAGCCAAACCCATGAGAGTCTTGGAGGATTGTCTAATTCTGCATATTATGCCCAAAGTGCCATAACAAATGGCTATTTAGCAAGAGATTTTTCTTCCTGTGTCCTCAGCAGGCCCAGATGAAGAAATCCAGGAAAGCCTGCAAGCCCTAGACGTTAAAAGAGCAATTCTGTGTTATCTGTCAAAAGTTGAAAATTTTAGACAAACAGAGGCCTAGTTTATACAGTATAAAAGCACTAACAAAGGGAAAAAAGAAAGCAAACCAACTTTAGCCAGATGGATAAGAAGCATCTCTGTATGCTACCAGTTAGAAGGGCTTGCATCTCCTCTCAATATCAGGGCACATTCTACTACATTAACTGCAACTTTCTGGGTTGAAAGAGCTCCAGTCCCACTAAAATAAATTTGCGGGACTGCGTTCTGGTCCACTCCATCGACACTACACACTGGATGTAAGCTCCGGGGTAGGCTCAGTCTTTGGCAAAAGAGTTCTCAGTTCAGCTGCCTCATCATAGTGCTACCCTTATTTTTTTGCTTTCCAAATCCCATCCTGTGCTGCCTGAGGAAGATCAGGTATATAAAAATTAACTAACCATAATTTTTCTGTTGTCCGGAGACAGCACAACTTAAAAAAAAATTTTTTGCAGCTTTTGTTGAGCTCATTGTACAAGTTGTCATTGCTAATCAATTGTTGTTTTTTGTACAATAGGAGGAAAGTAGACTTAACTCATTCTGTCCTGTCTTCAGACTACAGGAAACAAAAATTATGGAGAGTAAATGTTCATAATTTTTTTCTTATAGTAGAGAATGACTTTTATGTTAACCAATTACCAATTCAATTGTCCTACAACTATTGGCAAGTCACTAGATTTTTCATATCCACTAAATAAAACATGACATGAACAACTGGAAACCCTCACATAACTATTAGCTAGTTCCTATGTTCATTACTGCTCAGCTAAATGAATCAGATAACTAGACTGATTCAGGATCTTGGATAGAGTCTCGGTAAATGAAGGCTTCAGGTAAAGCCATTAGGATTTTTGAGTATTTCAGCACTTTGGACAGAGCTTTATAATTTGTTTCATACTTCAGCACCAGGGACAGCTCCAGAGTGAAAAAGTGTTTCACTCTACTAGTAAAGCTATTAGAATTTTGCATATTTCAGCACCTTGGATGGTATTCAACGATTGGAAACGTATTTCAGTACCTTTGATGGTTTTTAAGACAAAAGTCCTAATAATTAAAGGTTTATTCCCACGAAGAAAAGATTCTTAAATATACTAAGGATAACAAAACAACACATTCTCTAATTCACTATTATTAACAAAAATATTTTGTTACAGACAGCATTTCACAGATATAATTCCAACCTGTCCCTATCAGTCCTGGTGTATACAATTTTGGTTGTCCCTGGTTCCTTCTTAATTTAGGGTCAGGGAAGAAATATTGTTGTCTTGTCTGATGCTGCACTGAGCTTCTCTATGCCTCTAGCCCCCACCCTTGTATTCCAGGACGAGCTCACACAGGGACTTCCTGCTGGCAAGAAACACATTGTGAGGAAAGTAAAGCTACAAACAGATAAGGTCTTTATCCAGGGGAGGGGAGCACATCAGATCTGACAGTATGTTGTTGCTTAGATGTAGCATAACTGAGAATGTCATGTGTAATATGCATCTCTCATCTCTGATCTGTCTCATCTCTCTGTGTCAGATAATAGTACAATGTTCCCAAGGTAACTGAAAGTGTATATAAACATTGTACCCTCATAATCTACCCACATTTTCAGCACACTGTATCTCACAGCACTAGAAGGATCATAATGTGTCTGCTTAGAGAGCCCCCCCACACACTCTGGAATCTTATACAGAGTATCACTGAGTGATAGGAGCTAAAACAGCAATAAAACTGAGTAAGATTGTAAAGTAAGAGGTTAAAAATTTTCCTTATTGTGTAAACCCCACTAGGTGATTGAAATTTGTGAAGTTTCTTTCATGGGCAAACCCCTTTAAGCTGTGCAGGCAGAGTTCATGTTTACAGCAGCCTTTCAGATTACTGCAATTCCCTGCAATTCAGGATCTTAAACATTTATTAACTTTGCCTAATCCTCTTATTGGTATTCAATCCGCTTTGTGAAAGTTGTATTTTTTCATTTCCTCTGTTTAATTTAAACAATATGTTTTTCTCCTGCAACAGAATGACTGCAATATAATTGGTCAGACAGGAAGAAGCCTTTGTGTCTTAGATTACACTGCATTTAGAAAGTGTATATTAAGGAATCTTACCCATCAGGCACTACAGCATGAAATCAAGCCTGAGAGGTCACAGAATCACTCACAATACACCAAAGAGTGTAGACATGGATTATATTCTGATTTACAGTGCAGTATTGTATAGATTTATCTTTTCCTCTGAATATCAGGTAACATAAAGAAGGCATTTAACATGGTTGAATTCCTATGTGATATCTGATCTGTACCCTGGCAGATTGGGCTAGGTACGTAAATGTTCATGTACTCATAAGGAGAGAACAATAATATTCATGGAAGTTGTTGTAATGTCAAATGATTGTAGATCTAGTAGATAAATTAAAATTAAGTGGACCAGAGTGAACAGGACATATTAAATTTTTATCAAACATAGTAATTGGGAAATGTATTACAACGCAGACATTGATGGCTCAATACATTAATGTGTGATTGATAGATTCTGGACCGCTATGACCACCACCAAGGTTATGCGATGCCATTTTGTCTGTTCTCAGTTCTATTCAACTAAATTTAGAAAATCAAGCAATGATCATGCTAGAGAGAATATATTGGAGTGCCACTGCCAATTCTCAAGGATACTGCAGCTATGTTGATATGGCTCTCTACTGTCACATGGACGAACCATGTTCTCAGTAGAGAACCATAAATAACCTACAATAACAATTTATAAACTTCTATTACACAAAAAATGGCAGAACAGCGCTTATTATACAGTATAATGTAAAGAGTTGGGATTGGTGTTAGCACGGATTGCAGATGTTAACCATTTAAATGCCACCTGCAAAAGTTTCAGGGCCATGAAAATGTCGGCAGTGCGTGGACGTCGCTATCTTGATTCCAATCGGTGTGCTCCGCGACACCGTCGATGCACAACGATCTGTTGCCAAGACTGCAGAGAGTTTATGTCAAACTCCCAGGCCTGTCTTTAGTTTTGTAACGTTCTGTAAGTAACAGATGGATGCAGGTGTAGTGCAAAATTCCCATATACTGCAATATGGTGGGAGTGATCAGACACCCTAGGGCTCAAGTAAAAAATACAGTTAAAAAAAAAGTCTAAAAATATTTTAAAAATGACAAAAAAACTAAAAAGTTGAAATAACCCCCTTTCCCTGGAACTGATAATAATAATAGTAAATAAATAAAAAAGTTAAATCAGAAACATGTTAGGTATTGCCGCAGCCCAAAATGCCTAATTGATCAAAATATAAAAACGGTAAATCCCAGTGGTGAACCCCATAATGGAAAATAGCACCCACTTTTTCTCCATTTTGCAACACATAAAATTTTTTAAGGAAAGTAATCAAAAGGTTGTACAAGACCCCAAAATGGTAGTAATGATAATATTTTTCTTTTTGTACAAAATGTTTTAATTTTTTAAAATTTGTTAATACATAATAAACCATATATAAGTTTGGAATCCCTATGATCGCACAGAACCAAAGAATAAATTTAAGGTGTCATTTGGGGCGCACTGTTAAAGTTAAAATATAGCCCACAAGAAGATGATGCAAATGTGTTTTTTTTCAAAATTTAACCACTTTTGGAATATTAAATTCTGTCACTAGAAAGGACAATTTATAGCATAGAAAACCAGCTCTTCTACAGCTCTGTACATGCAAAAATAAAAAAAGTTATGAATCTTTGAGGGTGGGGAGCAAAAGATGGAAGCACAAAAATGGGGCAGTGGCATTAAGGGGTTAAGATGCATAATTTCTGCTGCTCTGTCCTTCCCCTTCTGTTAACCTCTGTGCACTGGACTATTTCAGCTCTGTATACCAAAGTATGAAAAAGTTACTAGTGCCAGAAGCAAAATAAAAAAAAAATTGTACAGGAGGTTTTAATTTTTGTAAATGTATGAAAACATTATAAAACCTATACAACCTATACAAAAAAGTAAGATTTTTGAAGGTGGGGAAAACTGAGAAAAGGCTGCGGAGGGAAGGGGTTAAGCAGTAATTTATTTCTCCATGTTCTTTTACAACTTTTCATCATATCAACCTCCTAAGGACACCAACACAGTTGAGGGGAGAAGGGCAAATTTGCGTATCATTGCAGGAAGATTCTTTGAGTCCTGTATACTCACTGTAACATCACCTAAACATAAAGTAATCACTATAGTTTTTGATTTTAGCAATGATACACCTGGGGAAAAGGCAAAAATTATTTTGACTTCCCATGCTATTGATGAGGTGCCCTAGTGGTATCTCATTGACAAGTTTTAAAAATGGATATTTACAATATGAGATGGGCTTCAGAATTTTCTAAGTCTGATATCGGGCAGACATACACAGTTATAAGAGGAATGCTAATCCTGCTTTTTGGGGTATGACTAGTATTGGATTTGGATGATTGAAACAAGTCATTGCTTTTTATAATTCTGTCCGAATTTTTTGTAGTTTCTGCAACTGTATTGAACCTATTGCTTCTCAGTTAGACTCCTCTTAGGACCTTTATTCAACCATTCTGTGGCAGGAAGAAAGCCCAGGTGTCTCCATAGTAACCTCCAACACTCTCACATCCCCTTTCTAGAATTGTTCTTTAGGATAAAGGCATGTCACACATAAAAGCAGAGGTGAAATGCCACTATGTCCCTGCTGTCACATTTTATGATATCAATTTTCTAATGATATGTAAGCTTTAATAATTAAATTCTTCATAACATATCAGTTCTTTAACATATTTTCTTACAAGTATGCAACTTTTATTCTACCTAGAAATGTGTAAATAGTTTGACAATAAGATGTGTCCTTATGAATTGGTAAGAGTGCACATCCCTATACAGCAGGTGTGTCAAAATCATTTTCACCAGGGTTGGTTGCCTCAAAGGGGCTGAATGTAATTTTATTACTGTATAATTGTAATTTTTACAGAATTACCATTACAATCAGCCCTATGAGGGCAACCACACATCTGAGGCTGCGTTCAAACGTGGGGATTTTGTTTCATTTGCATTGCACACAGCCACAGTGCATCTCATCTTTCCCACCTCCCCCAGCAGCCACAGTGCCCCTCATCTCCCCCCCTAGGAGCCACAGTGCCCCTCATCTCCCCCCCTAGGAGCCACAGTGCCCCTCATCTTTCCCCCCTCCCCCAGCAGTCACAGTGCCCCTCATCTTCCGCCCCAGGAGCCACTGCGCCCCTCATCTTTCCCCACTCCCCCAGCAGCCACACTGTCCCTCATCTTCCTCCCCTCCCCCAGCAGCCACCGTGTCTCACACCACCCAGCAGCCCCCTGCCCCTCCATAGAAAGAAAAACCTTACCTTTTCCCACTCCCCTGAGGCAGCAACTGTCCTCTTTGTCCTTGCTCCTGTGTGCGACCGTTGTATGAGCCGGTACATGATGTGGAGCCGGCGCGTACAAAGGGTGCACACAGGAGAGAAGATGATGAGGATGGCTGCTCCTGCGGGTGAGCAGAGAAAGGTGAATATCGGAGTTACCTCGCCACTTTACTGCACTCCTGACGAGTGCAGCATAGTTGCAGGCAGCCAGAGCCAGATAACACAAGGCGCAAGCTGGATTTGGCTTGTGGGCCATGTGTTTGACACCTGTGGTATATAGCATGCATTTTAAGGCACTGATTTGTCAAGATCAGAGTATGTAAGCATATACCCTATTGAGAAGAATAATGGTAACACGCAGCTGTGAATAATTTTATTAATTCCAAGGGGAATTACATCTGAGTATAACAGTTTAGGCTAATAGAGTTAAAATTTTAAGAAAAGAGACAGCAAATAATAATCATAATAATCAAGCAAAAAATTGAGGATATCTAAGATATTTTTTTAAGATTTTGGCAAAATGTTGTTAAAGGGTACCTGTACATGTGGAATAACATAAAATGTAATTTAACTTCCATGGCTAAAGACAATAGGGGAGTTTATTAATCTGTTTATGACAGAATTCTGATGTGATTTGCACTAAAAAAAAAGTGTCTGAACCACATTTATAAAGGGTTTTACACAGTTTTCTGGCTATCCTACAACTAGCTCGACAAAAGGGAGGTGGTCTGTGAAAGAGGTCTCACATCAAAAAGGTCCGCGTCCCAAAAATGCTGCTGATCCGATAGAATTTTGTCTTAGTTTTCTGGAGTAAAGTAAGCCAACTAATAG
This sequence comes from Engystomops pustulosus, assembly GCA_019512145.1. NCBI lineage: Eukaryota > Metazoa > Chordata > Amphibia > Anura > Leptodactylidae > Engystomops > Engystomops pustulosus. Next base: position 92,994,793 of record CM033647.1, on the reverse strand, counting down.
TAGGTGCAGCGTATGACTAGACAGTCTTATGCTGCACCAGATTTACATCCAGCACCAGACAGTGTGGTCTAACTCGGCACTGTCTAACCTTCGGACACTTTTTATAAATCTGCCCCAATATGGAAGTAAATGATTTATTGCCACTTTTATAACACAGCTAATGCATAAAAGATAGCAATGTTAAAAATGCAACTTCCAAGTTTCTCTCCACAAACATAATTATTTGCTGCTCCGGAAATATACCGCACACTGGGAAGCCAGATGCTCATTTCCAGGCAATGCCTCACGCTGGTATCTTGTCACATCTCTATACACCTGTGCACTCTGGCAGCTCAGAAATCACAAGAGTCAGATCTTACAAAGAAGCAAGTCTTTTATTGAGAAGTGGTAGATTTACCAAACTTTCAGTACTTTAAGATTCTTATGTTACCAGGGTCAAAAAGAATAGTATGCTGTAAAAGCTTAGAATGAGGACCTCAACATGACAAGCTTTATCTATGTCACTTGCTGGGGTGTATGGATACATATTGCAGTATTAGCTATTGGAGAGGGCCACTAACAAAGAGCATCTCTTGCTATAGTGAAGTATACTAAATCTACATTCCTAAATCCTTTGATACAGGATTCATTTTCCTTAGATACAATATTGATGCATCAACAAGTTCTTTTGGCCTAATTTGGCATTTAAAGTGGCCATTTATCAAACACAATTTCCAGATTTGAGTCAATAGAATATATATCTTTGTTACCTCTTGAAGGGGTTGCATGTAAAAAGTTATGTTTTTCTTTAATAATTTTAACTACATGTCCTGCCATAAGCATAATGCATAACTCTAGGTAAAAAAAAGACAAAAAATGGTGTTAGCACAGCTGGAGAGAGCCTTTGACAACAATTCTAACGTGCTGCTGGACTCTTCCTAGCCTGAGTTATATCAGCTAATTATATATAAAAATACATTCCAATTTAGCTAATTCTGTTGTGGGTAGACACTTCAGTGAGCTCACCTCACTGAAGCAAAAAGAGGAGAGCATGTTTGTAATTGGCCGATCTGAAGCATGTGTTGAGTCACATGCTTGTGATATCACTACAGGCCCTACAGACCATCTCAACAAGCCTCCTGTCATCTCTAGCTATACTATACGGTTTCCCATGGCAACCAGGAAACATGGCAATTGGAGATTAGCAGGGGGGGGGACAAGTTAAAACCTCTGCTAGCGGCTAAACACTTGCAGGTAGCTAATTATAGTAAATTAGATAATTGCTTATTTTTGCTTATCCTTTAATTATTTCCAAATCCTGGAAAACCTCTATAAAATGGAGAAGATTAAAGTTAGATAAACATTTTAAACAGTTGCTAGTTAGGAATCCTACCTAATAGGCCTAAAAAAGCACTATGAGCATGTCTCTTTCATGACCCAGTGTGGTGCCATCATCACGAAAATCAACTTTAAAATGGGACTTAAATTGATTGTATAATGTCACAGAGGTGGAGAGTTTTTCACTTAAGTCAAGCTCTCCCCATCTCAGAATGCCCTTTGCACTGTAATTAACACCATGCACCAGACTTTAGCCCTGGCAGTTAGCGATATCTCTGGAAGAAGGACCAACAATTTCAGCGAAGTGTATATTCTAAAGTGAGGATGGTTTGACTTTAGTGCTAAACTCTCCTCCTCTGTGACTTTATAAAACAACTTTCAATCTCACTTCAAAGTTAACTTTCAGAATGATGCTACAAGGCTGGACCATGAAACAAGGTTCAGTTTCCTGGGAGGTTCAGTTTCTCTACTACATGTTGGTGATGGTCTGTCAGGTCAATTTCTACTGACAGATCCCTTTCTCTTTGGGGTAGTCATCTGCTTATCTTCAGATCCCAAATGCCCGCCATAAGTGGTCATCTCCCAAATCAACTCAGAAACAGTTAAGAACATAAGTATATAAGAGGATAGTTTCTTATTTTCCTTATTTCCAAAAGATAAACTGCATGACATCTTTATTTAATACATGAATCTCACTACTAAAAGACAGATTGTCAGGTCAGGAAATGACAGAAGAATAGTCAGTAAATTTGCACTTATTTTCTTATGACACTTTTTCTTGAAAGACTCTTTTGCTGCTGACAATGCAGTTCATTGTCTTTCTGCTGATACATCTCCTGTACAAGGGCAGCTAAGCTGCTTCTCATACAGGCCCCTGTGGGGCAAATATGTCATTCTTGTCTTTCCTTCTTGTTTCTTTATCCCCCTCCCCTTCCACATCAATACTTACTGTCTGAGAAGTGTAATTTCCTGCTCCCTGCAGACAGATACAAATGTGTCTTCGGAATTCCAAGGAACCGAATCCTGAATTTCAGATGCTGTGAGATGGAAGGACAGCACTGTTCAGATAACAAAATGTAACAGCAAGAGAGGGAGAGATACAGAGAGGCATCAGAACATCAAGGGCAAAATATAAATAGCAATAATGGAGATGTCATTCTGGACCTGGGTTGAATCGTAGGTCCGATTTTTAGCAAGATAATGGGGCACATTTACAAACAACAGGGCAAACTGCAGTAAATTCAGTTTGCCTGTTTAGTGTGCAGAGGGTGCTAGATTCAGGATTTCTGGTGCACGTTCTTCATGAATCTGGCGCCCCTTGCATAGCTCCGACAGAGGGCACCACTATTATTTGATGCACCTTTAACATGGGGTGTGCGACACAATTCTGTCAGACTTTGCCTGTTAAATCTGGTGCACGGTCCTACCAGTGACGTAACTACAGTGGTAGCAGTCACAGCAGCTGCTATGGGGCCCACAGTGTCAGGGGGCCCCATCATCCAACCTGACAAAAGAATGGACACCATTATATACATATACATTGTACAACATAATATGTATATAACATATATGTGATGTATATAAGCTGTATCTGTGATGTATATATACTGTATCTGTGATGTGTATATATACTGTATGTCTACACAATTTATGATGTGTATATACACTACATTATGCTTTATATATGTACTGTGTATACCGTGCAACTGTAACTCACATTTGTGAGGATAAAAAAAGGAATATTTTTAAGGGGTAAGGGGGGCCCCATTCAGAAGTCTGATATGGGGCCCTGTCTCTCCTAGCTACGCCACCGGGTCCGACTGAGCAACAGAACACCCCATAATTTGTATCGCATAATGCCTAGTGCAGCTGTGCCACAAAAGGGTCGTGTGTGGCACAAAGCACTTCTTAAACACCAGTGTAAGCAGTTTGCACTAAAAAGAACATGCAAAGTTCGACAGAAAACTGGCACACGGCCCTTAATAAATTTGCCCCAATTTATTTAATTATAACATTTTTTTGGTTTACTTATCTCGCCTTGCCCTAGTGCAGGAGTGGGTTGTTTGGGCCTGCCAGTGTTTAGGACTCTGAGCCTCTTTGCACTCCTTTTACCTTTACATAACAATTCATCAATAAGAATTACAAGGTAATTTAGCAAATCCTTGTGACAAGTGATTGGCTTCAATGCCACCTCCAGATGCTTTTGTCTTTTGAAGTATCCTTCGGGACAGCAGATAAAAGAGTAGTTATAATCTGCATACCTCACAGTGCACATACTTCTACTACTATTGTATAATATTAGTAAGTTTATTTAAGAGCAAAATTGAAAAGCCACAGTATATGTGTGTAGTTATACACTCTCACTTCAACCACTAGGGATCCTACCCCGATAAAAGAGAATTAGCAGATAGACATTCGGCATAGTCTTTGTCAAACATGGGGGTATGTAGATGAAAAGCTGTGGTTTGGTGTTGGAAGGGTGCAGCTGCACTGAGCCACAGTATAGTGCAGCCAAATAAGTGTAAGCCCAAATAAACTCCATCTTAAAGCCTATATTGCCCTTTTATACAAATGTTTGCAGAAAGTGGCAATCTACATAAAATGTTGAGCAACTTTGTGAATAAATTATATTTGTTATTATTCAAATTTTGAAAACTTGCAGCTCTGTAGTCAATACAAGATGTATTTCCGATTCTGCAGACTTCTTTCTTTGATTACTTTTTGCCTGCATACTGCTGGCATTGGTAACTTTTATTTATGAAAGAATTGTCTTCCTATCAAAGTCCTATACCTTAGCATTGCTTTGAAGAATAAAAAAAGCAAATCTAGAAATCAGAGCAGCTACTCACTGTCACTGCTGGAGTCCAGGAATCTCCGCAGGCAGCTCTGGTAGGCACTTAATGTACTACTCTGTAAGAATGAAATGAGAATTAGAACAAGAGCTGATACCAAATATATATCCTTTTCCATGTAAACAAGTTCATCACGCATAGTATAAGACATTAGGTAAATATATGCAATAAAAATTGAAGTTTTTTTGCATTTTTAAAATCTAGAGAGCACGAATTTAAGGGAATTTTTTGCAAATTGTAGTCATGAACTTAAAAGGGATTTAACAGATTGCCTTGTTTTTCCTTAAAATCTATCCACTGTTTTTTATAGGCCGTGACAGGGTTATTGGGTACCATGCATGGAAATTGCTAATGAGAAAAATCATGTTGGATATAAGGATTATGTAGTTTCCATGGAAATAGCAAAGACACAGAACAATGTCCAGAACAATTTTGTCTCCCGAGACCTGTCTTCTGCAGTTGTCTTATTGCCATTTGCAAGTTGACATGTGACATTTTGCTTGTAAAATCAGGAACACCAGCGGTATATTTTGTGATGATCAGCAGATCACAAAATTTTCTTAAATTTATATTTGCGGTAAGGGAGAAATATTTGCAGTGTAAAATCCTACAGTAATTAGAGGTACAATATGCTTTAGAACACTGTGGACCAAGAACTTTTGTTATTCTGGAAATGTAGAGTTTGTTAGATGTTTTCAAAAGGGTTTTCCCATGAAAGAAAATTCTCAAATTTCAATCCCCTAGTGATGTTTACACAATAAATATCATTCTAAACCCCATACTGCTCACAGCCATAACATACACTGTCAGCTCTGCTGTGCCTCCCCCACCTTCCCTGGATAAAGAACTTATCTATCTGTAGCTTTACTCTCCTCATGCTGCTTGCTGGCAGGGAGTCTGTGTGTGTGTGAGCTCATCTTGGAATGCAAGAGGAGGGACCAATGCAGAGAGGAGCTCAGTGCTGTGTCAGACAAGCGAATAAAGTGTCCTGCCTGACCCAAGACTTCTAATTCAGCGTCGGATCCTGGGGCAACCAAAATAGTTTATACCAGGACTGAGGACTGATTGAGACAGTTTGGAATTATATTTGTGAAATGCTGTATATTTTTTAATAACAGTCAACTAGAGAATGTGTTATTGTGTTATCCTGACTATGTTTAAGAATCTTGTCTTTGTGGGAAAAGGGACCCATTGTTCACTTTTTTATTGACATCCTTGTATTTGGCTGTTTTATGTGTAATAGTGTTATATATTTTTTTAATCCTAAAAATAATAATTTTATTATTATAACTAACTAAACCATAGTTACAGTAGTTAAAAACATGTATTTAATATACCTCAGTCCTCAGTGCTCAGTCCTGGACTTTATGCCCAAGCCAAGATACATTGTAGTCAACGAATAGTATGTGAGAGGAAGAGGCAGTACCATGGACTGTGGTAAATGTGGTAAACCTCCATAAACTGCCATATAGTACTATGGTAGTATAATCAATCAGACAACCTAGGGTTAAGGTACCCTAGGGGGTCTGAAAAATAGTAAAAATAAAATTTAAAAAAGTTTAAGAAAATTATATTAAAAAAACCTAAAAATTCAAATCACCCCCTTTTGCCTAGAGCTCATATAAATATAAACAGCAAAAATGATAAACATGTTAGGTATCGCCGCATCCCAAATTGTCCCTGTTTAACCCTGTAATGGAATAGCGCCCAAAGTTGAAAGTACCACTTTTTGTCATTTTGAAAATATAAAAAATTCTAGAAAAAGTGATCAAAAGGCTGTACAATCTTTAAAATTGCAAATGTCATCAAAAGTCACAAAAAATGACACCACCCACAGCTTTGGTACACCGAAGTATGAAATAGTTATTAGCGCCAGAAGATGGAAAAATGAAGAATTTTTTTTTGTACAGGTTTTAATTTTTGTGAATGTATGAAAACATAAAACCTACATAAATTTGGTATACTTGTGATCGCACTGACCCAAAGAATGTCCTCCAAACCGCTCCACCGTCCGCAGGCAGCCGTGCTCTCTGCGACACTGGAACCAACGGTTTGGTCACCGGCCAGAGTCCACACTCTGCCACCCCTCCTGCAGGACCCTGAAATATCCCCCCTCCTGCAGTCTCTGACCTGATGAAGACACTGTTACGGTGTTGAAACGCGTCGTCAATAAACACAAATAAAATTTCCTTTATTTCACTCTGGATGTAGCGCGTCGATCTATTTCCCCTTACCATTTTTTACCCCTTGCATCTATTACCCAAAGAATGAAATAAACATGTAATTTGGGGCGCACAGTGATGGCTTCCTGTTTCCCAGTACATGGCATGGAATATTAAATACTGTCACTATGAAGTGCAATTTGTTATGCAGAAAACAAGCCCTCATACAGCTATTTACATGCAAAAATCAAAAAGTTATACATTTTTGAAGGTGGGGAGTAAAAAACGGAAATGAAAAAGGGCCTTTGGCGTTAAAGAAAACCTACCTATTAAGGCAGATCCGGTGGCAGGTTCCTCTAATCTGTAGCAGGATAGCCCTTTTTAGGGGTAATCCTTCAGTGTCCCAAATCTTTTAGAATTTTTAATGGCCCTTAAATGCAAATTTACTAGAGAGGCTACTGGGGTATGGAGTAGCCTCAGTAGAGGCTACACTGCGCGGCTACTCCATGCCACAGTAGCCACTTGCGATCCCCCTACCAATACATCTTTAGCATGCAGCTAGTAGGAACTGTGCACACTTGTCCGCAAAGCCATGCGCATGCTTCAGAGCTACTGTGCATGCACAGAACCCAGCTTCGAGGGCAAGTGTGCACAGATCCTCGTAGCTGTGCTTTGAAGATGTGTTGGTAGGGGGAATTTACATGCATCCCAGTAGCCTCTTTAGTAAATTTGCATACAAGGACTTTTAAAAATTTTCAAAGATTTGGGGCACTAAAGAATAAGCCCTTAAAAGGGCCATGCTACAGATTAGAGGAATCTGCCTCCAGACCTTAATAGGTAGATCCATGGTAGGTTTCCTTCAAGGGGTTAAAGGATGAGTAGTGCTGTCTGTTTCATTTCTATTGAGACGATCAATACAGCCAAGTCACAGTACATAAATAATTAACACAGTGATATCACATTAAAGGAATAATAAAGACATTGACATCATAGAACAGGAAATACATGTTTAGTCAATGTCTTACCTGGCGGAGATTTTTGCAATAGACTATAGTGAGTAAATGCAACAGTCCAGGGAGCTCACACCCCTGCGCAACCAGCGCCCACTCTGCTCCTCGACTGTGCGGGATGGAAAATCCCAGGGACCGATTTGGGGAGATTGGGGGATGGGGAAAACTGGCAGAAAAGGCCTAATAAATCTCCCCATTGTTGTCTCAAAACAGGAATAATACACACAACAATGTCACAATACAGGATAATACATGCAGCGATGTCACAGTACATTGATAATACACAGTGATGTCACAGAATAGGGATAATACACACACTGATGTTACAGAACATGGATAATATACACAATGGTGACACAGAACAGAGATAAGACACACAAAGGGGCTTAGTTATCAGGGCTTTTGAAAAGTGTAAATCACTATGTACATTATGCCTCTTCTGTGACATTACTGTGTTTATTGTTCCTCAACTATGACATCACTCAGTTTATTATCGGTGCACTTTGAAAAAACTGTGTGTATTATATCTGTACTGTGACATCACAGTGTGTATTATTCCTGTACCAACAGGAAAGTTTCTGTGGTCATACTGGATTAAATGTAAATTTTGCCTGGTAACACCCACCTGTTGTTCTGATTTGGGCAGAGAGATTGAGAGAACTGAACCTTCAAAGGATTCTTCTTGGTCACTGTCCTCCTCCTTACTGCAGATGTCTATGGGATGCCAAAGAAAATATTGAAGAAGTTTTGTACAAGTTTACAGTATAGTAAAAGCAGAAAAGTTTGAATATGAGTGCAAAAATTGCAAAAATTACCCTTTTTATTCCTGTTTTAGCTCTTCCACAATCTATGGTACCCCAGTCAAGAGATCTTTGTATACCTGAGCTAACACCCATTACATTCCATTACATACAAGCAGTTAGACCAGCTAGTCATACAACATTAGAGAGTATGCCTCAACCCTATTGTAGTCAATAACACTATGACTTTCCATATGCTGGAGAAGTATGACTTCTGCTTCCATATTGTGGTCACTGATGTGCTCCAGTGAGTATCTAGTTCATCCTCCCAATTTTCTGAACCTTGAAGGTTCAGTCCAGCATTTTCTCCACTGTGGAAGGTAAATGAATGAATTAAAAAGGTACAGTATAAAACTGGAATGACTCAAAAGGTGTTAGATATTTGCAGATCTCCTGGACAAGACCTGGTCAGGAAAGACTATACAGGCAGTCCCCGGTTACATACAAGATAGGTTCTGTAGGTTTCTTCTTAAGTTGAATTTGTATGCAAGTTGGAACTGTATATTTAATAATTGTAACCCCAGCCAGAATTTTTTTTCGTCTCTGTGACAATTGGGTTTTAAAAATGTTGGATTGTCATAAGAACCAAAGTTAATAATAAAGCTTAATTGCAGACACCTTTGATAACGATTATAGCTTTTTATTGTAGCCTAAGGCTTAAAGGGGTTTTCCGGGAATATGAATGACTTAAATAAATCAATATAACAAAACTCAATGTCATTAGTCACAAAATGGAGCCTAAATAGTTTGATTTTATGATTCCCAAAATTTTATGGACTCTCTAAAGTAATCACCAAGATGGCCGCCACTGGAAACTACAAGTCCCAAGATCCTTTAGTTCTCAGTAACTCCTCCTCCCTCTTCTGCTCTGCTCCCAGTGATGAGCTAACAGGTTTTCTTGCTCTGTTACCATAGTAATGATGTGTAACTGCCATCACCACAACACTGGCCATACTGGATGCACTGCAACCAACCAACTACAGCCAAGCATAGTGGTGATCACATGACCTGCCCAGGCAGGTGCAGGACATTTGATGTGGACATGTGACCAGCGGCCATCTTCTGTCCTGTGTATGCTCTGCAACGGACCGCGCGGAGGAAATTAACTGACTGATTAAAGGGCCAGTAGCATTTAAATTCTTCATTATAGTCTATAATATAGTCAGCAGCATTTTTCTGCTAAGGGGAGCAAATTTTTAAATAATAACTAATTACATATAAGCTTATATTTTAAGGACCCATTTGTATATGGATTATGCTGATTCCTGGAATACCCCTTTAAGTACAGTAAGTTACCAACATCCAGAGCTCTGTTTGTAACTAGGGGTCATGTGTAAGTCAGGTGTTCTTAAGTAGAGGACCGACCGTAGTTGAAAATAGTGGCCCTCAGCTGCACTAGATGTGTATGACCAGAACAGGTATTTGTTTGGTCTCCAAGCAGTTCAAAGCCTGGGCAATTATCTCCTATATATATAGGAGATTTATCAGGGCTTCTAAGCCAAAATACTGGTGTAGAAGCCTTTAAATAATGACATTTGCTAGCAAACCACCAGCAATTGTGATTATTTCCTTTTTTAACGCCATCTACTAGGGGGCGTGGAGGGGCGTGGAGGGGCGTGGGTGGCAGGGGAGTTGGCCAGCATGGGGTGTTCCTTGCCTGTGCCTGTTCACTCGCTACAGCAGCCAATATTCATCATGATAAATCACCCTCTATAAGTAACATTTCATGAAATTATTAGGCTTATACATCCTGCATTTAATATCCTTGTTCGATATGTCCTTGGAAAGAGTTCATTAGCATCACTATGTTGCTTTGCAAAGAACGAGAGAACAGATTATTCATCATGGAATAATGTCATCTCAGTAAAATAACTGTGTGAACTGGGAAACATGACAATACTTGGCTTTCAAATGTATTTTCATTACAATTCGATATGTACAAGTGCTGCTGCGGTACATAACAGTACAACTGCTACTGCTATAGGAGTGAGTAGGTGGAAGATGGAAAACATGGTTATTGTATTAAAGACTTGTACTTTATTTATGATGGTCGTTTGTTATCTCATCGTTTGATTAATTATCTATATTTCCAGAAAATAGGAATTAATAATACATCTCTTTGTTTTATTAACTTATTAGGGCAGGATCAGGTTCTCTGGGATAGAAAAACAACAGAATTTTGAGAAGTGCATTTTGTGTGTTGGAATTGCTTTGGTAATTGCTGGAGGAATCCTGCTGCAAACAGTGCCATCCACAGTGGAAACTAGACGCACAAGTAAAAATCTACTGAAAATTGGAATTAAAGGTCAATTTTTTTGTCCTAGTTTATGGGTGATATTTAGTGAAATGTCATCCAGTTTGCTGCTACTATACAAGGCAAAGGGTTAGATGCTGTCAGGTCCACAGTTTCTAATCTGTCATGAATACAGTCCATGGGAACTGAGCTTTAGGGGTCATTTGCTCATCAAAATATGTACTGAACTTTTCTACACCATGTATCTTAAGTTTGGCTGTGTGCTCCTGTCTTTTCGTTTTCTGCTGGTCAGATTTGCTTTAGTGAATTTGCAAAAGAAGTCCCCAAAAAGTCAAAGCAGCTCTAAGCTATTTCCTAAGCCTGGCAAGAGTAGGTATCAAGCACATGCACCATAAAAAGTTGCTAAAAAAAGAAAAGACCAAGCCAAAACAAAGCTTGTTCCCCCAGAAATTGTACCAGCCTTTGAGTCCTATTCACTAACTTGACTTTTCTCATAGACTCTGAATGAAGTGGTAATGTTCATAGTGAACCATATGTCATATGGCAGCTATGAGGATCAGTGTTCCTAATTTTAGTGGGGTTAAGGAGAATGTATTTCTTTATAACTCCATTTAGTCTAAGGGTGCCCATATGCAATGAGAGGATTTTTGAATATAAGGGCATATTGACCACCAATCTTAGGCGTACTTCTCCTGCCTCTTAGTATCTCCGCCAGGTTAGACATGGAGATTGCAGATGCATTCTCTTCTGGTTTTCTAGCAGAGACTATAGTTAATACTTTAACTATATAAGAACTAGAAATAGATGGTTCAATGGTTATAGTAGTGTCAGACTACTTTCTTGAAAGCAGGCTAAGGGTCATACATAATGAGAAAGTGTAGTTATTCACCACTCCACTGAAAGCCATAGACTGGCTAAAAGTGACCGTATAAGCATAGAAAGCTAAAGGAAATAAGAAGATGACGTGTGTATACGTAGATCTTAGCATGGGGACAATAGTATTCAAGGTAGTGACTGGAATGGTAGGAGGTTTTCTGCTTTGCTGTTGATGTGGGTAGGGGGAGGGTGGACTGCAGATGTTTTCTTTCCCTCTTCCTCTCACATCCAAGATGGGTTTTTCCTTTCCTCAAATATGGTTCTGATAGAAGAGAAAAAGGTAGTGATCCTTCTCTGTAATGCAGCTGATAGAAGGCTTTGAAGAAATATCTGGCCTTGTAATCAACTGGGCCAAATCAGTTTTGCTGTCCCCACATACAGAAGTTTATATTTTTGGAAGGAATGGAAGATAGTGATCAATTTAAAAGGTATGTTAGATTGTATGCCTATGATGGGATATCAAGAATTTGGTGAATATGTGGGTAGGGTTGATAGGATGTTTTTGAAGAAGCTTGGTTTATGGTTCATAACTCAATTGTTGGAGGTAGCAACTCATAACAGTTGAGAAAAATTGCTAAATATACCATACAAGTGAAAGGGACAGCATTCTGGTAAGGACAGGAAATGGAAAGGGAGAGGTCTTCCTGTCTGCTCAGGCCCAGATTTGAAGAGACACTGAGCTTTCAGTCAAAAGAAGGAGGCATGGTTCACTGGCAGCCTGAGGAGACATAACTCTTCTCTTGAGAAGTTAACTCTTCTATACTTATTTGCATTTCAGAAAAACATTTGTAATAAAGCTACAGTGCCTCAGTGGCATAATTTTTTAGGTGATGTGGGGAAGAATTTTAACCCTTTACCAGCAGGTATTAAGGGTAAAATTCCACTGACAGGTCTTCTTTAACTTAGACGTTGAAGTATGCTATATAAAATTCTATTTGCCAGACCAGTTATACCTAGAAAATGGATACAAAAGGAAGAACCATCTATTAATGAGTGGAAAATTCTTGTTACACAGATTGGAGTCTATAAAAAATAAGCCAAAAGATTTTGTCATATTCACTTTAAAATTAGACCAACGGCCAAAATCCTGCAGTTCAGACAGTAAGGCGGGTAAGACCGCGGGTCAGTGATAGGTTGTTGGCAAATGCCAAACATATGTACTCTGTTCCCACTATATGTTCACCCTTAATTTTTTAAAATTAGTTTTACTGATGTCTTCGTGACTATAACTTGAGCCATTAAATCTGCTACTATATTTTGTCTGTTTTCTTTACAATGTACTATTGAACCTTTAATATATCCTTTACTTGATATGCACCACAACTTCCTGTACTGGTGTTGTATATTGCTGATAATAAAAGATTACGTTTTCATCCCCCATTCCTTCCTTCACTTAATTTCATACCAAGGTGCTAGAGGCCATATAATTAAATTGGGATTTTTTTCCAGGAAGAACAGTGTTCATACAATACTATACAATACATAAACCAGCACTACCATAGAGATATAAGGAGTAAGAATTGCTTTTCTACATTATTACTTATCAATAATAAATGCCTCTGTATTGCTGAGGTGTTTTTGGTTTCACGTGTAGCTTAGAGATGGTTACATTATCCCTATAACAGCCAGACACTGACAGCCGCTAATAGCCGTCTGTCCTTCCCTATCTAATCATTTCTAACTGGCGGAGGCTCATACACCCTAAAGGTAAGCACAGCAACTTCAGTGCACTAGGAAAAATCTATCCTGTTTGTCAGGAGGAACTTAGATTATAATATTTGCAGACAGGGTCAGAAAAGGAGGGAAGCAAAACAAAATAATAACATTCTAAAAAAATGGATACATGTAAGACAATGAAAGTCATACAGGGACCATTATTAACAAAGCAGAGAATTCAGTCTTTCATCAGGCATGAGGGCACAGGTTCTATGTCTAAACTTCCAATAGCCCCGGAATAAGAAATGCAGCTTATGACGAGCACTCATTTTACCACCTTTAACTTTCAATAGATAATGACTTATCTGATTAGTCACTATAGGCAAGCCGATATGGTAACCCATCAAATGTGATAGAAATAAACCAGAAATAGCATTACCCCCTTATAAGAACTTATAAGGTCCAAAAGAGGTAAAAATGGTGTCAAAATATACTATTCAGTTGCTACCCATACATCATAGTCTTGAGTGTGGAGATGTCTCACATCTAACAGCTATAGGGGGAACAGACATAAAACTCAAATCCTACCAAATGCCCTCTGCCACCTAATAAGAAACTGTATACGCTATAGATTCTAGCATTATAAGTAGATAGCAGCAGGGCCATGACAAGGCATTTGGTGCCCTAGACAGACAAGCAAAATTGTGGCTCCCACCTCACAATTGTAGAAAAAACACATCACAATCAGAGCCAAATCTGAGGGGAAAAATGAAATGCATCCTCCCATTAAAAATGATAAAAATGAATCTAAGAGGGCCACTGCTATGAGATTATCTACAATGAAGCCTGCAGTAAATATGGCACAAAAAATGTATATACCAAAAATATAAATATATACCTGCAATGAATATACCAAGCACATAGGTTCCAAGGACTATGCTGCACATATGATAATTTATCAGCAATGCATAAACAGCACACATAAATATATACCAAAAATGAATATACTGCAAGTATAAATATATCAGCAGTGAATAACCACAGATAAATATGTAGCAGCATTTAATGTACTGCACAACCGGGCTGCACTCGGGCACAGATATCAGTTACTGTTCACAGTGGGGCACATTTACGAAGAAAGTCAGAAACTTCACTAAAAGCGCTCTGCCCGTGTTTAATGCTGGGTGCGACAATAATAATGTGTGCCAGAAATCATGAATCTGTCGCTTCCCTGCAATGGCCAGACAGAGTTCACCAACTTTTTGTGGTGTACCTTTAACATACGGCATGCAACAAACAGTGCGGCACTCGGTACCATTAAGCGCCGGAATGCCCCCTAATTTGTGTTCCACAGTGCCTAGCACAGCTGCGACCACAAAAGAGTTTCGTGCGATACAAAAGTGGCGTGGTCACTTCTTAAATACCTGTGCAAGCTGTTTTCACCTAAAAGAAAATGCAAAGTCCGCCAGAAAAGCCCTTAATGTGGTCCATTATGTTGGGCTGTTCCATCCCGGTCTACTTCGTGGTGCATCATGGTTGAAAATACTTTTCAAATTATTTCTGCAACCATTTTTTGGGGATTTTCTTTAATCAAACAAGGGGTACCAACATGTTTGTACATGTGTGTGTGTAGCACATGCCCCTAGTATATAGGTAGCCCAGCACATGCCCCCTGTATATAGGTAGCCTAGCACATGATCCCAGTATATAGATAGCCAAGAACATGCTCTCAGTATATAGGCAGGCCAAAACATGCCACCTGTATATAGGTAACCCAGCATATTTCCCCAGTATATCGGTAGCCCAGAACATGCTCCCAGTATATAGGTAGCCCACCACATGCCACCTATTTTTAGGTAGCCTAGGCATATTTGTCCCTATATATAGGTAGCACAGGCACATGCCCCACTATATATATGTAGCCTAGGCACATGCACCCCTGTATATAGTCACACAGAAGGAGCAGGCAGCTGTGATATGGCACTGCCTGTGTCCAGTTATCAGCAGGATGTGTATCTTAAAGACAAACATTGCTATTGAAGGCCAGGAAATCATCCCCAGAGTAGAAGACGATCGCCTACACCTCTTGTCTCACCTACAAGTCCCAGCCTTGGGTGGCAGGCTAAAATTAAGTGAACATAAAGCTTCATTTTGAGGGATTGAATCAAGATAACTTATATACAGAAATAAGTACGTATTCCTTTAAGACCCATTGCTGCAGTATTCATCTTTTTTAGGAGTGCCAAATGTAGCTGGGTACATCCTTTAAATTTCTATGTTAGTTTCAGAATGAACAGGAAAATATAGAGGATTTATATGTGGCTGCTATAGAACCCTTTTTTCTACCTTTTTAACTTCTTGGTTTTCTCAGGACAGATATGGTATTGTGCTAATTTTACAGCTGGTATCCACCTACTTTGGCGTGTTAGTGTACTGCATTATGGGTATGTCCCCAGTTTCTTCTATTTCAATAGTAGTTTTTATTTTTATTTTAGCCACATGTGTAATAGCATGGGCTCATTACCGAGATAGATGCAAGACGCAGCCCCATATTTCGATGCCTTAGTAAATCCCCTGACTGTGCTTTTCATGTCCTCCTTAATCCACTGCAAGCTAAAGTATAGCTACTAACTAAACACCATGTAATTGCTATGTTCCCGGTTTGTTTTTCCCCTTTTCTCAGAGGAGACATCAATTACCATTCACTTAATGAGCCCCTGTAGTGATTTCGCTTCAACCTGTCATCCTATTATTACTGGATACCACTGGGTAATGTGCCTGATGCCAGATATGCTGCTTACACTATAACAGGGTTGTGCCATTGTATGTACTGGCAACAAAAACACCTGCAATAAAGATGCAAAGTTTATAATTATACATCATTATGTGGAATATAAAATATGAATAAATCACAAGGCAAATTTAGTAAGTTTTGGTAACATAAGACACGCCCACAAATACTGAAGATGAAAAAAAAGGTTCAGATTTTTTCAGAATGAGTTGCTGTACACCATGAATAATAACTAACTCTACCCATGCCCTGTATAGAATGAGCCACCATGCCAATGGCATCAGCTCTTGGGTTCTTGGCCTAGTCAGATAATCTGGCTGAAATATTGCACACTATTTTGTTCCATTTCATGCTCTACCAGTAGATCATTTATTCCATTCCAGACCGTTTAGTGGTTTCTAGGTTAACCTGTATCATACAAGGTAAGGCTGCAAACTCTCAGTTCATTGCAGTATATCGTGTGGTACTAAAAGGTGAGCAGGTTATTACAACAGAAATTACAACAGAAATGAGAGATATATATAGGATACATAAAATATCTTTCTGTCTGCTCAGCCTTATTATGGCCTATCCCAAGTTGCATGCTGGGATGTTTTATCAAACATAATACTTATTCATAGTATCCTATTACCTATTATATACTTCTGAAATGAAGAGGGACCACTCTTCTGGTATCTGAGGTAGTCATAAAATGCTTTTCATATATACGTATAATGATCCACAATACCACATTAAACCCTGATGTTTTAATGTAAATCAATAATAGACAGATGAATCTGCAGACTTGTGAGTCGATGCCATGTCCCATGCATGATAGAGAAATGGTGTTAACTTGTACCTTGCATGTCTGTAAGGTAGCATATTGACTTTGGTCATGAGACTTAAATATAGAAATTTATCGAAGACCACCCCTTTGAAAATATGGCTACCATAGAAATCCACTAGGATCCATACTGCTAGGTCCAAGAAGCCACATTAATGTTACGTTTGTTAAATGGAGCCAAGGTCGCCCTGATTTTTCTTTTCATTGGCTGTAATAAGAAATATAGTAATAAAAGGTTGTGCAACTAGTAGACATGACCCCACCCTCCTATGATGTCCATATAAAAGGCGGTTTTCTTCATGAAACAACCCGTTTAAGTCTAAAATCCCCCATATTAACGATGATAAATTATTTAAAATTCTCACTGAAATGAGATTGTGTATTTGTAACTTAAGCAAAGTGCATATGAGTGTTTTTCTGACTAAGTCAAGACATGAAAACTTTGCATGACTTAAACATTTATCTCATCTGATAAATTTAGGTCAAATATGCTTAGTAGAGCAAATTAATGTGAAGCTACATAAATTTTATGAATTATGTGTCACACTCCTGGGTACTTTGTTTTAGCACTTTCAGGAGAAAATGCTAAACGACTCCCGTGACTACAACCATTAGAAGACAAAAGGTTGTCGGAGCTGTAAATAAACCAATTTGTGAAACACCTTAGAATTGCCTTTAGTGCTATCAATGGAATGAGAACAGGGACAGAAAGGATCAGTATAGACTTTATGAATAAACTCTGAATTACCGGTAGTAATGATCCACTTTTTGCTATTTGAAGATACAATTCCTGTAAATTCAAGATTCTTCACAATCTTTAGGTGACTATCCAGGTAACTGCCTGCTGTCACTTTATCTGTGCTACTATTTTTCAGGCTATCACTAATCTATTGCAAAAAAAATAAGAACTGTCGCTCTTGGCCAGTCTGCTTATTCCCGACTATTAATAATTATGAAGGAGCTATGTGCAGGCTAAATAGAGCGGGATTTACTAGATTATTATATTACATTATACGAGTTAGTGGGACTATAGAGAAGACTGTAAGCAATACAGTGAACTATCCTGAAAATGCAGTTGCTAGTACACAGTATTGTACTAGCACAATACTGCCCCCCCAGTATATAGCCTTTCAGCTCCTGCCATCTATAGCAAGCGCCTTCCCCACCTATAGTATATAGCCTGCCAGCCACTGCCCCCTGTAGTATATAGCCTGCCAGCTCCTTCCCCCCAAGTATATAGCCTGCCAGCCACGTAGTATATCGCCAGTCAGCCCCTGTAGTATATAGCCTGTCAGCCCTCTTAGTATATAGCCAGCCAGCCCCTGTAGTATATAGCCTGCCTGCCCCTGTAGTATATAACCTGCCCATCGTCCCCATTATATAGCCTGCCAGCCCCATAGTATATAGCCAGCCCCATAATATACAGCTATACAGCCCCCCCCAGTATATAGCCTGCCAGCCCCAAAGTATATATAGCCAGCCAGCCCCTGTAGTATAAAGCCTGCCAGCCCCAAAGTATATAGCCTGCCCATTCCCCCAGTATATCGCCAGCTCAATCATCCCAGGATGCCAAGCCTATAATTAAAATAAATTAACACTGTACTCACCTTCAAGATGCCCCCCAAAGGTCCTCCTCTTTCTACTGATGCTCCATTGCCTCTTTGGGTCCTATTTAGCTAATTCGGCTCCTCTTCAGCTCCTCTTTGGGTCATTCGGCTCCTCTTTGGGCCCTTGCACATGGCTGGCATAATGATGTCAGCTGCTTTCCGACGTCATTGTTTGTGAGTCGCCGGCATTGTGAGGGGACCCAAAGAGAAGTTATAGGACCCAAAAGACCCAAAGAGGCACCGGAGCATCGGAAGAAACAGAAGGACCTTTGGGGGTGGGGATGTGGGCATCAGAAAGGTGAGTACAGTATATGGCCAGCCAGCCCCTGCCCACCTGTAGTATATACCCTGCCAGCTCCTGTCCCCCAAGTATTTAACCTGCCCATCCCCTCAGTATATAGCCTGCCAGCCACATAGTATTTAGCCAGTCAACCCCTGTAGTATACAGCGTGCCAGCCCCTATAGTATATAGCCTGCCCATCCTCCCCAGTATATAGCCTGCCAGCGCCATAGTGTATAGCCAGCCCCTGCAGTATATAGCCTACCCATCCTCCTCAGTATATAGCCTGCCAGCCCCGTAGTATATAGCCAGCCAGCCCTGTAGTGTATAGCCATCCAGCCCCTGTAGTATACTGCCTGCCAGCCCGTGTAATATATAGCCTGCCCATCCTTCCCAGTATATAGCCTGCCAGCCCCATAGTATATAGCCAGCCAGCCCCTGTAGTATATAGACTGCCAGCCCCTATAGTATATAGCCTGCCAGCCCCTGTAGTATATAGCCTGCCAGCTCCTCTAGTATATAGCTGGCCAGCCCCTGTAGTATATAGCCTGCCCATTGTCCCCAGTATATAGCCGGCCAGCCCCATAGTATATAGCCGGCCAGCCCCTGTGGTTTATAGCCAGCTAGCCCCTGTAGTATATAGCCTGCCAGCTCCTGTATTATATAGCTGGCCAGCCCCTGTGGTATATAGCCTGCCCATCCTCCCCTGCAGTATATAGCCTGCCAGCACCATAGTATATAGCCGGCCAGCCCCTGTAGTGTGTAGCCAGCCAGCCCCTGTAGTATATAGCCTGTCAGCCCCTGAATTATATAGCCTGCCCATCCCGCCAGTATATAGCCAGCCCATGCACCCCAGGATGCCAAGCCTGTAATTAAAAGAAATTAACACTGTACTCACCTTTCCGATGCTCCTCCTCCTCTTCTTGCTTCTGATGCTCCGGTGCCTCTTTGGGTCATTTGGCTCTTCTTCGTCAGCTGCTTGTTGACGTCATTGTTTGAGAGCGGCCGGCATCATGAGGGGACCTGAAGAGGAGTGAAAGGACCCGAATAGGACCCAGAGGACCCGAAGAGGCACCGGAGCATCGGAAGCAACATAAGGAACTTGGGAGGGGAGGGGGGGGGTTGTTGGAAAGGTGATTACAGTGTTAATTTTTTTATGAACTCAAGTTTAAGCCGAGTTAGGTTTTTTAGTACTATTTTTGTGTTTATACTTGAGTATATATGGTAAGTGAAACTTCAGTAATGTTATGTAAATAATTTGTTGCATTGGCTGATCAATAATGGAAAAATGGCTTTCCGACTAAAGTAATGTGGATAGTCTTTATTATTTTCATACTATTTGCCTTTACCTGCTTTAAGGGAAACCTACCATCATAACTTTGCCTATTAAGGTAGACCTGACGGTAGGTTTCTATTAACCTACAAAACCCTAATCGATCTTTACCTAATCCTATAATACTTTTCATAGTTTCATAGTTTATACGGTTGAAAAAAAACACTTGTCCATCAAGTTCAACCGAGGAAGGGAAGGGATTGCATGAGGAAGGGATTTAGGGGAAATAATTCTATATACCATAACCATCAATGTTATTTAGGTGTCCCTGCTGTGACCAGCGCCTGAGGCAGGCTATCCCACAGATTGACAGTTCTCATAGTAAAAAAGCCCTGTCGTCGCTGGTGATTAAACCTTGTTTTCTCCAGACGGAGACAGTGCCCCCTTGTCTTTTGATTTGATTTAATCTGAAACAATTTACTACCATATTTTTTTATGGACCATTCATATATTTATATAAATTAATCATGTCCCCTCGTAGTCATCTCTTTTCCAGACTAAATAAATCTAGTTGTTTTACTCTTTCCTCATAAGACACTCGATACCACTTATAATTTTTGTGGCTCTACTTTGAACCCTCTGCAGCTCCAGGGCATCCTTTTTAGAACTGAACAGCATATTCCAGGTGAGGCCGAACCAATGCCTTGTACAGTGGTAATATTACATCCCTATCACGAGAGTCCATACCACTTTGATACATGACAAGATCTTACTAGCTTTACAGGCAGCTGATTGACACTGCATGCTGTTATTCAATTTATGATCTACTAGTACCCCCAGGTCCTTCTCAACAAGGGACTCTCCCAGATGTACTCCCCCAAGGACATATTTTGCCCCAAGGTGCATAACCACATTGAACCTCATTTGCCAAGTGGACGACCAAACACTCGGTTTGTCCAAGTCACCCTGCAGCCTATAAGCATCCTCCATAGACTGTATTACACTACACAGCTTGGTGTCATCTGCAAAAATAGACACGGTGCTATTAACTCCTACCTCTATATCATTAATAAATATATTAAATAGTAGTGGGCTAAGCACAGAACCCTGGGGTACACCACTTCTAACTGGTGACCATTCCGAGTAATTATTATTGACCACAACTCTCTGGATACAATCCTTCAGCCAGTTCTCAATCCAATTGCAAATGATTTCTGACAAACCAATAGATTTTATTTTACCCATCAGGCATCTATGAGGGACAGTTTTCACTGAGGGGAGATAAAGGGAGTATAGATTGGTTAAAACCTAACCTTTAATAAATTATTAAAATGTTGATGTTAAAGATATTGTAACCACAGTGTAAACCTGACACCATTGAGTGTACAGAACAGGTGAAATTAAAATTTAAAAGCCCCAGACTGCAGGTCAATAGTCACTGTTCAAGTCTGGGACCAGTTGAATATGCAGAGGAGGCTGAAAAATTGTGGATAATATGGGTAGACTGAGCTGCCAACCTAACAGTCCATTGTTGTTTTCACATGTAGACTGTATTGTGCTGCTCTGATAAACTAACTATCTCCCACTCGCTCTCCTATAGACAATTTATTTGATCCGAAGCGTTTCCTGAATACAGTCATCAGGGATTAATAGTAGACTAAACTTAGAAAATTCATGTTTGGTCAGTCTATCTAAACACTGATACAGCGTCTCCCCGCATTGATGATAGCGGCAAGGCCAGAAGGAGGTGGATATTAAGGCCCTATAGTTCTGCACCGTGTTCATGACTATGAAGCTACAAGTGCCTGTTGGGGAGTCACCGTCGCCTAGAGCCATCAGCACAGGTTAGTACCAGTAATCTTACAGGAAACTAGTGAAAGACATGCTTTCATTAAGGCCATCTGGTTCCATGGTCCTTAGGGTATAAATCCATATAGTCTCCTTTTGACAGATAAACCTGTCCCAGTTGCCTCCACTTTTGGGTGGTCTAACCTTCTTGATGACCTGAAAGCGTAAACACTTGGGGTTACTGCTGTGTTCACTCGCAAAGTGTCTAGCTACAGTCGTCTCCCGATGGTTTCTAATGTCACCAACATGTTCCTGTATCCTGACATAGTTGAGCGGGCAAGGGCATGTGAGCATATATACCATTCCTTCTGTTTGACAGTTGGAGTAGTCCCTGATAGAGAATGTCTCCCCTGTGCTCACGCTCTGAAACGTATCCCCCAAAAGGACTAGTGAGCAAACACTACAATTACCGCATTTGAAGGTACCAGTCCGAGGCGAAAGCCATGTCGTTGTTGCTCAAGATGGTTCCAGATGGCTATGAACCAGCCTATAACGTAAGTTTTTCCCTCTTCTGTATGTAATTGAAGGGAATGGTTGCAAGCAATTTTTAAGATCCCAATCCGGTCTCAAAATACGCCAGTATTTTTTCACGATCTGTTTAACTACTTCTGCTTTGGTGTCAAAAGTGCCAATAAGGCGTTAAGCCTTATTCTCCTCTCTGATGCGGGGTACTAGAAGGTCCTCTCTTCTGGAAGATAATGCATTCTGGAAGGCTTTACTAATGTTTTTCTAGGAAACCCTCGCTCTAGAAATCTATCTGTTAGATCCCTAGATTGGGTCAGAAAATCCTCCGTGTGGCTACAGTTGTGGCGTAGTCTGAGGAACTGCCCCTTAGGTATACTCCGCTTTAGAGGAGTAGGGTGACAACTCTCCCACCGCAGCAGGCTGTTAGTGGCGGTTTCTTTCCTGTGTACCTTGGTTTGGAGTTGGCCCTCCATAGACTTAGTGATGCGTACATCCAGGAAAGCAATGGATTTCTCCTGGACTTCGCTGGTAAATTTAAGGCCTACATCGTTGATGTTAAGTGCCTGGACGAACTCCTGGAAGTCTGATGGAGAGGAGGTCCACAGGATAAGCACATCATCTATATACCGGAGCCAGATGGATATAGAGGGATCCATCTGGCATTTTCTTCCGAAAAGACGATGCGATCCTCCCACCAGCCGAGGTAAAGATTAGCATAGCTGGGGGCCATTGGGCTCCCCATAGCTGTACCCCTCAGCTGGTGGAAGTTCCTCCTCTCAAAGAGGAATACATTCCTCTCCAAAATGAATCTCAGCAGATCTATAACAAACCGGTTATGTCCACCAAACTGTGTGCCTCTTGTGCTTAGGAAGGCCCCTACTGCCTCACATCCCTTGGCGTGGGGAATGGAGGAGTATAAGGCCTCAACGCCCAGACTCGCCAGGTAGGTTTTCTCGTCCAGCACAATTCCTTCAATTTGTGACAAAGGGTCTGAGTATCTATGAGGGACAGTGTCAAATGCTTTTGCAAAGTCCAAGAACACAATATCCACAGCAGCTCCTCCATCCAGGCATCTGCTCACCTCTTCATAGAAGCAGATCAGGTTAGTCTGACAACTTCTATTCTTAGTAAAGCCATGCTGGCTGTCACTTATTATACTATTTGATGTCACCTACTGCAGTATAAAGTCTTTTACTAACCCTTCCAATATTTTCCCCACAATGTTAAGCTTACAGGCCTGTAATTGCCTGGCAAAGTTCTAGAGCCCTTTTTATATATTGGCACCACATTTGCCTTGTGCCAGTCGCTTGGCATCACACCAGACATTGCGGAATCCCTGAAGATTTTAGACAGCGGTACAGCAATAACAGAACTGAGTTCTTTAAGAACTCTGTGGTGCAACCCATCTGGTCCAGGAACCTTGTACACATTGATTTTATTGAGCTTACATTGGATCATGTCTACATTCAACCAGTCTAGTATATTACAGGATGCATGACTCGCACTGGCACCACCCACATCAGAAGTTCTTTCTTCTATCGTATAAACGGAGCTAAAAAACCTATTAAGTATCTCCGCCTTCTCTTGGTTTCCAGTCACCGATGCCCCATTTTCAGAATACAGGGGTCCAACCTGGGATTTGTTTTGCCATCTTTAGCCACCTGTCTTTCATTTTGTATTTTGGCTGATTTGATTTCCTTTTTACAGATTTTGGTAAGTTTTTGTAAGTATTGAAAGCCTCAGGTGACCTGTCAGATTTATATTTTTTGAATGCCCTCTTTTTATCATTAATTGCCCTTTTAACTGTAGCTGTAAGCCAAGTGGGGTGTAAACTAGCCCGTCTATACTTGTTACCTATTGGAATAAATTTATAAGTATAATGACCCAGGATAGATTTGAATTTCTCCCATTTAACATTAGAATCATCATTTGACAGTATTTGATCCCAGTCTATATCCCGTAGTGCAGCCCTGAATTTCTGAAAATTAGTTTTCTTAAAATTCAAAGTTTTTGATTTTCCCACCTGTTTCTGCTTTTTACAGTTTAAGAGGTAAATAATTATATTATGATCACTGTTCCCAAGGGGTTCCCGGACACTGACATTTTGGACAATCTCCGCATTGTTAGAAATCATAAGGTTCAACAATGCGTCACCTCTTGTGGGATATTCTACAAGCTGCACCATAAAATTATCCTGCAGAAAGTTGATTAAATGTCTCCCCTTCACAGACGAAGAAGAGCCCTGACCCCAATTTATATTTGGAAAGTTAAAGTCTCCCATTATCACTACGGTCCCCTCCTGTGCAGCCCGCTCTATCTGTTTATATAGGTGACCCTCTATTTCCTTTGGGATGTTAGGGGGTCTATAAATTACACCAAAAATAATTTTCTCAAAGCTCTTCTGGCTTTGAATTTCAACCCACAAAGTTTCAGCCTCCTCACACTCTGAGACCACTGTCTCATTCACAATAGCTTTTAAGTCTCTTAAAAGCTAAACTTTATCTACCTAATATGTAAATTTTCCAGAGAGTCTACTAGGGCGTAGAGTAGCCCCTCCGGGCAGTGGAAGCGAAGGAAACTCCATACCCAAGTAGCCTCTGCGATTCCCCTGCACCTGCATATTCACAGCGCTGTTCACTGCAGTCCTCCACCATCAGGAGTTTGTATCATTCTGCTGCTGAAGCAGCCATCCATTTATCTCCAGTGTGAAGTAACTATACCAGGCTGTGAGCAATTCCTGTTGAACACTAACCAACCAGCCATCTTACTGCTGTTTTGGCTGTTGCTGGGTTCCGGATAAACGAACTGTAAGTTGAATGATTGACATTCTCTAGTGATCCCTGGGTAAGGCTGTTACCACCAAGGGCAACCCATTCACCACTACCAGGGATCCCTACACCTACATTGGGCTTGCCGCAGGGTGAAACATCTGATTCCTTCGCCCTATTCCTCCTTTTTTGTGCTACCACCTGCCAGAGAACTGCCAGGCTGTGGACGAGGGCTCTGTCCCCTGGTACCCAGCACCACAACCACAGACGAGTGCTAGGCCACGCTCCGCCACTCACTCCAGTACCTCAGGGATCCAGCTGCCCCCAAGCTAGAAAAAGGTTAGGCCCTGGGGGGATAGGAACCTACCATCACCTTAGTTCTGACTACAAATTGCTGTTAAAATCATATCTACTGATAGCAGTGAACAATACAGAAAGCTTTGCAAAAACATATCCCTAGTGTATGCCAAATCAGCTTCCAATGCAGCAATTAAGTTATGAAATCTGAATCGGGAGACATATAATTAGTGGATTGCTACAGTATATTACTCATTTGTTGAATGCCCCTATGACTTTGTTTAATTTATTTTTTTCCCTTTAACCCCAAGTTTGTTGCCTATTGAAATCTCTTACTGGCAGAGGGTTAATATGATCGGGAATAATTAATTTTAATTGGTTATGCTGTTCCTATTAGACCAACTACTTATTAACTCCTGAACTAGACATAAAAGGAAACCAGTGGTGATCCCTATACAAAAGGCCCAAGAGCTCTAGAGTAGCAAAAAACTTAAAGAAGTCCTGTCACCAGAATTTTACCCCTCACACCGGGGAGTATGAAACAGGCTCACGGGCTGAGCCCTCTTTATACACACCAGGTGTTTGCTTCAAAATGAAGCAAACACCCGTTGCTAACACCTGCGATCGGTGCTAGCACCAATCACGGGTGTTAACCCTTTGATCACCGCCAGCAAAGCTGTCGGCTGCATTAAAGAGCTGCCGCCACGTTGGCACCGCCATCTTGGCTTAGATCGTCACTGCCCGTGACATCATTGGGGAGAACTTCTATGGCAGTGGTGGTGAACCTATGGCACGGGTGCCAGAGGTGGCACTCAGAGCCCTTTCTGTGGGCACTCAGGCCATTGTCCCAATTTCACCAAACAGGACCAAATCCACCAAATCTTCCTGCAGTCCCAAGCAACTTAAAAGATTCTGCTCTCAAAGCTATTTGAACTACGAGAAAAGCGAGAAGGTCAGTGTACAGAACTGCATTGTCTTTGGAGGTCCTCCTGCTGGACCCACCATTCTTTCTGGAGAGAAGCTACAAAGATGGTCTGAATTTGCCCACCTTCTTTCAACTCTATTGGTGGCCTTAGGAGAGCCAATACAATTGAATGTTGTTGAAGAACAGGTAGCAATAAGTTACTGCTTGAAATTCCATGTTGGCACTCCATGCTAAATAAGTGGATTTTGGTTGTAGTTTGGGCACTCGGTCTCTAAAAGGTTAGCAATCACTGTCCTATGGGATCATCTACAATTAGGCTTACCAGCAGTAAATCTAGAGCAAATAGGTAGCCCAGCACATGCCCCTAGTAAATAAGTAAGCCACATGGTCCCAGAATATATGTATCTCAGTACATGCTCCCAGTATATATGTAGCTCAGAACATCCACCTGGTATATAGGTAGCCCAGCACATGCCTCCAGTATGTAGGTAGCCTAGCATATGCCTCCAGTATATATGTTTCGCAGCACATGCCTCCAGTATATATGTATCCCAGCATATGCATCCAGTATATAGGTAGCATAGCATATGTAGGTTAGCCGTAAGAAGCCCTCAGTATATAGGTAGGCCAGCACCTTCCCCCAGTATTTATGTATCCCAGCACATCTGTCAAGTATATAAGTAGCTCTGCACATGCTCCCAGTATATAGGTAACCCAGCACATACCCCCAGTATATACATAAGTCAGCACATGCCTGAACTATACAGTATAGGTAGCCCAGCACATGTCCCCATTATATAGGTAAGCCGGCACATGTCCCCATTATATAGACAAGCCCGCACATGCCCGCAATATAAAGGTAGATCAGCACATGCCCCATTATATAGATAAGCCAGCACATTCCCCTAGTATATAAGTAGCCCCTGTACATACCCTAAGTATATAAACAGCCCAGCACATGCCCTTGTATATAAGTAGCCCAGAACATGCCCCTGTATATAGGTAGCCCAGCACATGCAACTGTATATAGGTAAGCAAAGCACATGCCACTGATATATAGGAAGCCCAGCATATCCTCCAGTGTTTATAGGTTAGCCAGGACAGGTGCTTCTTCTTCTCCAGGATGTTGGCTGCATGTTGACACTACTGTCAGTGTCCTTTGTATGACACAGGTGGCTCTGAGGACACCTCTGTTTGGGTAACAGAGAGGACGAATGCAGGGGTAGCATTGCACTGCCTGTGTCCAGTAATCAGTGGTGTGTGCTTCTTAAAGAGGCATATACTGTTGATTACTATTGATGGCTGGGCCCAGCCCCTCAGGGTGCAAGGTGAGGTAAGTGCCCTACGCAACCCCCTACCATTCACAAAAGTTTAGTTGATTGTTAAGTGATGGTTATCATCTGTTTAATATGGTATTGACTAATGCACATTGGTGTGGCGTGTTGAGCACCACTCTTAATTTTCCCCCAGCCTCTTAGTATATCCGAGTTGCACTTGGTCAGTGGATTGAAATCTTCATAATGTCAGACCTAGCAGATGCATCCCAAACGTCATGTGTGACCGTAACCTCATAGTTTGTCATCTCCCTGGGATGTGGCTAGAGTGCTTAAAAATGCTGATCATGGCCTCAAAATTTACAGTAGCGTCCACTCCTGTACATAACCGCTTCACATGGCTTGTGTCCAGGTTCATTTGAGACATTTGCAACAAAAAGAAGTTAAAAATAAAAGACAAGAAAATTGAATTGAACAAGAAAATAGACAAGGCACAGAAAAGACCTACCGAAATTCTAAATTATACACCAAAAATATATGTCCCCCATGGACTCCTTGGAGAATCCCTCTTTATGCATTGTTTGTAGGATGGATTCTAGCTCTTATGCAATTTTGCTGGTGATATATATTAGAGCAAATATGACCATATATCTCAGATTTCAAGTCACTGATAGTTGGCATAAAGAAATGGAAAACCTGATACCAGCAAGGGTCAAGGTTGGCTGAGCACCATTGGAGATATATACGGTAGATCAATGCCAGTAGGTATGCTGTCTGGCTTGGCATCATGGGAGCCATATATAATAATAAAGTAATCAGCAGTGGTAGGTTTGATGTCTGGCTGAGGTCCATGGGAGTCATAGATCAGCACCATCAGATGTTTATGCTTGTCCCACCTCATGAGAAGCGTAAATTTATTTTACAGATATACTGTAAATCATGAAAAATGTGCCAACTATAGTGGCAACTATTAAAGATAATGATTGTATTAATAGTTATGATTAATTTTAACAGAAAGTTGTAAATGAGCTGAAAGCATTATGAGAGACACATAGTTCTACAGTATCTGGAGTAAAGATTGAACTCTAGCTAAGGGCGTTAGGATTTCCAGGTATATTATTGAATATAAAAGCATGTATATGTTGAAAGATCTACTAACACTATGCCTTAAGCTTTAGAGATCAAAAATTACAAGTCAGTAATATGCATCTCATTGATAGTTGCTCACCTTTATCCTCTGAAGTTTTGTCCTCCACGCAATAAATCTTTAGAAAGGAGAAAGCAAAGACATTACTTGAGACATTGGTTTCTTTGAAGATAATTTATTGATTCTTTCAAGATGATAGATAGAGGGTTAAAAGTGGACCTAGCTGTGCTGCATCGGATGGAAGAATTAACTGCTGCCAAGCATAATATCAGTACCGACAACACAACCATTTGGGGCCCCTGGCTCACTTTTAGACAATCACCTGAGTTCAATACTTTTACGTAAAAACGCTCCTTCATTCCATTTATATCTGGATTGCTCTAGCTGATGACTGATTTTACCCCTTACCCCTCCCTCCCTCTTCTTTTTGTACTTTATATTAACTTATCCATTGCTAACAACCTTGGAATTGTTAATATAAACTATTTGGTACATACATATATGACTCACCATTGACCTCATTACGTCTGTGATGTTCTGGCAAACTGATAGTTATTGAGGTCCTTGCTCTAATATATATATACATCTATATATATTTATATAATTATATATATATATATATACACTCACCGGCCACTTTATTAGGTACACCATGCTAGTAACTGGTTAGACCCCCTTTTGCCTTCAGAACGGCCTCAATTCTTCGTGGCATAGATTCAACAAGGTGCTGGAAGCATTCCTCAGAGATTTTGGTCCATATTGACATGATGGCATCACACAGTTGCCGCAGATTTGTCAGCTGCACATCCATGATGCGAATCTCCCATTCCACCACATCCCAAAGATGCTCTATTGGATTGAGATCTGATGACTGTGGAGGCCATTTGAGTACAGTGAACTCATTGTCAAGTTCAAGAAACCAGTCTGAGATGATTCCAGCTTTATGACATGGCGCATTATCCTGCTGAAAGTAGCCATCAGATGTTGGGTACATTGTGGTCATAAAGGGACGGACATGGTCAGCAACAATACTCAGGTAGGCTGTGGCATTGCAATGATGTTCAATTGGTACCAAGGGGCCCAAAGAGTGCCAAGAAAATATTCCCCACACCATGACACCACCAGCCTGAACCGTTGATACAAGGCAGGATGGATCCATGCTTTCATGTTGTTGACGCCAAATTCTGACCCTACCATCCGAATGTAGCAGCAGAAATTGAGACTCATCAGACCAGGCAACGTTTTTCCAATCTTCTACTGTCCAATTTCAATGAGCTTGTGCAAATTGTAGCCTCAGTTTCCTGTTCTTAGCTGAAATCCCTTAAAGTGTGCACAGTAACAATAAAATTATAGCAGAATAATCAAATCAAGCCATGTCAGTGCTATGGCAAAATTCAGAAATGCAAGGACATGGAAGAACACTAGGAGAAAAGTGGTGGAGACTTCCCTAGGGAGGGTGCATGGTTCCCTAAGGAGAAGGGAGGGGGGTGCGTTGACCCCTCCCCTTCTCCATCTCCAGCCGAATGCTTCGCCTGGGTTCCGCCCCAGACAAGCATTTGTTCTTGTGAAAGGGGCCTTAATGTCTAAATGCCAATATAAATGTTAGTCTATTGGTAGTGGTGTCTTCCAGGTGGATTGTTGGCGCCAATAACTCCGTTTAGTAGTATAAGTATATAATTTGTTTTATTCATAAGCTATGTAAAACGCGTTTCGAGCCTGTGCTAGGCTCTTCATCAGTTACATATAGCTTCAGAGTTGCGGGGAAACATGAGGTTGATAAGGTGTAATTTTTGGCGCGAGATGCAGATGCTCTGACGTCAAAGGTGTAAACATAAACATTGTTGTAGTAGAGTTCATTCATAAAATTCATTCATAAAATTTTTCCATAAAATTTTCAACCTATTAAAAGCTTATGTAGCTGCATGTGAAATACTTCCGGTCCTATACACATCTATAAAAAAACATTATTTCATATACGAAGTTTATATTTAAAAGAGGGGAAAAAAGAAGGGAATTTATAAGATACAATAAATTCTAAAACAACAAAATACAATCAATGTGATTGTTTAAACTGCCTGTGTTTGCGATCAGTAGTTTCGCCTCTGTGTCGGATCTGTCTTGTACATCTCCGTTCCGTGCGGTCCAGCTACGGAAGCCTGGAAGGGTCAGAATGGAACAGGCGTGAAGTGTCGCGGTGGGGATTAGGTTGTATTGCGGATTATATGGGTTGATGAGAGGGAGTTCTTAGGTGAGTATTGTTTCTGTGACTTCATTGAGGCCGGCCAGTTTTTAGGGTTTTTAAACGGTATATTTCTCTCTTTTTAGTACTCCGAACCTATTGTTGACATCGTGACTGATGTGGTCAATAGGCATGATTGAAATTTTCCCTTCTCCCTTGTGTTTAAGTGTGCAATGTTTTGATAGCCCGTGGGTAAGGATTTTGTGTTTAATATTATATCGGTGTTGGTTCACTCGACAATGTAGTACTTGGGTAGTCCTTGGCATTCAATGAGATAAATGATGTATTGGCTTTGAGATTGAAAGTTTCCATCGTATTATTCGATCTGAAGATGTCAGAAGTCTTGATGATTCTGCAACAAAGGCATTGGGGTTTTATAAAATTCCCTTCTTTTTTCCCCCTCTTTTAAATATAAACTTTCGTATATGAAATAATGTTTTTTTATAGATGTGTATAGGACCGGAAGTATTTCACATGCAGCTACATAAGCTTTTAATAGGTTGAAAATTTATGGAAAAATTTTATGCATTAATTTTGAATGAACTCTACTACTACATGTTTTATGTTAACACCTTTGACTCAGAGCATCTGCATCTCGCGCCAAAAATTACACCTTATAAACCTCATGTTTCCCCACAACTCTGAAGCTATATGTAACTGTGGAGCCTAGCACCGCTCAAAACGCGTTTTACATAGTTCATGAATAAAACAAATTATATACTTATTCTACTAAACGGAGTTATTGGCGCCAACAATCCACCTGGAAGACACCACTACCAATAGATAGACCGAACAGGGAGAAAAAGCTCTACCTCGATACCCAGGACGCCGCTGAAACAACTCAACTATTAACGGTGCTCAAACGTGTTGTACCAATCGTACAACCCAGAAAGGTGAGCATTATTCAAACACCTTGTTTCACTGTAAAACGTTTTTTACACATGTGGCGCCCCTATCACCTCATCTCTTTCTTGTCTATATCTGATTGCATGTTCGTCGAGGTCTAATCCCACGTCCAAGGAGAGTAAACCGGAGCAGCCTAAAAGAAGAAGCACCTACAATGGATTACTAACAACCGCAAAGAAATCAGACGCTTGGAGGTAGAAAGGAGCATAGGAGGACCCAAGAGAAAGGACAAAAATACAAACCCGGATACGTCATTTTCTGTAACAGAAACCAAAAAATGAACGATATGTTCAAAGAACTAGAAGATAATATGAGAAACAACTTATCATGAACTTGACATCATGTTCTTAGAAATTTAATGAATGAGAACATAGCACCGAGAGGACTTAGACTAAATATACCGTGCACTTTTCCTACAGACCAAACTTACATAGAAATATGGGAAAAAACACTTGACAAATGTTCCAACATGCTTATACAAACCATCTGTGAAAAAAAACACTCTCTATATTAAAACTAGAGAAACAACCCTTTTCCTACAACACCAACTAACCATTTTTGACACACATGACAACTTCACTCATATATGCCAAAACATTGCAAACAGGATACAAAGAATCGAACAAGAAATCATCAATAAAGAAACCCAAAAACTCAATAGGGCCAGAGAAGATAAAAGTGGGAACAATTATAGATATAAACCCAAAACCATATAGGTGGAGGAAACCAAAGGGGAATCGAACAAAGACAATAAAACCCCCATACCGGTCCTTCTTGTGCCGGCAACCATACACAATAAACAAAAACCCACACTAAAACCTGAGAATACAAATCAAATCTCTAAAAAACCTTTGGACCCAGAAAAGACTCTTACAAGTGACACTAAACACGCACAAAGCCCCGAACTTAACCAAGCCCCCCAAAACAAAATCCCCATCCCCACTCCAAATCAGATACCGATCGATGCACCGTCCCAACAAACCCCAGTAGATTACCATCAGACACCAGGACTTCTTAAAAAAAATCAAGAACATCGAGAAGAATGCAGAATTTAACAGAAAATGCGACGCAGCCCTCAATAGGAGATACACCTTATCACAAACCCATCCGCAAAAATAAAGAATATGCAAGTAGAACTAGAAAGCACGCAAGTAGAACTAGAAACCCTAGCTAATCTCACTATACATCCAGAGAAAACTCAGTCATCCTGGACCACTCCTTAGCAGCCTCTAGTATCAGTCCCCTCTTAGAACCTCTAACTACCTACACCCCACAGGACCAACCAGAAAATACAAAACAACAGTCATTTACCATCAACCATAATAAAGAAGATTTTTTTGCACCACCCCACACTAACACATAAAATGTGAAACACTAACATAAGTACAAAAAGAAAACACACAGAAGGGAAATGGGGAGGCAAAAAGAGAAAAGAAAATGCCCACAGAGAATCCAAACAACCAACAAAAATCTTCAACCTCTCCTCATATAAATTAAATGCCTATGAGACATCAGTCTTAGAAAAAGGACTATCCTTTTGCCCCACTAATAACATGAATTGTTGACACTTTTTTAGATTTTGAAAACTGTATAAGGAAACTTACTATCAAAAGACATTTTGCGATTCTATCACTACCCAGTAAAAATGAACAAAACAGCACCACAGACCCATATTTACATATGGATGTCCAACCCCCAGTTCATTCTACCCAATCCAAAATCAAGACCTCACAGGAACTCAAATTAATAACAAAAAAAACAACAACCACCCGCCAATAACCTCACTAAAGAGAAAAACAGCCCTCAAACAACTATCTCAAATATGAACATTGTTTTCAGATCGGCAGACAAAGAGGAGGTACGGTTAATACTAAATTTTAACAGACTATGAAACAGAAGCAGAACGCATCCTGTCCGACGCTACCTACACAATGAAATTACAGGTAACCCGTTTCCACAACTTGAAAGAAATTCAGGAATTTATAAAGGAACATGCTAAAATAGGTCTCCTCACAAAAAAAAAGTTCCTATTAATAGAGAACCCCCAGCAAACCTTACTTTTATTTCTGCCCAAAATACATAAAAGCCTTACATCCCCCCCCCCGGCCGTCCTATTACATCCAACACTAACTGTGTTACAAGCAACCTATCACATTATATTGATCTGTTTTTACGAAATGTTACAGAAATGGCAGTTACCTAAGAAATCTTCCCACTTAATTACATTCTCAAAGAATAACTGGAGAGAAGACTACATTCTGGCCACCTAGATGTACAGCACTATATACAACATCGACCATACCATTGGGCTAACATGCATTGAACCATTCTCCAACAAGATCCCAATATACTAGAAATTCAAAAACAATTTATAATAGAGGGCCTCTCTTTCATACTCAAAAATTATTATTTTACCCATGGCAAACGGACGTTTCATCAACAGAAAGGAACAGCTATGGGCACAAAAGTCGCACCTCCTATGCGAACTTATTTATGCACAGATTTGAAAATTTTCATTACACCACAAATAACACCTGGAAAACTCCAGCTATATAAAGATTCATTGACGATCTGTTTATTACATGGCATGGAGATTACCTCTCCCTTCACCAATTTTGCACAAAAAAATAATATATATCTGGGGCCTCAATTCACTCTAAACCATAGCACACAGCAAGTTGAATTCCTGGACCTTATAATAGGCCATGACGACAAAAAATTTACTACAAAACGTTCTTCAAGAATGTGATGTAAATAGCTATCTGGATGACACTAGCACCATCATCAAAAAATGGCTTCGAAATATCCCTTACAGCCAGTTTAGGCGTATACTTAGAAACTGTTCCGACACACAAATCTTTAAAGATCAATGCCTGATCCTAGAAAAAAGGTTCAAAAAGAAAGAAAGTACCCTAAGGCAATTGTTAGAGCCGCAGTGAAACAGCAAGCCAAATCAACACAAATAGAAAGTCTTCAACCAAAAGACCCAAGCAAACAGAAAACACAGAAACAAAAAACATTGAAATTCATCACGACATATATTCAGGACAGCCAAAAAATTTTAAATATCCTTAAGAATCATTGGAAGATTATAAAATCCGATCCACTGTTAACTAAAATAGTTCCAGACGATATAGCTTGCATCTATAAAGGGCCCCTACAATAAAAATTTGCTGGCCCAAGCATTCCCAAACAATATAGACATCGGACGAAACCTTTGTTGAAGAATCATCAGACTTCTGACACCTTCAGATCGAATAATACAATGGAAACTTTCAATCTCAAAGCCCAATTAAATTGTACTAGCCAATACGTCATTTATCTCATTCAATGCCAATGCGGCTTGCAGTACGTCGGAAGGACTACCCAAGTACTACATTGTCGAGTGAACCAACACCGATATAATATTAAACACAAAATCCTTACCCACGGTCTATCAAAACATTGCACACTTAAACACAAGGGAGAAGGGAAAATTTCAATCATGCCTATTGACCACATCAGTTACGATGTCAACAATAGGTTCGGAGTACTAAAAAAGAGAGAAATATACTGGATGTACCGTTTAAAAACCCTAACACCGGCCGGCCTCAATGAAGTCACAGAAACAATACTCACCTAAGAACTCCCTCTCATCAACCATATAATCCGCAATACAACCTAATCCCCACCGCGACACTTCGCGCCTGTTTCCTTCGACCCTCCAGGCTTCCGTAGCTGGACCGCACGGAACAGAGATGTACAAGACAGATCCGCACAAGAGGCGAAACCTACTGCGCCAAACACAGGCGCATTTTAAACAATCACATTGATTGTATTTTGTTTTTTATAATTTATTGTATCT
The DNA here is from genome assembly GCA_019512145.1 of Engystomops pustulosus. NCBI lineage: Eukaryota > Metazoa > Chordata > Amphibia > Anura > Leptodactylidae > Engystomops > Engystomops pustulosus. Next base: position 92,959,379 of record CM033647.1, on the reverse strand, counting down.
TATAAAATTCCCTTCTTTTTCCCCCCTCTTTTAAATATAAACTTTCGTATATGAATATGTTTTTTTTATAGATGTGTATAGACCGAAGTATTTCACATGCAGCTAGGGAGAAAACGCTCTACCTCGATAACCAAGATTGGCCCCCGAAACAACTCAACTATTAACGGTGCTCAAACGTGTTGTACCGATCGTACAACCCAGAAGGTGAGCATATTCCAAACACCTTGTTTCACTGTAAACGTTTTTTACACATGGCGCCCGTATCACCTTTTCTTGTCTATATCTAATATAAATTGTAGGCTACAACCACGCAAATGTTGTTTCTCTGTGTGCTATGAATATGTTAGCTTACGACATTCTTTAATTTGAATGGCATATGAACATTTTTCAGAAGTGTGGCGGCTCTAAAACTCAGAGCAGCTCCAAAATTCCTACTGGTTTTGCAGCTCCGCCTTTCCCCAAGAAGTCTATGAGAACATGAAGAATACAGATGTCACACTGGTGTTACCCGTGTGTTGTCATATTTGTGGAGCAGTTGCTAGGTAACACATCATATGAACTTTCAAGAGCAATATCTTGGCCAGCCTACCGCTTTTTTGGGGATCTGCAAAAACCGAAGATGTATAGAGTACTGTAAAAATAACGTGGATCCAATGTTAAGCCTATAAAAGCACACTGCTTTACATTAGGGTCTTTCAGCAGACAATATGACTTGTCTCCCGACAAAAAGGATCCATTTATGGCCACAACAGAGAAGTATATGGGGAACTGACACTGCAGCCAAAGATGATGTGGATCCAGTACTCTTTTGGTTACTAAGACACTGTAAGTAATTCCTTATATACCAGAAAAAATATAGAGAAAAAAAAAATGGATCATCCTTTGTAGTCATAAAATTTATATTATTTTCCCAGAGGGAGGTATCAGGAGACAGTGCAAAAACTGATAATCTGACTCATCCAATTAGATCTTTCTTCATGGAGCTCTCGGTTACATGAAGGTGATAACTCACCACTTTGTATGACAATAAAACGAGACAATAATATAACCTTGTTTGTGGGTTACAGACAGGCAGCATACAAACAAATAAATGAGAATAGAAGCAGCTGTGCCATGCAAATAAGAGTTCTCAGTTTTCATAAAACCTAAAAAGATAAAACAAGCGTGATAGGATGTGCATATGTACAAGTACCCTTAAAAAACCAGAATGGACACCATTTATTTTGATGCAATCTGCTTTTAAACTGGATATACTCACTCTATGGGCATCTGATGGGTGCATAAGGTGCCCATAGGTCATCGGTTGTGTCTAGCTTTATCACAAATCTGCTGGCCCATCTTACTGATTTATATATGTGCCATCTTTTTTATTCACAGCAGGGAAAAACATACCCGTCATTCATACACTCGGCAAACAGTATCATTCTTGCTGATCCTGCCAATCAGATCACACTTCCCCAAGCAAGCTGTGCAAAAAATGTGCAAATAATATGGTAAATCCAATGTAAATCAAAAATTAGATATCTAAAAACCAAGTAAGCATATCAAAGATATGGTTTGAATTAAAAACTATTTATTATATAATCTATGATTGGTGCATCTGCAACATCCCCACCGGGGCCTAGCCTGTTCTTGGGCCTGGACCCAGAATACCGAGTGGCTGGCGGTTGTGGCCACAGTGTTTGGTATGGGATCGGAGGGCTGTCCCACAGAAGGGCTCTTTGAGGATGCATTACATATAGAGATTTGCCATTGATGTTAACACATTGATGTTAACAACAAAACAAATTGTTAACACATGCTATGGTGAGTTTATTATTTAATATTCTATTGCATTTACAAAACATGATCCTTAACGTCGTGTTAACATTGTATTTTGTAGACGCGAGTGTTAAAAGCAATGTAATTAGGCTAATTTCCTCTTTTCATCTCTTGTATTTCATTTCAAAATGCAATGTATTTGGAAAGAGCTATTGCTTAACATGAAGATTGGGGCCAATGATTCTAAAAGAAATAGAACAGAAAAAAATCAACTGGAAATTCAGGGTTTGGAGAGTATATATTCCAAAAATGATGATTCTATAATGGGGTAATTTACTATATTAGTTCCTCCCTGGGGTCACTAGGACTAGCAGGGCCCCATAGCAAGCTTCTGAATGGGGCTCACATTCCTGCCTTCTAGGATGTTATGAGGTACAGAACTTTAGGTGCAATTTTTCTCATTTTCATGAAATTGCCAAAACTCCACTTTGAGGGGACAACTCATTTTCAAGATTTATAAAGGCCTAAATAATAGTAAAACCCCCATAAATTACCCCTCTATAGAAACTACACCCCTCATTGTATGCAGAACAACTTCTATTAAGTCTATTAACTAGAGATGAGCGAACATGCTCGTCCGAGCTTGATGCTCGTTCTCGCCCGCTCGAGAAAATGGCAGCTCCCGCCGTTTTGCTTTTTGGCGGCCAGAAACAGAGCCAATCACAAGCCAGGAACTCTGCACTCCACCCAAGCATGACTGGGTAACCCTTACACGTCGATAGCAGTGGTTGGCTGGCCAGATCAGGTGACCCTAGGATAGACTAGCCGCTGCCCGTGCTGCTCGGATCATTCGTGTCTGGATGCCGCTAGGGAGAGAGTGCTGCGGTCAGGGTCAGAGGAGAAGCGTTTAGTAGGCCTGTTTCTATTAGAATGTGTTAGGCAGGAGTGATTTCCAAGAACCCAACAGCCCTTCTAGGGCTACAAAAAACGTTCTACTTTTTTTTTTTTTTATTTGCATCTAGTACCATTTTGTGAGAATTAGCAGGGGGACTTGCTACCCCGTTGTGTTTTAGTCTTAGTGGCACACATATCCACCTCAAACCCAAAGTGGGAAAATTTAGTAGGGGTTGATTTCAATTAGGCACAGTCTGCCATTTGTCCTTTTTTTATTTACGTTTATTTTGTTTAATACTCAGCGTCATCTCATCTGGCATAGTAGGGTGCTTTCATACTTTGGCCTAAGAAAATAGCCATAGGAGAATGCCAAACGCTTAAAGGGGCCCAAAGAGTGCCAAGAAAATATTCCCCACACCATGACACCACCACCACCAGCCTGAACCGTTGATACAAGGCAGGATGGATCCATGCTTTCATGTTGTTGACGCCAAATTCTGACCCTACCATCCGAATGTCGCAGCAGAAATTGAGACTCATCAGACCAGGCAACGTTTTTCCAATCTTCTACTGTCCAATTTCAATGAGCTTGTGCAAATTGTAGCCTCAGTTTCCTGTTCTTAGCTGAAAGGAGTGGCACCCGGTGTGGTCTTCTGATGCTGTAGCCCATCTGCCTCAAAGTTCGATGTACTGTGCGTTCAGAGATGCTCTTCTGCCTACCTTGGTTGTAACGGGTGGTGATTTGAGTCACTGTTGCCTTTCTATCAGCTCGAACCAGTCTGCCCATTCTCCTCTGACCTCTGGCATCAAAAAGCCATTCCCGCCCACAGAACTGCCGCTCACTGGATGTTTTTTCTTTTTCGGACCATTCTCTTTAAACCCTAGAGATGGTTGTGCGTGAAAATCCCAGTAGATCAGCAGTTTCTGAAATACTCAGACCAGCCCTTCCGACACCAACAACCATGCCACGTTCAAAGGCACTCAAATCACCTTTCTTCCCCATACTGATGCTCGGTTTGAACTGCAGGAGATTGTCTTGACCATGTCTACATGCCTAAATGCACTGAGTAGCCACCATGTGATTGGCTGATTAGAAATTAAGTGTTAATGAGCAGTTGGACAGGTGTACCTAATAAAGTGGCCGGTGAGTGTATTTCCATATAACAAAATATCCATGGTTGTGTAGGGATTAAGCGCCGAATTGTGCCACTAAATACCCACATATATCTGAGACAATGTAGGTTGCTAGCTGCAGTGGCGTTGGATCCCCGCGTTGGAGGGTGTGAGAATGATATATGCTCCATCTCCCACCGTGGTATCTTACCACCTCTTTGGGATGTGATTATACTCACTAAATATCCCGATTGCCCGCATTCTTATGTGTTTAAACCATCTTTCATTAGGTGATGCATCACCATAGTGGGCACCTAGTGCTAACTACCATAAATCACCTTGAATATGTGTATACCGCATAGAGATTTATATTACTATGTTGTATCTTGTTGCCGTGGTAATGAGGGCGGTCTCCTTACTTTAGTAAGCTTACAACCCTTGAAGTTGTTGTCACAGGTCATTTGATGTCTATTTTTTGCCTTGGTGCACACTGCATCGAGGGCTTGGTAGCCCTTTTCCAAGATGGCTTTTCGTCAGCCTATGTTTTGCTATATATATTCAATGTGGGTCACTTGTTAGTTGCTTGGTAAAGGTGTTACACACCGAAACGTAGTCATTTGTTCAATAAAATTCACCTTTCATTATGAAATTGGAACCACGGAGTGCTGCCTGATTTTTACCTTATTTATCTCCAATAGGATTAAGCCAGAACCTTTGGGGGCGCTGCACCCCTCCTTATTAGGAGACATGCTTCAAAAGTACTGACGTACTTTATAATCAGCTTTATCCATTAGTTCCTTGCAGGGCAGCCATGCCAATTAACTCCTCTGTGCCACAGTCTTTTTGCTTGAAGAAATGTGGGACATTCGGCGGATAGGTAATAATTTGCAGTTAACAAAGTAGTATTTTAATATTAATTTATCAATGAAAACTATGGTAATTAACATAGTTTATTTTTTGTAGCACACCTTTCTATCCTAAATTCCTTCCGTATTCTGCAAATCCTAAATGATCTTTTATAGTTAGGCTGCCACATTGGCTTGCAAACAGCCCCTCTCAGTGACATCACAGGCCAGAGAGTGGAAGTGAACCTCTCTTGTCAGTTTGCGTGGGGATTCCACATTGCTTGGAAGGACTTTCTGGATAATCTTGGTGTGAATAACTGCTGGTATACATTATTAAAGAGGTATTCCAGGAATCACATAATTCATATACAAGTGGGCACTCAAAATATAAGCTAATGTGTAATTAGTTGTTATTTAAAATTTTGCTCCCCTTAGCAGAAAATGCTGATGACATGCACTGTAATGAAGAATTAAAATGCTACCGGCCCTTTAATCAGTCCGTTAATTTCCTCCGTGCGGTCCGTTGCAGGACAGAAGATGGCCGCTGGTCACATGTCCACATCACATGTCCTGCACCTGCCTGGGCAGGGTCATGTGATCACCACTATGTGTGGCTGTAGTCGGTTGGTTGCAGTGCATCCAGTATGGTCAGTGTTGTGGTGATGGCAGTTACACATCATTACTATGGTAACAGAGCAAGAAAACCTGTTAGATCATCACTGTTAGCAGAGCATATAAGTGGTAGGAGGAGTTACTGGGACTAAAGGCTCTTGGGACTTGTAGTTTGCAGTGGCGGCCATCTTAGTGATAACTCCACCTACTTTAGAGAGGCCATAAATTTTGTAAATCATAAAATCATATTATTTTAGCTCCGTTTTGTGACTAATGACATTGAGTATTGTTGTATTCATTTATTTATATCATCATGGGTTTTTGTGTCAGACGTTCATATTCCCAGAATACCCCTTTAAGGCTATTAGTTTTTCCCCCTTTTATTTTATAACTGTTTTGTATTTGTATTGTTTGTGTATTCACTGTAACTATTTTTTTTATATTTTTTCAATATTATTATTTTCAATGACTGCACTGTACATCCATGTATTAAATCTTTTATAAATACACCATCTTGGATAGGTGGATGGGGTCATGTGATAAATTGTGAGGCTCCTTAGAGTAAGTGCACCACATGACTTGACCAGAGAGTGGGGGTATGTAGTTGTATTTGTAGTTGTATTTTTCTAAGGGAGTCTGTATTTTGAGCTTTCCTTTATCTTTCTCCATGGAAAATTGATATACTTTTTCTACTACTTTGCTAGCTGCAGTAGTGCCAGTATTTTCTTGGAGTCCAATATCCAAGTATATAAAAACCCCTCCAATCTAACAGTTTGCTATTCGCATTACCAGTGTCCCTATTTGAAAGAGGGGCCTTCGGGCCCCCTCAGGCACAAGTCCTCCTTTATTTTTAATGCGTGCAACTAATCGACTTGCTGTAGTAAACCTTTTATTGTTCACATTGTTTTTATTGGTCTTTCTGGGAACCTACAGAAATAAATGTGACAATTACTGTAGTCCTATAATTTATGTAGCTGTACATAGCATTGCCCTGCTGTAAAACATGATTGCTTTGTAATCCATTAATATATATATATATGTTGACAGTACTCCCAGTACTGGGCTGTAAAATGACTTTGGTAACAGGGGTATTAAATTAATATATTTTACAGGAAAGTTGCATGTCAGTGCGATTCCTAGCAACTAGAGATATTTTAGTGTTTAATATGTAACACCACTGCTACATACCGTATACCTTTGGGACATCATTTTTATTATTTATTATTCTGTATATCAGAAGGATGAAGCTGCTCTATACCCTACTGCATTATAACATATTTATCAGCTTCATAATGAAAATTGAACTTTATGAAAGTAAATTGATGGATTTAATGTGTTTCCTATGCATAATGTCTATTGTGAGGATTCCTGCACTTAGTGTTATTGTATGATACTTTGCAGCATACTAAGTAATTATCTAGTGAGATCACATGAAATATGCAGGTGACCTTCTCGAAACCGTCACCACAATATCAAAACATCCCAAAGGTATAGCCAAATGAAAGCCCCTGCATCACACACTGCACCTCACCCTTGTGCAGACTCACTGGTTTACCAGGCTATAGAGGAGCTTTTGGGCATCCATTATTCAATACTTTTCAGCTAGTCAATAATGGAACTGAGGTGAAATTTCCCAGGCAGCCCACCATCCATATAAATGTCTTTTTTCTAGGATTCTAAGCCACTGGTGGTATAGTGGCGTCATGTCTGGAAGTAGGTATATACTCACTTCTTCACCAGCTTTGTGTCTCCTATTCTGCTCCATTTTCAGGTGGTTCTCTGCATAAACTCTTTCAACTGCTCTTCTGCAAAAGGAAGCCATTCACAATCAAGGTCACAATTTTACAACATTCAGAATTGCTTCTCTTTGTCAGTGCTTTCAATACTTTTATTTTATCATCACTTTTATTGAAATTGTAGTTACTGTATAAGGAAGTATGTATTGAAAAACATGCAGTTACGTAGAGATTAGGAAATTACATTCCTGGTGCTGATGAAATAGTAGGATGTATAAAGGAGTACTCTTAGTCACAATATCAACATAGAAGGACAGATGGCATGTAATGTTTTGTTTCTATTGTTGTGCTCTATTATAGCAACAAAACAGCAAATATAATGTTTAATGTGATGGACACTAACAGACCTCAAAATATTCTATGGACTATAATGGGGTTTCAATTCCTGCTTAGAAAACTTTTTCTTCCAAACCTTCATCAACTTAAAGGTACACTTTAATCAGATTTTACCCCATTATTCTCACAGTAGTCGATATAGTCATAGTTCCCCATCAATAGCTAGTATAGTAACAGTGTTCCCAGAAACCAATACAGTCATAGTGCCCACACAGTAGCCAATATTGTAACAGTGCCACCACAGTAGCCAATATAGTGACAATGACCCCACAGCAGCCAAAATAGTCCCAGTGTCCTCACAGTAGCCAATATATTAACAATGCTTCAATTTTAGCCAATATAGGAACAGTAACCCCCAGGGCAGATAATACTTACAGCAGGGCCCCTCTGTAGCCAATAGTTACAGGCCCTATTTGTAGACAATACTCACAGGGTCTCCATTGTAGCTAATAACTATCAGGCCCCAACTTAGCCAATAGTGAGGGTCCCCCACATAGCTCTTCTCCAGCCTGTAACCCCACCCACACCCCCTGTACAGTAGAGGCAAAAAAATTAAATACTGTAGTACTGCAGTATATTGTATTAGTGATCAGACCCCCAGGGTTAAAGTACCCTAGGGGGTTTAGAAAGAGGGTAAAGAATTTTTTTTTAAGTTAAAGATCTATTAAAACAAAAATGTTGCAAATACATTTTTGTCAATTTCACCAAAAATTTTTTTTTTTCCCCCCAGCTTTCCAGTGCATGGCAAGTAATATAAAATGCTACCACTAGTAAATCAAATTCATTATGAAGAAAACAAGCCCTCATACAGCTTCACACATGAAAAAAATAAATATGTTATGGTTTTTTGAAGGTGTGGAGCAAAAAACTGAAAACAGTTAAAGTCCATTGATGGAAATGGGTTAAATACATCATACATACATCATATACACACATACATATAGTATATATAGCACCCTGTACAATATATCAAGAAGCCTCTTGATGCACGAGCGCAAACATATGATAAATAGTTTACGAGTGGGAGGCTGGTCAGCCCAGCAATAACATAATCCTGAATTTCCCATTAGTGCTTGAGTCCTTTTCCCTCCCTGTATAGGGAGCTTTCTGATGAAGTATCTAGGCCGAGCCAAAAGCTACTATGTACTGTTCCTAGAACAATCCAAAGGTTCTTGTACAACTTCCCCTTTGAACCCCAGAAAGATATGACGGAGAGGACTAAGTTTATTCTGGCACCCAAAATACACTCACTGTATGTCATAAAGCCATGTCACTGAGGCTACAATTTGCACAAGCTCATCGAAATTGGACAGTAAAAGATTGGAAAAACGTTGCCTGGTCTGATGAGTCTCGATTTCTGCTGGCGTCAACAACATGAAAGCATGGATCCATCCTGCCTTGTATCAACGGTTCAGGCTGGTGGTGGTGTCATGGTGTGGGGAATATTTTCTTGGCACTCTTTGGGCCCCTTGGTACCAATTGAGTATCGTTGCAACACCACAGCCTACCTGAGTATTGTTGCTGACCATGTCCGTCCCTTTATGACCGCAATGTACCCAACATCTGATGGCTACTTTCAGCAGGATAATGCGCCATGTCATAAAGCTGGAATCATCTCAGACTGGTTTCTTGAACATGACAATGAGTTCACTGTACTCAAATGGCCTCCACAGTCACCAGATCTCAATCCAATAGAGCATCTTTGGGATGTGGTGGAACGGGAGATTCGCATCATGGATGAGCAGCCGACAAATCTGCGGCAACTATGTGATGCCATCATGTCAATATATACCAAAATCTCTGAGGAATGCTTCCAGCACCTTGTTGAATCTATGCCACGAAGAATTGAGGCAGTTCTGAAGGCAAAAGGGGGTCCAACCCGTTACTAGCATGGTGTACCTAATAAAGTGGCCGGTGAGTGTACTTAAGTCCAATGCACACCTGGTGAATTTCTCTCACACTTTCAGCTCTTCCCACCACTCCTCCCCCTCTTTCACAATGAAAAATTGATGTTCAGCAACTTCCAATGTGGGTAAAAGTAATTTCTTTATTATTAAAACTTACGAGCATCAAGAAGTCCTTGTGGCACAATAAAAAAATATTTCAGTCCTTTCAGGCTTTAATCATAATGACTCCTCACCTCCTGTTACAGGTATGGTTTGTGGGTGTGACCCCCATTAGCATGTTACACCTACATTCCAGCAAGTTCTAGGAAAAACTGAAAAGTACTAAAAAGTTGCAGTTTTTAGTTAAAGGAATAAAAAGAACACAAATGTGCCATTGTTCTTACTGATAAAACACAGTAATACTAAATGTATAGGACATTTTTAATGTCCTACATTTGCACAGCAAAAACCTTTTAGAGCATAAAACATTTTGCCTCAGGGCTTGTTTTTTGATAAAAGAACTGTAGCTTTCTAAAACTTCAGGGTCTATTGGGTTAAACACTCAGAATCTTACATTTTCTGATCCTGGGTTTGTGCGCTGGTGTTCAGCTGGGAATCAATACCCAATTGCCTGCAATCGTCTTCTAAAGTGCTGCCATAAAAAGGATTCACCTAAGAAGGACAGCCTTCAATGTCCCAATATTGTAATCATAACAATAAAACAGATCACCAGTATGAGCACAATTTCTCATGTGGTAATTTTTATCATCAAGAGAGAACATGCGAAACATAGATGGGACTATTTTTCAATATACATCTGTTTTTTCCATCAAAAAACTGCTTAAAAAAACCTAACAAAAGAAGTCATTTAGACTGAGTGCACATTCTAGAAATGTTGGAGGATGCTTTACCTTTGGGAGTCATCATACTTTATTCAACCAGATCAAGAGAAGTACAGAGCAGGATGTTATTTCAAATCCCTAAACCAAAATAGGACAGGGTCACCCTGAACTGTGCCCAATTGAGGAAGTGGGTGATATTAGATATATACAGAATAAAAGGTGTTTTATAGAACAGCAAGTTTTAAGTTGCTCAGGGATATCTTGTGATTTTTATATGCACTGGTGGTGTCATCACAATATCTGAGAATTGGAAGAATATATAAAAAAAATTAAAAAACAAACAGATCAAACACAAAAATATTGAAGTATAGCCAGTTGGAAATTATATTGGACGAGAGATGGTAACACTCACCTTCTCAGGTGACCCATCACAACCTATGTAATTGCTTTATATGTCCTAGGAGCAGCCGGTGTGAGACTGGGGTAAACAGGTAAAAGAGTTTCTGATTTAGCTCAGTAGGTGTCACAAGCGAGCGCCTAGAGCAGTGGTGGCGAACCTATGGCACAGGTGCCAGAGGCGGCACTCGGAGCCCTCTCTGTGGGCACTCAGGCCATCACCCTATCATGAAGTTCACCAGACAGGACTCAAAGAATCTTCCTGGAGAATCTTCCTACAATGATAGGCGAATTTGGCCTCCTCCTTTCAACTTCGTTGTTGTCTTTAGGAGGCTGAACGATTGAAAGTTGTCAAAGAACAAGGAGAAATAAATTACTGCTTAAATTGCTGCGCTGGCACTTTACAATAAATAAGGGGCTTTTGTTTGAAGTTTGGGCACTCGTGCTCTAAAAGGTTCGCCATCAGTGGCCTAGAGAGTGTATTTTTTGGAAGCTAAATCAGAAGCTCTTTTACCTACTTGCATATCTGACAATCACTACTTGTGTTTAATATTTGCTATTTTTGGTCAAGGATGCTCCCAAAGAAGAACTGATTCCCTGTAGACGAGCCTACAGAAACTTTTGAAGGCCAGCAAAGAATGAAAAATTTCAAGAGCAATTTAACCATTTCATTGAGGGAATCCTTTAGTTTGATGGGCAATCTTCAGCAAAGTAGCAGAAAACAATAAGAGAAGAAAATGACTACTTTGTTTAGACCATTATGCTGAACTGTATTCATTTTGCGCTTTATAAAGGCTGGGAATATTTTCAGAGCAATGTAAATAAAAGACCAAGGCCATTGATAGTAATTGCTAAAGCAATTCCTGAACCACATGGACATTTCACTATTGTTTCTTTGTAGCTCAACATAATAAGAAAAGTTAGCTCTAAATACAACTTCCCTCTCCCAGTTGTATGATTTTGATGTGATTTTGGCCTGATTCTCATTTCCTAGCAACACATGCATGAAATACTGACTCATTAGAATGATGTCCAAGTGTTGCCCGTTTTTTCACGCATCAATGATTTTAATAGACGAGTTTCACAAACAACTTGCGTCATAGTACATGCTACTATTTTCTCAGATAGGATTTGTGGACATGCAATACAACAGATGTGGAGATACAACAGTGGCCTATCAAATTGTCTGAATTGTGTCCAAGTGCTCTCACATGTAGACTTAGACAGCACTTGGGTATAAAACTCACTTGTAAGCGAGGTAGCAAAAGGTTCCTTGGCTAAGTATGTTGGAAGCTTTTTCTAAGATTTGGATAGACTAAAATAATAAGCAGAACTACTAAAATACTTTTGTTGAGGATAGTCTACCCAAGTATAGGGAATTAAAAATATTTTCAAGGAGGAATAGGGACATGTGGGGTGGTTTGAATGTCAGTGGACAGTGTGTAAAGTAGTGTGCTGCTACCCCTTATGGGGAGGTAGATATTCCTAAATGGCAAAGGTCTTTATGCTGTATTGTGTACATTTCCAAAAACAAATAATATTGCAATGTCTCTATGCAACAAAGGAGGTATAACATAGCTTTAATTTTTCCTCAGAGTCAGTTGTGTTTTCAACTTCTGCAACCCTTTGCATGTTATATAATAGAGTGACATAATATTTCCACATCAGACAAATCTAATACATCTTACTCTCAGTTGGCATTTTCACTAGCTTTATAAGCAAGCTGAAATCTTCTCTGCTCAAAATGTTTCATCATTTTTCGAGCAAATACTTTCAGACATAGGAAAATCAATGATCAGTAAATTCTTGGCCTGCTGTCAGACTGGTCAAAGAACAGTTAATAGCACAGAACATTTTCTCTTTTTCTCATGTCAGCAATTAAGGGCATGGGTTGTAGTATCAGTAAAATGTGCAAGTCGGGGGGCACATGAAAAAGAAACACATCTAGGGCGATTAGACAGAGGAAAGAGAAGAAAATAATTATCAGGAGATAGAGAGAAGCAAACTGGACTTATAATGAGGTTTCTCTGATCGACAAGAGAGAGCGAGGGAGAGAGAGCTGCAGGAAAAAAAAAGATAATTGCTTGATAGATTCTATTACTTTTTTAGAAACAGAGATGGTAAATGATGGCTAAGTGTATTTAATTAGAGTGGGGGTGTCTGCTGGCTGCCAGAGATTCTCAGAAGCAGGCAGAGTGCAGGTGTGAAGGAGTAGAGCGAGTGTGTGTCTGTACCAGGGGGTGCAGGGTGGGGAGTGGGTTACTCTAGCTAAAGATAGTAGCATGAAGACTATTCTTCTGAATTCTCATTGTATAAGATGCCAAATGTATGTGACAGCACTTGGAGCAGTGGACAACAGGAGGCAAAAGTAGTTTTAACTTCTCAAGTTGTGTCATTTGTAAATAACTCACTTTTGAAATTATTACAGGCCATGACTTATTATTGTATACAGATTAAGTTCACAATACCGTTTAAATCTTCGTTCCTTACCTCCGTTCAAAAAAGTAAAGAATGGAAGTTTAACAGAGGTTTAATGTTTCATTAAAAAACCCAATTGAAATTAATGTAAATTTTACGTTATCCGTTATGTTCCGTTTAGGCAGGTATCCATTATCCATGTGTTTTTAGTGCAAAAAAAAAAGATTGGGGGCTGCTGTACTCTTCCTATGTTTGAAAAAAAAAAACTCATGGATAACAGATACTTGCCAAACTGACCAAAACAGATTTGTGTGAAAGTACCCTAAAAGTGCAATATAACTTATTAACAAACAAATCAAGGATAAAAAAATGTGTGCCTTATCCAGGTTCCAACGTTAAGTACCACCACTATATGACCATCACATGTAAAATACTATATAGTACAATAAGACTTTAATAACCCTCTTGTTTGGGGAAATAGTTTTGTACTAGTGGCATAGACAGCAAGAGACAAGACACGGGGAAACAAACATAAGCAATCATGTTTACTTATTGGATCCTTATATATTGTACCCACTGTCCGAGTGATTCTCACTTTATACGTTGTAGGGTGATATTGGATCCTTAAAATTGCTTTATATCTCTGCTCTTGTATATCTTATGATATCTATATATCATTCTATTTTTGTTATAATATCTATATATCATTTTATATATCATAATTATTATGGCACCGGTCTGGCATGTTCTTTTGGTCCTGTGAATTATCTCTTTTTAATATATTGTTCTTAATGGCACTTTAATATAATCTGTATATATTTTAATACTTCAAGTTGGCTCTTTACTAGTGTTTCCTCTTTTTCTTTCCTTTTTGGTGCTATGTTTGTACATTAGAGAGGTCTAGGTTAGTCCTGGTATTAATAATATAGGTGCTGTATCGCCTTATTTAAAGTAATCTAATCAACGAATTGTACTACTTGGAGTTCTTTAGTACTGGGGGCTATCCAAGCATTTTATCCTGGAGTCCAATGCTCTGCTGTACAGTTCATTTGATTTGGGGTTGATGGCAGTGCGGGGGGGAGAGAGGTTATAGAATCTGGCAGTGCTACGATATGACTGTCATTATCGGTGGCTGATATTGCTCTTTTGCTGGAGCATCGTTGAGGACATGGAGTGGTATTTATTCAGTGAGATTGCCTCAAATGAGCACAAGCAGCTTTTTTACCTTATTGTTACTGTGTCAAATAGACTCAGCGGCTCCCCAATAGTGCTATGTGTCTTATTGACACATTTATTTTTTGTCTCTTCCATTTATGCTATCATTAATGCTATCTCCCAGCAAGCTACTGTACTTTCTCAGGGAACATACTTAGTATGTACATGCCCATGTTTTTTGTTGTTTGCAGCCCACTCTAGTTTGTTTTCTATGACTACACTTAAGTACTTGAATGTGTTTACCTCTTCAGTTTCCTATCCCTTGATTGATGGGATTACAGATGGATTGGTTCCTTTGTAAGTCTAGTAACATCTACTTTGTTTTGTCCTCATTAAGAGATTGTGGCTCTCACGCCTTTCTACAAATTTGCCAATGGTCTCCCTGCCATACAATATAAATGTACACTTTTTACATTATTATGGGGACATGGGCTAAATCAAATTCCATTATCTTAACAAAGTTGTGAATTTTAACGTAGTCGTGAACTGGTGGTAACTGTGCAGAGACCAGAATGAAAGAACAGAAACTACACAAAAGTTATCAAACTTTCAATATTGATGAAATGCCTTCCACCATATTTATTAAGGGTCATAGACCTTTTTTAGACACTTTTCCAACTACTAACAGGCTTGAAATGTGGAGAAAAGCCTGCGCTCTAAAAATTATATAAATGCATAAAAATTTTGCACCAACTAGAACTGCTCAGTGTTCCAATGGCCGAAGTTGTGCAGCTTTTCGGAGGACAGGACTGTGCCGGGGAGCTGTCAGGTAGGACACTAGTGTGACTACCTGCATGTGACTGCCTGCATGTGACTGCCTGTGTGTAACTCATTTACGGGGGAAAAGAAAGCAGCAGGAAGAAGAGGCCCGACTGCACAGATCTCTGCTGTCTTTGTGATGATGGGAGTAAGAATGATGATGATAATGGTTGATGGGTGCTGGCCTCATTACATGGGAGGTGGCTGCCTCAGATATAGACTGTACCTGCATCAATCTTATCCCTTTTAATAAATGCCCCTGAATAACTTCAATTATTAACTTTAATTATTAGAGATTAACTTTTCATGCCCTCTCATATAGTGTCCACCTTGCGCATACATCCTATTAGATGGCACTGTGTATGCATAATGTTGGGAATCACTGCCCTGTACTAGAAACATGATGACAGTATAAGACATTGGGTCTAGTGGTACTACAAGCTTATATGTGACTCTGATGTTGTCATAGCAGCCCCTGGCTGCAATGGAAATCTGACAATATTCCAGATTCCAGGCAGCCATGGTGGAAAATAGTCTGCATCTCCAATTTTTCTCTGTTTCACAAAAAATAAAAATTGAAAAAAAAAGTGATCAAAATGTGACCAACAATGTTAGATATGCAAAAGTCATCATGTCCTGTAAAAAATAATACCTTACACAAGTCCATACACAACAGTATGAAAATGGCTGCAGAACATGGCAAAATGAAGAAATATTTTTTCATACAAAAGTTAAATTTTTAAAAATCTATTAAAACCTAATAATACCTATAAAGATTTGGTATCCCTGTGATCATACTGACCCACAGAATAAAGTAGTTGTCATTTTGGCCGCACAGTGAAAGCCATAAAGACGTAGCCCCAAGAATATGAAGAAAATGCTTTTTTTTTGTCAATATTACTGCATTTTCACCATAATTTCGCCGAATTTTTTTCCAGCTTCCCAATGCATTACATTGAATATAAAATACAGCCACTAGGAAGTACAATTTGTTACACAGAAAGTAAGCTATCATGCAGTTCATACATGGAAGAATAAAAAAGTTATGGATTTTTGAAGGTAGGGAGGGAAAAACAGAAATATTAAATGGACAACGCCAGCAGTAAGGGGTTAGAGATGCAAATAGCATTGATTCTATAGTGGTACCTATGGTTCATTGGAGGAATGCCACTGTAACTGTACTCTTCATCTATGAATTTAAAATGTATATTAAACTTTTTTTTTTTTTACTTTTTTTTTACCAGGAGGAACACTGTCATCAGCTTTTACACCACCAAATTAACACCCATAGGTTGGATATTCTTTCTAGCTTTCCCTCTGTCATTTTTATCCTCATCCTTTTAGCTATAAATATTTTGCCTCCAAAGACATGAAATAAATTGAGAAGAGTCACTTTTTGCCTGAGTCACTTTTAATGTCAAATAGTTTTATTGAACATAAAAAAAAAGAGAATGATGGGTTACAAGACTGCCTGAAGGAATCCCCCACCACAGGGGACAATGTTGCATAGGTAGTACTACACAGCAGTCCAATGGTAGACCGCCTATTGAGACTCACATAAAAAATACTCAATTGCAATTATAAGAAAAGAAAAATACAGATAAAGATAAACTAACACAACCTATATGCTGAAACTGGCCACAACCTCTGAAACACAAGGGTGAGGCCGAAGGGAGGTTTTTATGAATGCGTTCCGGAACCAGAAAGGACCTATGTAGGATCTTAATGGACGTTTCTGCCAACATCACCTGGTGACTTCCCCTCGCAACTGTCTCACAACAATGTCTCCATCTCAGCAACGACAGGTTGATGTTCAAGTCCGACTCTCATTGAGTCATGAAAGCCATTTTCTGATCCCTATCAGGTTGATTCAATATCAAATAGATAGAGGAGAAAACACATCTGGTCGCGTCAATTTTTACAAATAATTTCAAAGTACGTCATGTTTGGGAGGTAAGTCTGAGGACATAGCAAACTAGTAAAATGGAGCAGCTGCCCTAGATTGAACATGTGGGATTGGGGTAGGTCATGTTTCATTGTGAAGGCGGACGCTGTAGACACCTTGTAGACACAATTCTAGGAAATGACGGAGTTGCGTCAAGCCCCTCTATTTCTACCAAATAAAAGATTGTGGGTATGTCCCTATTTCAAACCCCCTGTGTGGTAATATCACGAGTACTCTAAAGGGATTGTCCGTTAGAGAGAAAGACCTGCACAACCTATGCACCTGAGTGAGAGACAAATAGGGCTATTATTGATAATTTAGGTGGCCGGGGACCTGTATCCCAAAAGTCTTCCAGTAGGGATAGAGGCTTCTGTAGAGAGGTTTCCAATGAGACCCACAGATGAGCAATAGGCCCACCATGCACATGTATTATTTGCACATGTATTATTTGATCCTAGGTTTCCCACCCGTCCATAAAAAAGTAAAGATGGCCTTCTGGAAATCTTTTGTGGTCTTAACAGGAACTTGAATGGGGAGGCAGCAGAACAAGTACATGATTTTAGGTAAAGTGTTCATCTTTAGGGAATTAATGCACCCCACTCAAGATATGACAGAAGTATCCCAATTAGCAAAGTCCGATTGGAGTTGCTGAAACATCGCAGGAAGTTAGCTGAGTACAGCAAGTCCACTGAGGTAGTAATCTTGATGACCAAATAAGTAGTATAATTAGGCTTGGCTTTAAATCCAAAATGTAATTCTATCAGCTTAGCAGTATGAGAAGCAATATTGCAGAAGAGTGCTTCAGATTTATCAAAGTTTATACATAGGCCACATGCTCTTGCAAACCTATCTATCAGCGTGGAAAGATTAGGCAATAACATCAAAGGTTGAGTTATAGTCACAAAACAGATCCGCTGCGAATAGATTAACCTTGTCATGGCTACCTGCCAACTCAAGCCCTGCAATGTTTGGGTTGGCCCTGATCAGTCTACCCAATGGCTCCATTGCCAAGGCAAATAAAGGCGGGGATAGGGGAAAACCTTGCCTGATGCCCCTTGCAATCTGGATAGTAGACCTAATAGTGATCTGGAGCTTCAAGGTGGCTGAAGGAGAGAAGTATACGCGTTTAGTTAGGGAAGGGAAAAGAGCTCTGATATCGAATAGCTTTAGCACAGAGTATAAGTACGGCCAAGTGACGCTACCAAAGGCCTTTTCAAAATCTAGGGCAAGAACCACCATAGGAATTTTAGATACATTGGACTGGTGAATAAAGTTCAGTATTTTTCTAACATTAATAGGCATCTGCCCGGATTGAACGAAGTCCACCTGATCCTTGTGGAGTAGAGATGGAACAATATTCTACAGTCTAGAATGCACTTTAGCAAATTACAATCAATATTCAATAAAGAAATAGTCCTATAGTTCTTAGCAGACGTGTGATATTTCTGGGGTTTGGGGATTACTGTGATATGAGCCTTCAAGAAAGTCTCCAGGGGAAATTGACCCTCTGTTAAAGCATAAAAGGTTTCCTGCAAAGGCTTCAAGCCTTTAGTAGAGGCTACAGCAACTGGAGACTCAGAATAGAGTTTTGCATAATAGTCTGCAAAGATGTTGGGGGTCATCCCGACGTGTTACCCGAATATTTCCGATTTGCGCCGACTTTCCCTTATTGCCCCAGGATTTTTGGCGCACGCGACCGGATTTTGGCGCATCTGCATGAACGGCGACGGAAATTGGGGGGGCGTGGCCGAGCGAAAACCCGACGGATCTGGAAAAACCGCCGTATTTAAAACAAAAAAAGTGTCGCTTGGGACGCGCTTACCTTCACTTGGTTCGGCCCGGTAAATTCCAGTGCGGAACGATGCTTTTCAGCGCAGTAGCGCCACCTGGTGGACGGCGGAGGAACTTACCTTAGTGAATCCCGGACGGACCCGAATACACCGCAGAGAACGCGCTGCTGGATCACGAACAGACCTGGTAAGTAAATCTGCCCCATTATGTATTTTGGTGGGCTTTGAGGTGGTCGCACCAGACCACCAGGTGGTCGCACTGTCGATGCATATGGCATCGACAGTATTGAAAGCTTGGGTGTTACTCGGTTTCTTGGCTAAGAATTTGTCTGGTTTATT
Organism: Engystomops pustulosus; assembly: GCA_019512145.1. NCBI lineage: Eukaryota > Metazoa > Chordata > Amphibia > Anura > Leptodactylidae > Engystomops > Engystomops pustulosus. Next base: position 92,940,432 of record CM033647.1, on the reverse strand, counting down.
GGCCTGCTTAAAGTAAAAAACCTTTGTTTACTAAAGTGCCCTCTCTGTGCACTCTGTTAAGAGCAAATCTAGTTGAAGCTTAGATCTGGTTGGCAATGAATTGTGGTTCTGTGTGCTATAAAACCAAATATATAGGCAGTTAAAGATATAGTTAGGCATGCAATGTGCAGATGAGGATCCAATTTCTGACCAGTGTCTCTGACTCGCCGGAATATCTGATTCTATAGCTCCCAGAACCACGAGCCTGATGTGAATTGAAAAATGAGATTCTCATCTTAAATATACCAAAAGCATCAGGGTTTAAAGTGATGCACGATCCCAGCCTCTAAAAGTGACTCATGTCGAACAAAATGTTACATATCGACTTAATTGCATTTGGCTTTGAGGGCAATTTTCTTTGTAGGTAAATGGGCGAGTGACATAAAAGAAGAAATGCTTGAAGGAAAACAACATACCCTATCTCAGTGGTGGCGAACCTATGGCACGGGTGCCAGTGGCGGCACTCAGAGCCCTTTCTGTGGGCACTCGGGCCAGACAGGACTCAAAGAATCTTCCTGCAGTTCCAAGCAACTTAAAAGATTCTGCTTTCAGTCATATTCTAAAGTGATACCTGCTTCTCTACTTGGGACTGTAGGAAGAGGGAGGATAAGTAGACGCGGCCGAATTATTTTTGGAGGACCTTCTGCTGCCCTACGATTCTCTGTGTACAGAGGGAAACTGGAAAGAAAATAAAATGATGCAAATTTTCCATCTTGTCCTCAGTAGGCCAATATGACCGAAAGTTGATGAAAAACAGGGAGCAATAAGTTACTGCTTTCATTTTTGGTTGGCACCCCGCAATAAATAAGGGGGGTTTTGGGTTGCAGTTTGGGCACTAGGCCGCTAAAAGGTTCGCCATCACTGCCCTATCTGATTAGTTTCGCAGTGTAAAATCTGGTGACAGTGTCCCTTAAAGTGTGCACAGTAACAATAAAATTATAGCAGAATAATCATATCAAGCCATGTCAGTGCTATGGCAAAATTCAGAAATGCAAGGACATGGAAGAAAACTAGGAGAAAAGTGGTGGAGACTTCCCTAGGGAGAGCGCATGGTTCCCTAAGGAGAAGGGAGGGGGGTGCGTTGACTCCTCCCCTTCTCCATCTCCAGCCGAATGCTTCGCCTGGGTTCCGCCACGGACAAGCATTTGTTCTTGTGAAAGGGGCCTTAATGTCTAAATGCCAATATAAATGTTAGTCTATTGGTAGTGGTGTCTTCCAGGTGGATTGTTGGCGCCAATAACTCCGTTTAGTAGTATAAGTATATAATTTGTTTTATTCATAAGCTATGTAAAACGCGTTTCGAGCCTGTGCTAGGCTCTTCATCAGTATCAGTTATCAGGTTGATAAGGTGCAATTTTTGGCGCGAGATGCAGATGCTCTGACGTCAGAGGTGTAAACATAAACATTGTAGTAGTAGAGTTCATTCATAAAATTCATTCATAAAATTTTTCCATAAAATTTTCAACCTATTAAAAGCTTATGTAGCTGCATGTGAAATACTTCCGGTCCTATACACATCTATAAAAAAACATTATTTCATATACGAAAGTTTATATTTAAAAGAGGGGGAAAAAAGAAGGGAATTTTATAAGATACAATAAATTCTAAAATAACAAAATACAATCAATGTGATTGTTTAAACTGCCCTGTGTTTGCGATCAGTAGGTTTCGCCTCTTGTGTCGGATCTGTCTTGTACATCTCCGTTCCGTGCGGTCCAGCTACGGAAGCCTGAAGTCAGAATGGAACGGTGAATGTGTCGCGGGGGGATTAGGTTGTATTGCGGATTATATGGGTTGATGAGAGGGAGTTCTTAGGTGATTATTGTTTCTGTGACTTCATGTGAGGCCGCCAGTTTTTAGGGTTTTTAAACGGTATATTTCTCTCTTTTTAGTACTCCGAACCTATTGTTGACATCGTGACTGATGTGTCAATAGGCATGATTGAAATTTTCCCTTCTCCCTTGTGTTTAAGTTGTCAATGTTTGATAGCCCGTGGGTAAGGATTTTGTGTTTAAATTATATCGGTGTTGTTTCACTCGACAATGTAGATTTGGGTAGTCCTTGGCATTCATGAGATAATGTATTGGCTTGGAGATTGAATTTCCATCGTATTATTCGATCTGAAGGTGTCAGAAGTCTTGATGATGCAACAAAAGGCATTGGGGTTTTATAAATTCCCTTCTTTTTTCCCCTCTTTTAAATATAAACTTTCGTATATGAAATAATGTTTTTTTATAGATGTGATAGGACCGGAAGTATTTCACATGCAGCACATAAGCTTTTATAGTGTTGAAAATTTTATTGAAATATTTTATGAATGAATGTTTTAGAAGAACTCTAACTACTGTTTCACAATGTTTATGTTTACACCTTTGACGTCAGAGCATCTGCATCTCACGCCAAAAATTACACCTTATAAACCTCATGTTTCCCCACAACTCTGAAGCTATATGTAACTGATGAAGAGCCTAGCACCGGCTCAAAACGCGTTTTACATAGTTCATGAATAAAACAAATTATATACTTATTCTACTAAACGGAGTTATTGGCGCCAACAATCCACCTGGAAGACACCACTACCAATAGATAGACCGAACAGGGAGAAAAAGCTCTACCTCGATACCCAGGACGGCCGCTGAAACAACTCAACTATTAACGGTGCTCAAACGTGTTGTACCAATCGTACAACCCAGAAAGGTGAGCATTATTCCAAACACCTTGTTTCACTGTAAAACGTTTTTTACACATGTGGCGCCCCTATCACCTCTTTCTTGTCTATATCTGATTGCATGTTCGTCGAGGTCTAATCCCACGTCCAGAGGAGAGTAAACCGGAGCAGCCTAAAAGAAGAAGCACCTACAATGGAATTACTAACAAACCGCAAAGAAATCAGACGCTTGGAGGTAGAAAGGAGCATAGGAGGACCCAAGAGAAAGGACAAAAAGTACAAACCCGGATACGTCATTTTCTGTAACAGAAACCAAAAGAATGAACGATATGTTCAAAGAACTAGAAGATAATATGAGAAACAAACTTATGCATGAACTTGACATCATGTTCTTAGAAATTTATATGAATGAGAACATAGCACCGAGAGGACTTAGACTAAATATACCGTGCACTTTTCCTACAGACCAAACTTACATAGAAATATGGGAAAAAACACTTGACAAATGTTCCAACATGCTTATACAAACCATCTGTGAAAAAAAACACTCTCTATATAATAAAACTAGAGAAACAACCCTTTTCCTACAACACCAACTAACCATTTTTGACACACATGACAACTTCACTCATATATGCCAAAACATTGCAAACAGGATACAAAGAATCGAACAAGAAATCATCAATAAGAAAACCCAAAAACTCAATAGGGACAGAGAAGATAAAAGTGGGAACAATTATAGATATAAACCCAAAACCATATAGGTGGAGGAAACCAAAGGGGAATCGAACAAAGACAATAAGAAACCCCCAATACCGGTCCTTCTGTGCCGGCAACCATACACAAAATAAACAAAAAACCCACACTAAAAACCTGAGAATACAAATCAAATCTCTAAAAAACCTTTGGACCCAGAAAAGACTCTTACAAGTGACACTAAACACGCACAAAGCCCCGAACTTAACCAAGCCCCCCAAAACAAAATCCCCATCCCCACTCCAAATCAGATACCGATCGATGCACCGTCCCAACAAACCCCAGTAGATTACCATCAGAAACACCAGGACCTTCTTAAAAAAAATCAAGAACATCAGAGAAAGGAATGCAGAATTTAACAGAAAATGCGACGCAGCCCTCAATAGGAGATACACCTTATCACAAACCCGATCCGCAAAAATAAAGAATATGCAAGTAGAACTAGAAAGCACGCAAGTAGAACTAGAAACCCTAGCTAATCTCACTATACATCCAGAAGAAAACTCAGTCATCCTGGACCACTCCTTAAGCAGCCCTCTAGTATCAGTCCCCTTCTTAGAACCTCTAACTACCTACACCCCACAGGACCAACCAGAAAATAACAAAACACAGTCATTTACCATCAACCATAATAAAGAAGATTTTTTATGCACCACCCCACACTAACACATAAAAATGAAAACACTAACATAAGTACAAAAAGAAAACACACAGAAGGGGAAATAGGGGAGGCAAAAAGAGAAAAGAAAATGCCCACAGAGAATCCAAACAACCAACAAAAATCTTCAACCTCTCCTCATATAAATTAAATGCCTATGAGACATCAGTCTTAGAAAAAGGACTATCCTTTTGCCCCACTAATAACATGAATTGTTTTGACACTTTTTTAGATTTTGAAAACTGTATAAGGAAACTTACTATCAAAAGACATTTTGCGATTCTATCACTACCCAGTAAAAATGAACAAAACAGCACCACAGACCCATATTTACATATGGATGTCCAAGCCCCCAGTTCATTCTACCCAATCCAAAATCAAGACCTACAGGAACTCAATATTAATAAAACAAAAAAACAACAACCAACCGCCAATAACCTCACTAAAGAAGAAAAAACAGCCCTCAAACAACTATCTCAAAATATGAACATTGTTTTCAGATCGGCAGACAAAGGAGGAGGTACGGTAATACTAAATTTTACAGACTATGAAACAGAAGCAGAACGCATCCTGTCCGACGCTACCTACTACAATGAAATTACAGGTAACCCGTTTCCACAACTTGAAAGAAATTATCAGGAATTTATAAAGGAACATGCTAAAATAGGTCTCCTCACAAAAAAGAAAAGTTCCTATTAATAGAGAACCCCAGCAAACCTTACTTTTATTTTCTGCCCAAAATACATAAAAGCCTTACATCCCCCCCCCCCGGCCGTCCTATTACATCCAACACTAACTGTGTTACAAGCAACCTATCACATTATATTGATCTGTTTTTACAGAAATATGTTACAGAAATGGCAAGTTACCTAAGAGAATCTTCCCACTTAATTAACATTCTCAAAGAAGTAACATGGAGAGAAGACTACATTCTGGCCACCCTAGATGTAACAGCACTATATACAAACATCGACCATACCATTGGGCTAACATGCATTGAAACCATTCTCCAACAAGATCCCAATATACTAGAAATTCAAAAACAATTTATAATAGAGGGCCTCTCTTTCATACTCAAAAATTATTATTTTACCCAAGGCAAATGGACGTTTCATCAACAGAAAGGAACAGCTATGGGCACAAAAGTCGCACCCTCCTATGCGAACTTATTTATGCACAGATTTGAAAATATTTTCATTACACCACAAAATATACACCTGGGAAAACTCCAGCTATATAAAAGATTCATTGACGATCTGTTTATTACATGGCATGGAGATTACCTCTCCCTTCAACAATTTTGCACAAAAATAAATAATAATATCTGGGGCCTCAAATTCACTCTTAACCATAGCACACAGCAAGTTGAATTCCTGGACCTTATAATAGGCCATGACGACAAAAAATTTACTACAAAAACGTTCTTCAAGAATGTGGATGTAAATAGCTATCTGGACTACACTAGCAACCATCACAAAAAATGGCTTCGAAATATCCCTTACAGCCAGTTTAGGCGTATACGTAGAAACTGTTCCGACACACAAATCTTTAAAGATCAATGCCTGATCCTAGAAAAAAGGTTCAAAGAAAAAAAGTACCCTAAGGCAATTGTTAGAGACGCAGTGAAACGAGCAAGGCAAATCACACAAATAGAAAGTCTTCAACCAAAAGACCCAAGCAAACAGAAAAACACAGAAACAAAAAAACAGTTGAAATTCATCACGACATATATTCAGGACAGCCAAAAAATTTTAAATATCCTTAAGAATCATTGGAAGATTATAAAATCCGATCCACTGTTAACTAAAATAGTTCCAGACGATATAGCTTGCATCTATAAAAGGGCCCCTACAATAAAAAATTTGCTGGCCCAAGCATTCCCAAACAATATAGACATCGGACAGAACCTTTGTTGAAGAATCATCAAGACTTCTGACACCTTCAGATCGAATAATACCATGGAAACTTTCAATCTGAAAGCCCAATTAAATTGTACTAGCCAATATGTCATTTATCTTATTGAATGTCAATGCGGCTTGCAGTATGTCGGAAGGACTACCCAAGTACTACATTGTCGAGTGAACCAACACCGATATAATATTAAACACAAAATCCTTACCCACGGGCTATCAAAACATTGCACACTTAAACACAAGGGAGAAGGGAAAATTTCAATCATGCCAATTGACCACATCAGTCACGATGTCAACAATAGGTTCGGAGTACTAAAAAAGAGAGAAATATACCGTTTAAAAACCCTAAAACTGGCCGGCCTCAATGAAGTCACAGAAACAATACTCACCTAAGAACTCCCTCTCATCAACCCATATAATCCGCAATACAACCTAATCCCCACCGCGACACTTCACGCCTGTTCCATTCTGACCCTTCCAGGCTTCCGTAGCTGGACCGCACGGAACAGAGATGTACAAGACAGATCCGACACAAGAGGCGAAACCTACTGATCGCAAACACAGGGCAGTTTAAACAATCACATTGATTGTATTTTGTTATTTTAGAATTTATTGTATCTTATAAAATTCCCTTCTTTTTTCCCCCCTATTTGAAATATAAATTTTATATGAAATAATGTTTTTTATAGATGTGTATAGGACCGGAAGTATTTCACATGCAGCTACATAACTTTTAATAGGTTGAAAATTTTATGGAAAATTTATGATATTTTATGAATGAAATCTACTACTACAATGTTTATGTTACACCTTTGACGTCAGAGCATCTGCATTCACGCCCAAAAAATACACCTTATAAACTCATGTTTCCCCACAATCTGAAGCTATATGTAACTGATGAAGAGCCAGCACGGCTCAAAAGCGTTTATAGTTCATGAATAACAACAAATATATACTTATCTACTAAAGGAGTTATTGGCGCCAACAATCCCGGAAGGAAACACTACCAATAGATAGACCGACAGGGGAGAAAAGCTCCACCTCGATACCAGGATGGGACCCCGAAACAACTCAACTTTAGGTGCTCAAACGTGTGTACCATCGTACAACCCAGAAAGGTGAGCATTATTCCAAACACCTTGTTTCACTGTAAAACGTTTTTTACACATGTGGCGCCCGTATCACCTTTTTCTTGTCTATATCTGAATATAAATGTTAGGCTACAACCACGCAAATGTTGTTTTTCTCTGTGTGCTATGAATATGTTAGCTTACGACATTCATTTTAATTTGAATGGCATATGAACATTTTTCAGAAGTGTGGCGGCTCTAGAAAACTCAGAGCAGCTCCAAATTCCTACCTGTGTTTGCAGCTCCAGCCTTTCCCCAGAAGTCTATGAGAACATGAAGAATACAGATGTCACACTGGTGTTACCCGTGTGTTGTTCATATTTGTGGAGCAGTTGCTAGGTAACACAATCATATGAACTTTCAAGAGCAATATCTTGCCAGCCTACCGCTTTTTTTGGGGATCTGCAAAAACCGAAGATGTATAGATGGACTGTAAAAATAGACTGTGGATCCAATGTTAAAAGCCTATAAAAGCACACTGCTTTACATTTAGGGTCTTTCAGCAGTACAATATGACTTGTCTCCCGACAAAAAGGATCCATTTATGGCCACAACAGAGAAAGTATATGGGGAACTGACACTGCAGCCAAAGATGATGTGGATCCAGTACTCTTTTGGTTACTAAGACACTGTAAGTAATTCCTTATATACCAGAAAAATATAGAGAAAAAAAAAAAATGGATCATCCTTTGTAGTCATAAAATTTGATTATTTTCCCAGAGGGAGGTATCAGGAGACAGTGCAAAAACTGATAATCTGACTCATCCAATTAGATCTTTCTTCATGGAGCTCTCAGGTTACGTGAACGGTGATAACTCACCACTTTGTATGACAATAAAACGAGACAATAATATAACCTTGTTTGTGGGTTACAGACACAGGCAGCATACAAACAGAATAAATGAGATAGAAGCAGCTGTGCCATGCAATAATAAGAGTTCTCAGTTTTCATAAAACCATAAAAAGATAAAAACAGCGTGATAGGATGTGCATATGTACAAGTACCCTATAAAAACCAGAATGGACACCATTTATTTTGATGCAATCTGCTTTTAAACTGGATATACTCACTCTATGGGCATCAGCTGGGTGCATAAGGTGCCCATAAGGTCATCAGTTGTGTCTAGCTTTATCACAAATCTGCTGGCCCATTTTAACTGATTTATATATGTGCCATCTTTTTTATTCACAGCAGGGAAAAACATACTAGTCAGTCATACACTCGGCAAACAGTATCATTCTTGCTGATCCTGCCAATCAGATCACACTTCCCCAAGCAAGCTGTGCAAAAAACTGTGCAAATAATATGGTAAATCCAATGTGAATACAAAAATTAGATATCTAAAAACACAAGTAAGCATATCAAAGATATGGTATTGAATTAAGAACTATTATATTATAATCTATGATTGGTGCATCTGCAACATCCCCCACCGGGGCCTAGCCTGTTCTTGTGGCCTGGACCCAGAATACCGAAGTGGCTGGCGGTTGCGGCCACAGTGTTTGGTATGGGGACCAGAGGGCTGTCCCACAGAAGGGCTCTTTGAGGCTGCATTTACATATAGAGATTTGCCATTGATGTTAACACATTGATGTTAACACAAAACAAATTGTTAACACATTCTAATGGATGAGTTTACATTATGTTAATATTCTATTGCATTTACAAAACATGATCCTTAACGTCGTGTTAACATTGTATTTTGTAGACGCGAGTGTTAAAAGCAATGTAATTAGGCTAATTTCCTCTTCTCATCTCTTGTATTTCATTTCAAAATGCAATGTATTTGGAAAGAGCTATTGCTTAACATGACAGATTGGGGCCAATGATTCTAAAAGAAATAGAGACAGAAAAAATTCAACTGGAAATTCAGGGTTTGGAGAGTTATGATATTCCAGAAAATGATGATTCTATAATGGGGTAATTTACTATTATTTAGTTCTCTCCCTGGGGTTCACTAGGACTAGCAGGGCCCCATAGCAAGCTTCTGAATGGGGCTCACATTCCTGCCTAGCAGGGCCCCATAGCAAGCTTCTGAATGGGGCTCACATTCCTGCTTAAAAAAAACTCATATACAGGCGGTCCCCTACTTAAGAACACTCAACTTACATACGACCCCTAGTTACAAACGGACCTCTGGGTGTTGGTAATTTATTGTACTTTAGTTCCAGGCTACAATGATCAGCTGTAACAGATATCACAGGTGTCTGTAATGAAGCTTTAGTGTTAATATTGATTCTTATGACAACATTTATAAAATCCAATTGTTACAGAGACAAAAAAAGTTCTGGCTGGGATTACAATGATAAAATATACAGTTCCGACTTACATACAAATTCAACTTAAGAACGAACCTACAGACCCTATCTTGTATGTAACCCGAGTACTGCCTGTACACTCACATACATATACATGTACATACAACTTCACTGATACACACACACATTTATACACTCCTGCAAACATTTAGACAATCATGCTTTATGTTGGGATGATATTTTATTCGTCCTCTCCTTTTTCTAGGATGTTATGAGGCACAGAACTTTAGGTGCAATTTTTCTCATTTTCATGAAATTGCCAAAACTCACATTTTGAGGGACAACTCAGCTTTCAAGTGATTTAGAAAGGCCTAAATAATAGTAAAACCCCATAAATTACCCCACTATAGAAACTACACCCCTCATTGTATGCAGAACAACTTCTATTAAGTCTATAAACCCTTTAAGTGTTTCACATGGGTTAAAACACAATGGAAGTTCAATTTAGACACTTTTAACTGTTTTTTAAAATAAATTCCTTTAAGCCAAAATGACACTTTCATGATGAATAAAATGATGAAATGCTCTGCAAAGTTTGATGCCCAATTTCTCTGTATCAACACCCCCCATGTGGTGGTAAACTGCTGTATGGGCATACAGCTGGGCATAGAATGGAATCAGCGCCATTCACAGCAGATTTGTATTGTCACAATACAAATATGAGGACTTATTAAAAAAAAAGTTAGATAAAAGTTTACCTTTTTCTCTGCAGAGCAGTGTCTCGTGTCACATGGGAGTGTCCAGTGATAAGCAGTTGACCTCCCCTCGGGAAACTGCTCCATCATTTGTCCATTTCAAATTAAAAAAGCCCATCTCACTCCTAGGGTGAAACTGTGGGGCTGAAACTGTTTCTCACTGACCACTCCCTTGGGACAGGGATCACTGCTCTGCAGAGAGAATGGTAAACTTTCATCTAACTTTTCTTTCTATTTGAAAAAGCCAGTTTTACTATAAAACACTTTGACAATGTGCACACTATTCTCTATATGTTACCTGAAATTTACTGCAGTGGCCCTCCATGACTAAGTGGGTTCCACAACTGAATTCAGACATGTGTGGTATATTCTGTGACTATGCCATAAAGATTTGAAACTTTTTAATAGGACACAGGACAAAGAATTGTTCTTTTATTGTGATTCTCTGATTTTACAGTCCATAATCTGTGGCACTATGGAAAAGCCGTAACCAGGAGTGAACTCTTGGATCATGAAAAGTAAATGTGGCTATACAGTCTCTTACAGTTTTACTTTTCTTTGCCGACTACTTTAATATGAACCATTTGTTTGACGATGTCTGTTACCTATACTCAAACTTTAAAGTTTTTATTTATTTATACACAAAACAATCCAACTGGTTAAATCTTGAATTGATACTGTAGATGATTGGAGCTTCTAGACAAGTCTATTAAGTAATATTATACTGTTAATGTATTCTGTGCAAGTTACAAAATGCTTATCGCCAACTCTGTTGTCAGCTTGGGGTTCATTTGCACATTTTCCATGAGTATATACTTTGTATATACTTACTTTAACTTTCTTATACAGGTTTCTGCCTCTTCTTCTTGACGTATCCTTCTGCGCTGGCGAGGAGCCATCTCCTGCGCCACTCTCATGGCCTGTAGACTGTCTAGATGAAGCTTTTCTTGCCTGGGAAATATAATCGCAATATAGGTGACATGGATGGTGATACTGTTTTATTCCAAGCTAAAACTCATGAAGCTTCAATAAAAACTTTCCAATGCGGACATCTAGCTAACTGTGATTTATACAGTACAGGTATCCACTTATGCGGTAGATTGCCTAGGATCATTATTAAGAAAATTCCAAGAGATTCATAAAGGTGACTACATATTGTGCTCTGCTATGTGAAAACATAGAAAATTCACTATTTTTTCATAGATCAGACACACAGGCCTTTTTTCACAAACTTGGCTATTAAAATGAATGGGTCTGTGAAAAAATGAATGCAACACAGAATGATTCTTGGTTGTGAAAAACATGGCTGAGAATTGTAACAGAGGTATGAATAAGATAGGACTCAATGCAGTTCTCATCTTACAAGGCAAGAAAACAACAATATGGTTCCAATAATGTGTTGAGAGTCATGTAACCTTAGGTCCAGTGACCTAATATTATATTGACATTGTCTGATCTATGGATGAATTTTATAAATATGACTCTGTTTTTGTTGTGTTATATACATATGGTGAAAGTTGACTAAACCAGAAAATTAAACTAAAATCATCTGTTTCTAAAATCTAAATCTGTTTTTGCATGAATAAGGACCCTAATGTGTCCCCACACCTGATGTTTTACTTTAAAATGTCTTATCCATTATTCCAGCGGGAAATAAGCCACTGCTGAAAGGAAATTGTAGCAGCTTTTTCTGCTCTCCCCGGAGAAATAGCTGTTGGCAATAAGCTTTACAGGATTGTAAGAATCCATACATTATCTACATGACCCTACAGTAATGCTTGCAGAAAATACTTCGAGTAGTGCCTATAATGTCCTCTTATATGATGCCTACAGCAAACGTATCTTTTCAAGATTTATATGTCAGACTTCAGGGGTAGTTGACCCACTGGACCACCGCGGACGATGATGTAAGCCAACACCTGGGACCGGAATCTAAGTGGCACCCGGTATTCACCAGAGCCCACCGCAAGGCGGGTTGGACTTGCTACAACGTGGTACTACCAAGTTGTTCCACAGGTGCGACTTTGTCCGCGGTGGCAGCCAAGCCGAGGTACACAGACGTCAGGCAGAATCGTAGTAAGAGACAGGCAGGAGGTCAGGATGGGCAGCACGGGATCAGAATCGAGGACAGGGCAGGCGGAACAGGGTCAAAGTGAAACACAGAACCAGGGGGAACAATGGGAAGTCGATAAACAAGCGCAAGGCAGGGACACAAGCTTTCTCAACGGCATATAGCATGAAGATCCGCCAGGGAATGCTGGGAGAGGCCAGCTATTAACTATATCCTGGAATGGCCAGCGGTGGCTGGCCCTCGCGAACCGGCATGCGTGCGCCCTAGGAGTCGGGGACGCGTGCACACAGCCGCTGGAATAGGAACAGGTGAGTGGCGCTGGAGTTGCGCTGGAAGGGCGAGAGGGGCACGAGTGAGCCCGCAACCACTATACGGGTTGCGGTACCACCCGTGACATTATACTATAGTTGTTTAACCTTTATTTCAATTCTTTATTTTACTGCATGTATTTTGTTGCTAAAAACCATCAGTAACTTGATTGTATTGCACAATACATAAGGGTGTCGCTAAAGCAAAAGTACAGTCTGGAACAAACTGGCAGCTTTTATTCTTGCCTAGATATTGTGGCCTATACATATCTTTTAGTGGCATCATGCGACCCAATGATCTTGAAGAATTCACAAACCGCAAAATACATGTTTTGCCTCCTTCTCCCCCCAAAAATATTAATTTATTTGAAACAGCATTTCTCACATGGTAGAATGAACAGTGTATAAATTCTGTCTAGGTACCACTTCTACATTCCAGTGACATCTCCTCTTATTAAAGAGATAGCAGATTTTATCGCACATACATGCAGTTTTCTCCAAAGCCTCCCTTATGTGTGGGTATGCTGACCTCCTGCAGTGTCACGAAGCTTGTGTACCATAACTCTCCCATAAACTTCCAGACATCAAAGGTGATCAATGTTTTACGATAAGGGACTGTGGGCTCCCAGGCTTATTGGTCCGGTGACATTTGCCAATGCAGTTTGCTTTATCTTTAGCTAAAAGTTTTTGGTTGATGCAATCTGTTTCTGTGACCAGCATGATGAGAAACAGTAAGTCAAATACCCCTGCCAACGCAGTGTATTGCGGAACTAAATTCCCCATACATTTAACAGGGATCTCTGAGCCTGAACAACTCAGGGGGACCTCAAGTGTCTTGGAATTATAATGCAGCTGCTTAATATCTACCTGAGAATAATGTTAACTATTGTGACCAATTAGATGCACTGTTCTTGTGATATTGTACAGAGGTGCTGGTTGGATAACACCAAGGACGCCCCAAGGACGGCCAAGAAGGCCAAGCCCCGCTAGCTTGTGAGGGATATCATATTTCTCCATACTCCATTTTGTTCACTCGGACGACATGTTGTCCACTCAGAAACCATATTGTTAAATGTCTATTCATCTCATGATTCAAACATCATTTTGTTTAATCTGCTTAGGGACAGTTCTGTCCTAGACTCTTGTCCTATATTTTTGCTTCAGCACCTGCTTATCTTATGTTTTGGCCTCACCGAGGAGCCATCGGAGTCTTATTCTCAGGACTTTTAGTAAAAAAGACAATGCTCTGTGTGAGAAATATGTAAAGTTCATCTGCATGTTTTGTGAATTTATGGGGAGATATTCAAGCTGGCCTATAGCATTGCAGTATTTTAGCACTTCTTCACGCCCCTTTGAAGATGATTTACTGTGTTTTATGCTGCGCGCTGCGCGCTACTAAACATTGTGAGTGTGCATTTTCTAAGAGACTGGAATGTGTGTCTTGGTTTCTGCTCTCATTCTGGTACCAGTAGCCATTTTGGTTATGGCTGTTAATTTGGAAGTCACCTTACAACTGAGAAGGGCTGTTTGAGCCCTATATTAAGATATTTAACATGCCTAAGGAATCCAGCTTCCCCTAAGCAAGAAGGCTAGGCCCGGGGGGGGATGTTGCAGTGAGTAAGTTGTAACCCTATAGCTATACCCCTGACTACACATCATACTACAGAATGATGTTCTGTTCTAAATCCATCTCACATTCTATCTGATCACTCAGACTGAGGTCTACTGAACATAATATAAGCTCAAACGTTATTTGAATTTGATTCATTTTATTAGCTGATTTTTGCTTAGTTTAGTTTCAGCATAGACTGTCCCAGAGCTTTCCTGAAGACACAGCAAGCTACTAAGCCAAATTACATGGGGGGCATTTATCAGTGCTTCTTCACCATTTACCTGTGCATAGTACCTGAATAATCACATTTCTACTACTGCAGTACAAATTGCGATTATGCTTGGAGACCTACCCCCTCCACCATGTGGGTGCTACGGGTGACGGGGACGCGGCTGCCAGGTATGTTGCCAGTCAGAGGCCTTCTTCTCTGTGACTGTGCACTCGCTAAAGCCTGAGAACACTGAATGTTCGCATGATTTTTCACAAACTCGACGCCAGATCGGGCTCTGACCTATGTTTTGGGCGCGCATCCACCGATACCATCAGAGATGTCTATCTATTTGTATGTTATTTGATACAACCATACTTAACATTGATAACATTCATATTATTAAAGAAACTATAGAGATGAGCGAACCATGCTCGTCCGAGTCTTGTGCTCGGTCGAGCATTAGGGTACTCGAAACTGCTCTTGTTACTCCGTATGACCGAATACTTTTCGCCGCTCAGAAAGGGAGCTCCCCGCCGTTTTGCTTTTTGGCGCGCAGAACAAGCCATCACACAGCCAGAGACCTCGCACACCACGTGTCGCACCCAGCATGACGTGTACCCTTACCACGTCATAGCATATAGTGTGCTCGGTGGTCCAGATTACAGTGCAACCCTGGATAGACTAGCCTGCGTGGCCGGCATGCGCTGCGTTTCTCGTGGGGCAGTCATGTGCTGTCGTCTGTAGAATGTCCGCGGGGATAAGACTGCCGTGTGCTATCTGTCACGACGGAAAGCGTTAGGGTGTTCTTATTAGCTTCTGTTTAGGCAGAGTGCATTCTCAAAGAACCCAACAGCCCTGCTTAGGGCTACAATAAGTTCTACTTTTATTTATTTAATGTTGCCATCTATTACCATTAGGTGAGGATAGCAGGGGACTTTGCTACCGTGTGTTGTATCTCTTAGTGGCACACATATCCATAGCACAAGACCGAAGTGTGGAAAATTCAGTAGGGGTTTGGAGTTTCTATTAGGCAAAAAATGTAACTCAGTGTCATCTCATCTGGCATAGTGTGTGCTTCCTTTGATACTTGGCTATAAAATACCATAGGAGAATACAAACAAGCTTCTTGCAACCTACATAGCGTTCGACTATATATTGATTCGGTTGATCGGTCTGGTTGGCTGTAGTTTCTTATCTGCAGTGTCATGTACCTTGCCAATTCTGAGCAATTTTGTAGTGAGACTTTGCGACCGTCGCTGTGTTCTGCTGCTAGTGGCGCACTATCCATAGCAAAGGTGCCGAGTGGAAAATTCATAGGGGTTGGATTCTTTCTATTAGGACATAACCAGTGTCATCTCATCTGGCATAGTAGTGTGTGCTTCCCTTTGGAATACTTGGCTAAAATTACCATAGGAGAATACAACACGCGTCTGAAGCTACAGTAGCGTGCTATATATTTGTATTCCTGGTGAATCTGCTGTTGGCTGCTAGTTTCGCAGTGGCATGTACTTGCCATCTTCGGAACACAATTTGTAGTGAGACTTTCGACCGCTGTGTTCTGCGCTTAGTGGCCGCACATATCCTAGCAAGCCGAAGTGGGAAAATTCAGTACGGGGTTGGATTCTATTAGCACTAACTCAGTGTCAATCCTCATCGTGCATAGTCAGTGTGCCTTCCCTTTGATACTGGCTAGAAAATAGCCATAGAGAATCAAACATGCGTTCTTGAGCACCAGTACGTTCTAATATATTTGATTTCTGGGTTGACTTCTGCTGGTGGCTTATTTCTGCATCATGACTTGCCAATCTGACAATTTGTATGACCTAGGACTTGGCGACCCTGCTGTGTTCTGCGCTATGTGGCGCACATATCCGATACCAAGGCGAAGTGGGAAAATTCAGTAGGGGTTGATTTCTATTAGCAATAACTCAGTGTCTATCTCATCATGTCATAGTGTGCTTCTTTGATACTTGGGCTAGAAAATACGCCATAGGAGAATACAAACCCTTTCTTGAAGCGTACATAGCGTTCTATATATTTTTGATTTCTGGTTAATCTCTGGTGCTGTATTTTCTGCAGTGGCATGTTCTTGCCCATTCTGAGTCATTTGTAGTGAGACTTGCGACCTGGCTGTGTCCCTGCCTCAGTGGCGCACTTCCAGCAAAGGCCGAAGCTGGGAAATTCAGTAGGGGTTGGATTTTCTATTAGGCAATAACTCAGTGTTCATCTCATCGGCATATGTAGTGTGCTTCCTTTGATACTATGGCTAGAAAATATCCCCCCCCCACTAGGAATGAATACAAACACTTCTTGAAGCCTAACAGTAGCCGTTCTATATTTTGATTTCTTTCGGTTGTCTGCTGGTGGCTGTATTTCTGCAGTGCAATGTACTTGCCATTCTGAGCAACTTTTAGTGAGAACATTGTCGACCGCTGGTGTTCTTCTGCGCTTAGTGGCGCACAATCCCATAGCAAAGGCCGAAGTGGGAAAATTCAGTAGGGGTTGGATTCTATGGTAATTCAATACTCATGTTCATCTCATCTGGCATATGTCGTGCTTCCTTTGAGACTTGCTAATAATAGGCCATAGGAGAATACCAACAGTTCTTGAAGCCTACAGAAATCAAGCGTTCTATATTTTGATTCTGTTGACGCTGGTGGCCTGTAGTTTCTTGCAGTGCAGTCTTGCCCATTCTGAGCATTTGTAGTGAGTACTGCGACCTGCGTGGTTTCTGCGCTTAGGTGCGCACATATCCATAGACAAAGGCCGAAGTGCAAATTCAGTAGGGGTTGATTTCAATGATTAGGCAACTAACTCAGTGTCATCTCACTGGGCATAGTGATGTGCTTCCTTGATACTTGGCTAGAACATAGCCATAGCAAGAGACTAAGATTGTTTTGGTTTTTAAAAACTCAAAAAAACAAAAACACAAAAAAAAAAAAAACACAAAAAACACAAAAAAAACAAAAAAAGTTAAAAAAAAAAAAAAAATTACAAAAAAAGAAAAAGTTATACTCGTCTTTAACACGTAACCCGAGGCTAGGGTAAGGACGAGGCTGGACCGTGGGCGTCCACTACTGCAAGGGGTCGAGCCTGGTCGTCCGGGCGTGTAGACACACCGCTGATGAGGAGGCAGGGGAACTGCCGCAGCTACACCTTCCCTAGGCTTCATGTCTGAGTTACGTGGGACTCGTGGTAGAGTCCTGTTGAGGCCAGAAAGTGCGAACAGGTATTGTCGGGATTGCTGACAATCTTCAGCGAATTGTCCACCACCATCAGTCTTCCACCGCAGTCCACCCATGTCACCGAATCCCCACATCACTCCGCGTCCGCCCTCGCCTCCTCCCCCCCAGTCTGCCCCCTCCCAGAAAATTTGCATTTGAACCGGCATACTCTGAGAACTGTTTTTCGGTCCCTTCCCACAGTCACAAAACCCTTGTCCGGTGCTGCTGAGCATTTTCCGATGCCCAGGTTTTCCACCAGTCACGTCTGTGGGTGATGTATGACCTTCTTGGACGTAGTGAAGTGTGTAAAGAGGTTGTCCGACGATGAGAGAACACGGGTTGTCAACAGTGGGGAGTTTTTTGATCCAGGGCAGGAAGTCCAAGGGGGGAGCAGACTGAGGGATCGAGGATGATGAGGTGACGACCCAAGCTGGGTTGAGAGGCCGGTGAACCGAGTGCTTCTGAGACGGAGGAGTCCTCGACCTGACAGTTGGAAGAGCGCAGTGGTGGGCCAGACGGAAGGCAGGGCCAGAGCTGGTGCATCAGCGCCACTGTCAACTAGTGAACTCCCGTGGTGAGGCTCTGCGGCGAGGGCTAGATCTTCAGAATGTCTGGAGGTTCTTTAAGGAAACACCGGATACCGACGGACTGTGGTGTGGCAACATTTGCCAAACCAGCTCAGCAGGGTTCCACCACTACTAGCTTAACTACCACCAGTATCGTGCAGGCATATGAATGCTAAGCACCCACTCAGTGGCAACAAGCCGTTTCACCTCCGGCCTGCACACCACTCTCCTTCCCTGTTGTCAGCTGCTAGTCAGCCCCCTGCCCGACCCTGGCACAAAACCCCATCGTCGCCTCCACGACCTCCACAAGCATCCACCAGCGTTCAGCCTCCATACCACCAGACGCTGGAGCGGAAAACGCAAATATAGTGCACCCACCCGCACGCACCAGCCCTTAATGTGCACACTCCAGATTGCTTACCTGAGATGCTGCCCATAGCAGTAAGACCGAGGCCTTTCGAACCCCACATGGCGGCGGCCGCCCTCGGTATTCGTCCCCAGCCGCCACCTATTTTTCCCGATGTGCCGTCCCAGCCCTGCACCACACGTGGTCAGACACATCATCCGTGCCCTGACCAACGCCGTTTCTGACTAAGGTCCACCTACCGACACGGACACGTGGACGAGTCTGCCGGCAGGGCCCTATATATCGCTGACGCACATTGGTTACTTGGTGGAGGCTGGACCGAGTTGACCCTGGGGCTGCTCATATACTGCCGACGCCGAGGATTGCGGGGCCTACCTCGATCCAGTGTTTTTTCAGGCCTCTATGCCTCCTCCTCCTCCCACCCTCTCCACTCCTCCTCCGAATACATCCGTGGGCACGGCGCCATCGTCGGTAGCTCTAGCCACAGCAGCAGTGCCGTCCGCTAACGACAGCAGGCGGTGCTCAAACTGCTGAGCCTAGGCGACAAAAGGCACACCGCCCAAAGCTATTACAGGGCATCACGGCGCCAGACTGATCTGTGGCTGGCACCGTGAACTCAAGCCGGGAATGGTTGGTGTGACAAGGCCGTACCTGGTGGCGGCTCTGCAACTCGGCAGACTGACACATGTGCCATGCCTGGCCCATGTGTTAAATCTGATAGTGCAGGCGTTTCCTCAAGACACCCCAATCTGTCTGATTTGCTCACGAAGGTGCGCCGCATCTGTGCGCATTTCAGGAAGTCAGCCAGATGCTGCCACTCTCAGGGCAGCGCAGCGCCGCCTCCAACTGCCCGCTCACCGACTGTTGTGCGACGTGCCCACGAGGTGGAATTCAACACTGACCATGTTATCCAGAGTTTACCACAGCGCAGAGCGATTGTAGACTGCCAGATGTCACTTCCACCAGATACTGGTAGTCAGGTCAGTCAGCTTCCTCAAGTCTACAATGGGAGTGGACTGGATTTCTGATATCTGTCAGGTGCTGAGTAACTTTGAGGAGTCAACACAGATGGTCAGTGGCGATAGCCGCCATCATCAGCCTCACCATCCCGCTGCTTGGCCTGTTGAAAAATCTCTGGTCAGCATGAAGTCGGAAGCTTTGCGCTCGTCCCAAGAGACGGGGGAAGAATATTCCCTTGTTGATAGCCCAAAGCACCCTGAGGTCTGTTTCTCAGCGCATATGGAGGAGGTGGAGTGTGGAGGAGCAGAGGAAAGAGAGAGAAATGTTGGCGAGACCAAGAGGGGACCATGGTTGAGTCCTTCACTGTTCAGCGTGATGGCAGAAGAAGAGTTGGAGGAGTTGGAGAGGAGGAAATGGACAGTCAGGCCAGTGAGGGAGTGAATTCTTACGCGTGGGTACTCTGGCGCATATGCAATTTCATTCTAGGCTGCCTATCCCGTGACCCTCGCGTTCAAAGAATTTATATTCCAGCACCGCTCTGTGTACTGTCTGTGTTCACTCTCCTGGACCCACGGTTACAATGCAAATCTTCCACTCTCATCCCTGCAGAGAAAAGGAGTGTGAAAGCATGAATACCAGCAGGCCCTGGTGCACAAGCTGAAACATGTAATTTCCTCTGACGCGCTAGCGGCAGTGCGTTTCGAGCGAGGGGAATGAGGCGAGCAGGCAGCTTGTACAGCACTGGCACAGGGTACGCTTTACAAGGCTTTTGCCAGCTTTATGTCAACCCCAGCAAACACTGTCACCTGTCCCCAGTCTCGCAGAGTAGGGCTGATCTTACAGAAAGATGGTGAGGGAGTACGTAGCTGACCATACCATCGTCCTAAATGATACACACAGCTCCTACAACTACTGGGTTTCAAGATGGACATGTGGCACGAACTGGCGCTGTACGCTTTGGAGGTTCTTGCCTGCCCTGCGCTAGCGTCTTGTCCGAGCGGGTTTTCAGATGCAGTCTGGTGGGCATCATCACCGATAGCGTACACGCCTGTCGACTGACAGCGCTGACAGGCGGACCTTATTAAATGAATAAAGGCTGGATTTCTCAAATTTCAATCTCCACCAGGTGAAGAAGCTCAACCTGAATAATTGATCCACTCCGCCCTCCGCCCTCTCATTTTTCCTCCTTCTCTCCCCTCCTCTTGTACAGTAAAGCAAGGAAAATGGCTATTTTTTTACAGGCCCCACTGTCTCTGCATAGTACTTCTGCATTTAATTTTTCTGGAGGCCACCTACCCGGTCCTCTGTTGAAACATTTTTGTGATGCCACATACAGGCACTCAATCTATCTCCATTTTTCTGGAGGGCCACCTACACCGTCCTCTGTTTTGTAAAAAATTTTTGGGACTAGCCACATACAGGTCACTCAATCGATTCCATTTCTGAGGGCCACCTACCTGCTCCTCGTTTGAAACATTTTTGGGACTGCCACTACCGGCACTCATCTATTCCATTTTACTGCGGCCACCTACCTGCTCCTCTGTTTGAACAATTTTTGGACTGGCCACATACAGGCACTCATCTATTCCATTTACTGGCAGGGCCACCTAACCTGCTCCTCTGGTTTGAACAATTTTGGGATGCAACATACGGCACTCAATCTATTTCCATTTTACTGGAGGGCCACCTACCTGCTCCTCTGGTTTGAAACATTTTTGGACTGCCACATACAGGCACTCAATCTATTCCATTTTACTGCAGGGGCCACCTACCTGCTCCTCTGGTTTGAACAATTTTTGGGACTGGCCCATACAGGCACTCAATCTATTCTTTTTACTGGAGGGCCACCTACCTGCTCCTCTGGTTTGAACATTTTTGACTGCACAGTACAGGCACTCAATCTATCCATTTTCTGGAGGGCCACCTACCCTGCTCCTCTGGTTTGAAAATGTTTGGCCTGCCACATACAGGCACTATCCAATTACATGTCTCCATAGCAGCCTCCACACGTTGTCTCCATTGCTACCTCCAAAAGTCGTCCATATAGCTGCCTCCATACATCGTCCCTTTCAAACGGTTGTGTCAAGCAGAAATTTGGGTTTGTTTTCA
This sequence comes from Engystomops pustulosus, assembly GCA_019512145.1. NCBI lineage: Eukaryota > Metazoa > Chordata > Amphibia > Anura > Leptodactylidae > Engystomops > Engystomops pustulosus. Next base: position 92,918,826 of record CM033647.1, on the reverse strand, counting down.
TGGATTCCACATCAAAGTTGTTAACTTTGCGCCACCGCTGGCTGTGTTATCCACAAAATATACTGGCAACTTTTACCATTTAGGAATATTATTTCAGCGCTTCTTGCGTATCTGTTTACATTCCCCTCACCCGGCAATATCCTAAACTTATAAGAACGCTACTACACTTGATCCTTATACAAAAGGTTCTTAGAAGTGCTGTTTGGGGAGTAGCCTAGCGGGGCTTGGATTGGCGAAAGCTCGCCTGGCAGCGGAGCGCCAGCTCCATGCGCATCATGTCGCTTCTTGCGCATCGGTTTACTTCCCCTCACCCGCCATATCCCAAACTTATAAGAACGCTACTACACACTTAACTTGGTGCGGCTGGGACCGAGTCGTGACCCTGGGGCGATGCTCATACTGGCGACGCAGAGAATTGCGGGCGCCTACCTCGGTCCATGGTCTCAAAGGCCTACTATACCCCCTCCCACCCCTCCTCCACCTCCTCTCTCCGAATTACACTCCGTGGGCAGGGCCCATCAGTCGTAGCTCTAGGCCCAGCAGCAGTGCCGTCGCTAAGCGACATCAGGCGGTGCTGAAACTGCTGAGCCTAGCGCATAAAGGCACACCGCCCAAGAGCTTTACAGGCATTCCACATCAAAGTTGTTAACTTTGTCGCCACCCTGCTGTTTAATCCACAAAATTACGCAAACTTTTACCACCATTTAGGGATATTATTTCAGCGCTTCTTGCGCATCGTTTACATTCCCCTCACCCCGGCATATCCTAAACTTATAGAACGCTACTACCACTTGATCTTATACAAAGGTTCTTAGAAGTGCTGTTTGGGAGTACCTAGAAACAGGGGCTTGGATTGGCGAAAGCTCCGCCTGGCTCAGAGCGCCAGCTCCTCACAGGATCCAACTAACATAGTTCAGCAGCCTTTAATCTACTACTAGTAGTTCACATGCTCCATAATAATATAATCTTTATTTTATAGAGCGTCATCATATCTGCACCGTGCTTACAGTCATAAGACAACTACAAATGTAATGTAACAGAGCACAACATTTGTTGGAACAACAGGAGTGTAGGTCCCTGCTCGCCAGAGCTAACGTTTATGAAGATGAATGGGTAACACGAGGTAAAAGAATATTAATGGTCACGCCATTCTTCTTAGGAATAGAAAAAAATATAATAAATGGAATTGCCTGTCCGCTTGAAACACTCAGCCGTCATCTTATTACCAGGTCCAGGGTGAATGGACGGCAGAGAAGTCGGTGCCTGTGGTTGCTGGATCACGATGGGAGGACGACACAGGACGGGTTAGTAGAAAGAGTTACAACTTCATGCAGTTAATGAGTGTTTAGGCTTGCCTAAGAAATGGGTTTTTAAGGCACGTTTGAAACTTGGGGTTGGTATTAGTCTGATAGTCCGGGGCAGAGCATCCATAGAATTTGTGTCAGCTCTAGAGAAGTCTTGGAGACGCGAGTGGGAGGTCCGCCTAGGTAGAGGTTAATCTAAGTCACTGGCGGATCTAAGAGCACGGGTTGGGGCGTAACGGAATAAAGAAGAGGAGAGGTAGGGGGGTGCAGCATTATACAGAGCTTTATGGATGAGGGTTATTATCTTATTTAAACTATTCGAAAGGAGACTGGCAGCAATGCAGCGACTGGCATACTGTAACTACATGGTCCCCTTATCAAACGAGCTTTCGGCAGAATTTGGGGTTGTTTTCATGCATGGCTTCCATGTTACTTTGTCGCCACCTGCTGTGTAATCCAACAAAATATACTGGCAAACTTTTATCATGTAGCGATATTTTTGAAGCGCTTCTTGCTCTCCTCCTTTGGTTCCTCTCTGCCACCCATTGGTTTGAAGCCTGAGTCCATTTAGGGTTTCGCCATGCCACTCTCAGCTGCCGTGCGCCGCTGCCTCTGCATCCTTCCCTATAGTGTCAGGGTCAATTATCGATGTTTTAGATGCTATCTAGCTTCATTCTGTCACTCTGTCATGCCATGTGTTGCTCATATTTGGCTAATGGTGCGATTAGGCAGCCTCAGAGAGGCATCCATGCATGCTGCCCCGCTGCTGTTTCCTGTCCATTTCCGTGGTGTTTCATCCTTTCTGAGGTTCCCAGGTGTTTGGCCAAGCTTCCCTGTGGCAGACCTGGTCCCCTTGAAAAATGCTCGAGTCTCCCATTGACTTCAATGGGTTTCGTTATCGAGACGAGCACTCGAGCATCGGGAAAAGTTCGTCTCGAATAACGAGTACCCGAGTCATTTTAGTGTTCGCTCATCTCTAAAGAACCCAACTTATTTGTAACTAGAGGAATAAAAGTCTTTAAGCTTAACATTGGGAACATTGTAGATCCACTCTGTGTTGCCACACACTGTTCAATAGTAGTGCTGCAGCAAAATTAGGTCATCACTATCCTGTGCACAGTTTAAGAGGATCCTGTGGATACTGGATACTTTATGTCCTGGACCTAGAGGTTAATGGCAGACAGGGGTGTATATAGCATGTTATTATTACCAATGCTTCCTTAAGACTGCATTCACCTTTGGAATGTAATGTTCCTCTGCTATCATAAACCTGTGGTCTGCACTTTAGAAGAATAATATGTGTGTCATGGGGTTAATATCTCTAATTCTTTCTGAGAATTTATCTGACAGGCAGACAATATACCTCATGCAATCAAGGTCAATTTCTGATAATGTTTGGGTTGTTTGTTACCCTATCAAAGCAGAGGTGAGGATTAGATTGAAGAACTTCAAGAAAGACAAGGTCATGTGACCCTAGTGAACTTGCCACCATTTATTAAGTTGCTTCTTTGTTTGAGTACTTCTTGCTGTGTTCCTTCACCATTGGGAAGGGAAGTGCCAGATTCTGAATTGGGCAGAAGTGGGAAGTCAATAGCAAATGGACAAGGCCTATCTCCTCCTGTGCTGCTAATTGATTCCTGCATGTTCCCCCAAGGGCCCAGAGACCATTCAACAGAGACTGAGCTCAGCTTCTCGACTCCACAGCAAACCACAGCATCAATTAAAGATCAGCAGAAAGCTACTTAGCTTAACCCTTCAACTGCACAACCTATAGATGAGCCCATTGTGAGGCAGTTATGCAAAAGGTATGGCTGCATAGTATTACTCGATGAATGTGTTGTGTATTTATGACTAATTTATAAAGAACAGTACAAGAATTTTTACTTGATCAATTTGATTCGTAATGCTTCTAAAGACATTAAATTTGCAAAATTTAAGTAGTCACATGATTACTAGAGTCTTCATCATTAATGTGTGTTTTCTTTGTAAACAGATTGTGGTAATATTGGAATATGATCTGAATATAAAGGAGGATAATTATCATACACCAGTACATCATGCATACAATAAAAACCTGCCCCTTCTGCCCACCAGATACACCAGGAGCCTCCAGCAGGCTGCACTAGCAGACAATTCTACTGCATGCCCTTCTTGACATAGAATTGCACTATTACCAGCGAGCATTCACATTTGAATGGTTGCAGGCTATAATGAGTGTGCAGATGTATTATGGTGGTATTACTGGTGGTTTGCAAGGAATTGCAATTGCGACTAATATACCAGAAAACTTGTGTGCCAAGCCTGATGAATGTCCCCCAATGTGTGAATACATGTATATTTTAAGTATTTAAGTTTCATTGCAGCCAATTGGTAAGATGAATAAAGTTATTTTTTTTGCTCATTAATGTACACCCTGCACCCATCTTGAAAATAACTGAAATGTGGATATTTTTTGCTAATTTATTAAACAAGAAAAACTGAAATATCACATGGTCATAACTATTCAGACCCTTTGCTCATATGGAGTAATAACAACCTTTTGAACTAGTACAGCCATGAGTCTCATGGCTCTCCAGAGATGCTCCATTGGGTTTAGGTAGCCAGTCAAGAATGCTTGCAGAGTTTGGGCCGTTCAACACTTGCTAGTGTGATGAGATAAACTCGCATCACACTCGCCACGCATGCTGCCCGGATCGCATGGCCCTAACGTTGCAAACCGGGACTGAACTCACATGCTGAATTCCATTCCGGTTTGCAACGTTCGGCCGTGCGATCCGGGCAGCATGCGTTGCGAGTGTGATGCAAGTTTTGCCATCACACTCGCAAGTGTAGAACAGGCCTTATTCTAAAGTCAGTGCTTTGTTATTTTAGCTGTGTGCTTAGGGTCATTGACTTGTTTGGAGGTGAACCTTCGGTCCAATCTGAGTTCCATAGCACTTTTAAAGAGGTTTTCATCTAGGATATCTCTATACTTGGCCGCATTCATCTTTCCTTCAAAACACCCCCAGGCTGCCACCACCATGTTTCCCTCTTGGGATTGTATTTGGAAGGTGATGATGCCTGGTTTTCTCCACACATACTGCTTGGAATTAACACCAAGTTCAATTTCGTCTCATCAGGTAGTCCTTTATGTGTTATTTTGGTAACTGTAAGTGAGGAGAGGCTTCCATCAGCACACTCTGCAATAAAGCCCCCTAATGGTGGCGATCTGCAGTGATAATTGACTTTGTGGAACTTTCTCCCATGTGCCTACTGCATCTCTGGAGCTCACAGTGATCTTGGGGTTCTTCTTTACCTCATGACTGCTAATTTGGCTGGATGGCCAGGTCGAGGAAGTGTTTTGGTTTTGGAAGAGCCTCTCCCCCCCTAAAGTGGTTGAATGGCTACAAGAAGTCAGGTTTACACAACAGATGGAGGAGTTGTTGGCTGGCGACTCTTTGGACCTTGGTAAGACAATTGCTGTCTGGGCTCCCTTGGAGGCATATCAAAATAATGTAGATTTCCAAAACTTGTTCTTGTGATATACTGAGCCTCTTGTTGATCCCTACGGAGATCAAGATGAATACTCTGGGCGGCCATGTTTGGCTTGGGAATTCCCTTTCCGTACCCTTTACTACCTTCTCTTTTGCCCTTTTCTCCCCTCCTCTTCTTTCTTTTGTTTAGTTATAATGTCAAACCCAAGCAGGCTGCTAAACATTTTTACTTTGCAGCCTTTCAAGGTGCATTTGCAGGTATTGATATGCAGACCTTACACGTCCATTTGGGCGCCTTTCTTTGTCCCAACAGCTATAAATTGGTACGTGCAGTCTATGACTTTCTCTATTAGGTCCTGCGTGACAACTACTTTGGGTAATCTTGTTTTATGTTTTGTCTCTGTAATCTTCAATAAATAAAAAGACCACATTACTTGATGGAGACCTGAATTGGCTGTTATATTATAATTCCCAATAAATTGCTAAGTGTGTGCTATCAGTAGGTGCTGTGTTCCTGCAAAGTACCAAGTGTCAGCAGTGATGGACAGCAGACAACTATAAGGCCACATTCACACATGCGTTTTTGTATTACCTCAATCACACATTGGGGCTCATTTACTAAGGGTCCGAATTGCGCATTTTCCTCGGGTTTCCCGAATATTTCCGATTTGCGCCGAATTGCCCCGGGATTTTGGCGCACACAATAGGATTTTGACGCATTGGCACCGGCTTTCAGGCGACAGAAATTGAGGGGCGTTGCCGTCGGAAAGACCGCAGAATTTTTAAAAAAATTTGTGTCGCAAAAACAGCACTCACATACACCGGGACGAAGAAGGTGAACTCTGGCAGACCTCGGCGCAGCAGCGACACCTGGTGGATATCGGGCACATGGACCTTAGTGAATCCTGGCAGACCCGAATCCTCGTCGGAGAACGCTGGGTCGCGACTGGACCGGGTCAGGAAACATAATGGGGCTTATTTACGAAGGGTCCAGCGGCCACATTTTTGTCGGGTTTTCCAACTTTTCGGGGATCGCCCCTGGGATTGTGTCGCGCGTGACCGGATTCTGGCGCATCGGCGCTGGCTTTTATGCGACAGAAATGGGGGGGGAGGGCAGCCCGTCAGACGATCCGACGGATTCGGACAAACCGCAGGATTTAACTTTGAATTTGTGTTGTAAGATCAAGCACTTACATGCACTGGGAAGAAGAAGGTGAACTCCGGTGGACCTGATCAGGGAAGTGACAGATTCAGGATATAGGGCACACAATCTTAGTGAATCGCGCCCGCTGTGCATTGGAGTCGGGGAACGCTCCTCGGGGATCGCGCAGGGACGGGTAAGTAAATGTGCCCCAATGGGTAATCGTGTGTGGAGCATTTCAATTGTGTTTAAAAGCACAATTGAAATGCCATGTGTGCACCCACCTGGCAATTTACTGTTAAAGGGAATCTGTCAGTTAAACTAACCCACACTAACTAAACATAACTTTGAAAACTGCTATTTGAAAATACTTTAACATTTTATAGCAAGGAGTTTTGGGTTCTTTTATGGCCTTCAACATGTGGGTCCAATAATGCTTCAGATTTATTGTACAGATTGTTACAGATACAGCAATACCAAACATGTTGGTGTTTTATGTTTATTTGTCTTTTTTTTTTGGTAGGTTTATTAGGTATTTCTATGGAAATGTACCATTTTAGGGATTTTTACATTATTATCATTATTATTATAATATAAAAATGTATTTAACTTTCTTTTTCACTTTCTCACATTTTCTTATTATGTACTTGAATAAGTTATGCTCTGATTGCATACCCAGTTACAGCCAGATCAATCTGGCATTGGGTAGACTCAGGGCACTCATCAGACCCATGTCTGCCAAGGAAAGGTTAGATCCCCTAGTCCGATCTTCGGCTGAAGAGGGGTAAACACAGTGTTACACATGTTTGGGGATGGTGTCAAGCAGCTTCTCCCGCAGGCAACACAGCTCGGAGAGGCTTTTATCAAAGTTAAAGGTGTATTCCCATTTCAGCAAATTAATGTTAATGTTTTGACACTAAAAAGTTATAACATTTTCCAAAATAATTTCTTTATCAATTCTTCACAGAGTTCTAGATCTCTGCTTGCTGTCACTATACAGAAAGTGGACAAAAATCTGACTGTGGTCACAAAGGTGCTTGGCTCGTTATAGCCCACATATCTGATTACTCTCTGTGATACTAACGAGCCGCGCACCTGTGTGACCACGGTCAGATTTCTGTCCACTGGAAGTAAACATAGAAGCTTTCTATAGCTTGACAGCAAGCAGAGATCTAAACAGTGAGGAATTGATACAGAAGGTATATTGAAAGTAAAATTGTATCACTTTGTCGTAAAAACATTAGCATTAATTTGCTGAAATGGGAATATCCCTTTAACGACCCGTGACGTCGTAGGTCAGCTGTGGGTGCATGGTGAGGGTTCACGGGCTTTGCTGCATATTACAGCATATCACCGGTAACACCCGCGATTGGTGCTAGTACCGATCACGGTTGTTATCCCGCCGATCGCCACCTTCAAAGCTGCCGGCGGCTTCAAAAAGTTAGTTGGGCATGGACGTCGGCATCTTGCCGAAGATCGGTGCTCTCCGTGACGTCATAGGGGAGTGGCAATCCGATGCTATGACAGCCTCAGGTCTTCCGAAAACCCTAGGCTGTCTCGTTTTAACCTATTCATTACAATGTGCTAATTGAATGAATGAGGAAGAAGTAGTGTGGCAATATATGGAAGGATCGATCAGACAAAGTAGGATTAAAGTAAAAATAGTAAAAATCTAAAAAAGTTAAAAAAATTATAATAAAAAAACATAAAAATTAAAAATCACTCGCCTTTCCCTACAGTTGATATAAATAGAAATAAACAGTACAAATCTATCCCGATCTATCAAAATATAATAATGGTTTTTCATTGTGTTTAACGTAAAAAGTTATTAGCGCCAGAAGATGGCAAAATTTGGACAGGAGGTTTTAATTTTTGTAAATGTGTGTTAACATAATAAAACCTATACAAATGTGGTAACCCTGTGATCCCAACCACCCAAAGAATAAAGTACACATGTCATTTGTTGTGCACAGTGAAAGTCGTAAAATCCAAGCCCACAAGAAAACATTGCGAATGCGTTTTTTCACCAATTGGAATTTTTTTTCCGCTTCCCAGTACATTGCATGGAATTACAAATACCGTCTGTTACAGGGGACATTATTCATAACTGGACCCTCTGCTCTATTATTATATATATTACATATAGTGTAAATGGATACAGTATATACGGATAGCAGCCACTGATATTATGTGGTAACATATCAAAAGGCTTTGAACAGTAAGAAGCCACCATGAACCAGGTGTGAGATTCCCTGCACACACTGGGGTTTATCCTGAGAGGGTCTTAGGGTGGAGTTATAGGGGGTGGTCAGGGACTACACATAGGGATATTTAAGGTGGAAGAACCAGAAATCACTCTCTTGCTTCCTGGCCCCCACCTGGATGAGCAGCACTTAACCCCTAGGGGACGCAGCCTCTTTTGGCCTTAAGGACGCGGTCCCATTTTTCAAATCTGACCTGTGTCACTATAAGTGGTTATAGCTTTGGAACGCTATGAGATATCCAGGGGATTTTGAGATTGTTTTCTCGTGACACATTGTACTTCAAATTAGTTTAAAAGTTTGGATGAAATCTTTTGCGTTTAGTTATGAAAAAAAACCAAAATTTGGCAAAAATTTGGAAAAATTCTTTATTTTCAACATTCTAAATTCTCTACTTTTGATGCAGATAGTCATAGCACCCAAATAAATTCATAACTTACATTTCCCAAATGTCTGCTTTATGTTGGCATGGTTTTTTAAGATTCCACATATTTTACTAGAATGTTATGAGGCTCAGAATTTAGGTATCATTTTTCACATTTTTTGTAAAATCACCAAAACCTGTATTTAGATGGACCTGCTCAACTTCTAATTGACACCGAGAGGCCTAAATAATAGCGAGACTCATAAATTACCCCATTGTGGAAACTACACCACTCAATGTATGAAAAACCACTTTTAAGAATTTTTTTTTTTTTTATGGGAATCCATAGGGGTTAAAACAAAATGGAGGTGCAGTCTGCAAATTGTAATATTTTTTCACAATACACTCATTTTGGGTGGAAAATTAAACATTTACAATGGATTAAATTAAAAAAGGCTCCACAAAGTTTGTTACCCAATCTCTCCCGAGTACACGGATACCCCATATGTGGTGGTAACCTGCTGTATGGGCGCACGCCTGGGCATAGGAGGGAAGGAGGCGCCATCCAGATCAGATTTGCTATGTCACATTGTACAGGCTATAATTTTTTTCTTTTTTTAATGTGGACCTATAGGGGCTTATTTCTTTTGCCACATGAGATGCACTTTTCTGGTACGTAATTTCGGGGAATCTATAGGCTAATTGGTGAGATTTTATTAACTCTTTGTTGGTGGAGGAAGGCTCTATTTTTTTTGACAGGCCACTGGCTCTGCTTATATATTCAGCATTTAATTTTTCTGGAGGGCCACCTACCCGAGGCTCCTCTGTGTGAAACCATTTGTGAGTGCCACATACAGGAACTAATATACTTCCATTTTTTCTGGAGGGCCACTGCACGGTCCTCGTTTTAAAACATTTTGGGGACTGCCACATACAGGCATCAACTTTCCATTTAAGCAGCGCACCACCTGCTCCTCTGGTTGGACAATTTTTGGACTGCCACATACAGGCACTCAATCTATTCCATGTTACTGGGGGCCACCTACATGAATCCTCTGGTTTGAAACATTTTTGGGACTGCCACATACCGGCACCATCTATATCCATTTTACTGCAGGGGCCACCTACAGACTCTCTGCGTTGCACATTTTTGGGACTGCCACATACAGGCACTCAATATATTCCATTTTACGGCAGGGCCACCTACCTGCTCCTTCGTTTGAACCATTTTTGGGACTCACATACAGGCACCAATCATTCATTTTTACTGGAGGGCCACCTACCTGCTTTCTAGAGTTTGAAAAATTTTGGGACCTGCCCACATAAAGGCATAAATATATCCATTTTACTGGAGGGCCACCTACCTGTCTTTCCTTGGTTTGAAAAATGTTTGGGCCTGCCAATACAGGCATACTATCCACATTAAATTGTATCCATTAGCAGCCCTCACAGTTGTCTCCATTGGAACTCCAAAAGTCGTTCATATAAGCTCCTCCATACCATCGTTCCCTTTATCAAACGATGGGGTGTATCAGGCAGAAATGCAGGGTGGTTTCATGGATTTCCACATCAAAGTTGTTAACTTTGTCAGCCCACCTGCCGTGTGGTTATCACCAAAAATACTGGCAAAACCTTGTACCATTTAGGGATATTATTCACGTTCTTGCGCATCTGTTTACCTTCCCCTCACCCGGCATTTGGCAATCCTAAAACTTATAAGAAACGCTACTACACTGATCGTCTACAAAAGGGTCTTAGAAGTGCTGTTTGGGGAGTAGCATAGAGACAGGGGCTTGATTGGCGAAAAGCTCAGCCTGGCAGAGGAACGCCCAGCCACCATGCGATCATGCGCGTCTTGCCACTCTGTTTAATTCCCCCACCCGCATATCCCAAACTTATAAGAACGCTACTCCATAACTTGGTGCAGGCTGGGACAGAGTCAACCAGGGGCTGGTCACATACTGCCGACGACAGAGAATGAAGGGCCACCGTCGGTCAGGTCTCAAAGGCATTACTATACCTCCCCCACCCCTCCTCACCTCCTCCGCCCCGACTACCATCAGTGGGATGGCGCCAGCAGTCGTAGCTCTAGGCACAGCAGCAGTGCCGCGCTAAGCGACAGCAGGCGGGTGATGAAACTGCGACGGCCTAGGCGATAAAAGGCACACCGCCAAGGATCTATACAGGGCATTCCACATCAAGGTGTTAATTGTCGCACCCTGCTGTGAAGCCCCAAATATACTTGCAAAATTTACCATTTAGGGATATTATTTCAGGCGCTTCTGCGCATCTGTTTACATTCCCTCACCAGCCATATCCTAAACTTATAAGAACGCTACTCCACTTGATTTATACAAAAGGTTCTTAGAAGTGCTGTTTGGGGAGTAGCCTCTAGCAGGGGCTTGGATTGGCGAAAGGCTCGACCCATGGCAGCGGAGCGCAGCTCCTGCCAAGATCAAACTAACATAGTTTAACTGCAGCACCTTTGAATCTACTACTATGTTCACTGCCTCATACAATGGTATCCTTATCAACGAGGCTGTGGCAGGCGAATTTTGGGTTGTTTTTCATGGCTTCATGTTAACTTTGTAGACACTGCTGTGTAATCCCAAAATTAGCTGGCAAACTTTTATATGTGTCCGATATGATTGAGAGATTATTGCTAACCTCCTTTGGGTTCATCTCATGCAACCATTGGTTTGAAGCCGAGTCATTTTAGGGTATGTCAGCCATGGACAACTCTTCCTAGCTGCATGCCGCTGCATGCTCAGCCTAGGTCACCTTCCCTATAGTGTCGGGTCAATTATTGGATGTTTTAGATGCTATCTACTTCCCTTCGGTCACTCGTCATGGCCATGTGTTGCCCATACTTTTGTAATGGTGCGTTAGCAGCCTCGAGGCATCCATGAATGTGCCCATGTGTTTCCTGTCCATTCGTGGTGTTTCCATCCTTTCTCGAGGTTCCCAGGGTTTGCCAAGCTTCCCTGCAGAGCTTGGTCCCGCTTGAAAATGCTAGTTCCATACACTGTCAAGGGGCTGTATCGGACGAAGCACTCGAGCATGGGAAAAGTTCGTCTGATAACGAGTACCCGGCATTTTAGTGTTCGACATCTCTAGTGATGAGCTGGTTTTCTCACACATAATGCTTGGAATTAACCACCCCAGTTCAATTTCGTCTCATCAGGTTAGTCCTTTATGTGTATTTTTCTTAAACTGAGTGAAAAAGGGGAGAGGCTTTCCATCAGCAAACTCGCCAATAAAGCCCTTAATGGTGGAGAATCGAGTGATAATTGACTTTGTGGAAACTTCTCTCCCATGTGCCTACTGCATTCTGGAGATCACAGTGACTTGGGGTTCTTTTTTACCTCATAAGGCTTTTATCGAGGACTGCTAATTTGGCTGGCTGGCCAGGTCGCGGAAGGTTTGGTTTGGGAGAGCGCCCCCCCCTAAGGTTGAATGGATAAAAGAAGTCAAGTTACCAACAGATGGAGGAGTGGGTGGCTGGCGACTCTTGGGACCTGGTTAAGACAATACTGTTGTGGCCCCCTGGAGGATATCAACATAAATAGATGCAAAAAATTGTTCTTGTGATATACTGAGCTTTAAAGGGGGCGTTTCAGGTATTGAATGCAGACTACACGTCCATTTGAGCGCCTTTCTTGTCCCAACAGCTATAAACTGTTTCGTGCAGTCTATGACTTTACTCTATTAGGCATGAGTGACTAGTACTGTAGGTAATCTGTTTTGGTTTTATGTTTTTGTCCGCTGTTAATCTTCATAAATAAAAAGGACCACATTACTTGATGGAGACCTGGAATTGGTGATGTTATATTCTAATTCCATAAATTGCTAAGTGTGTGCTACAGTAGGGTGCTGTGAAGCAGTGAGAGGACGCAGACAAACATAGGAACGTCAACATCGTTGGGGCTCTTTACAAGGGTCAGAAACTCGCAATTTCCCGGGTTTTCCGAATATTCCGATTCCGCCGGAATTGCCACGGGATTTGGCGCATTTTGCAATAGGATTTGACGCATCGGCGACGGCTTTCACGCGACAGGAATCCGATTTGAGGGTGCGAGCTCGGGAAAACCTGACGGAAATTCGGAAAGACAGCAGAATTTAAAAAAAAATTTGTGTCGCAAAAACAGCACTACACATACCCCGGGACGAGAACAGAAGGTGAACTCTGCAGGACTCGGCGCACCTGGGTGGATACGGGCACATGGACTTAGTGAATACATGGCAGACCGGACTCCTCGTGGAGAACGGAGAGCTGGGGGTTCGCGGGAATGGACCGGGTCAGGAAAATAGGGCCTATTTTACGTAAGGGGCCACGGCCCGCTATTTTTGTCGGGTTTTCCAATTTTCGGGCATCGGTGCTGGTATTGGTCGCGCGGTGACCGATTCTTGGCGCATCAGCGCTGGTTTCAGCGACAGAAAATGGGGGGGGGGGGGGGGGGCCAGAACGTCAGACGCTCCAGCTGGATTCGGCCCAAACGCAGGATTTAACTTTGAATGTGTTTTTGAAGATCAAGCACTTACAGCTCACTGGGAGAAAAGAAGGTGCACTCCAGTGGACCGGATCAGGAAGCGACAGATGCAGGATATGGGCCGCCAACAATATGTAGTGCCAAATCGCGACCGTGTGTTGGAGTCGGGGAACGCTACCTCGGGGATGGCGCAGGGATGGGTAAGTAAATGTGCCCAAGGGTATAAATCGTGTGTGGAGCATTTCAATTGTGTTTATTAAAAGCACATGAAATGCCACGTGTTACCCCTGGCATTTTATGGGTAAAGGGAACTGTCAGTTACCTAACCCCACATCTAACCTAAACATAAACTGCTCCTTATATACTCGAGTATAAGCTAGTTTTTCAGCACAAAAAAATGTGCTGAAAAACCCAAACTAGGGCGTATTATCGATCAAAAAAATAATAAATCCAAAAATGGCCTTTCTGGCGGCACACATAGATCTTCGGTGGCTCATCCAGTATTATTGTTGCGGCACGACGGGGGAAGGGGGGGAGGCTATATACACTGGGGAGGGGCGGGCCAGGCTATTATACATGGGGCAGGGGCCTTGTCAGACTAATCCACTGGGGCAGGGGCTGGCAAGCTTATACACTGGGGCGGGGCTGGAAAAGCTAGAGACACCTGGGGCAGGGGCTGGCAGGCGATTATACAATGGGGCAGGGGCTGCCGGCTATCTACACAGGGGCAGGGCTGGAAGGCTATATACATGGGGCAGGGGTGGCTGGTATACACGGGGGCAGGGGCGGGCGGCTATATGACACGGGGGCAGGGGCTGGCTGATAACATACACTGGGGAGGGGCTGGTGGCTGACTATACACTGGGTCAGGGGGTGGAGGATATATACACTGGGGGCAGGGGCTGGCTGGTATATTACACTGGGGCAGGGGATGGCTGGCTATATACACTGGGGCAGGGGGGCTCGGCTGGCTACCTAATGGAGAGGGCTGTGACCAATGCCTTTCCCACCCTCGCTTCAAACGTGTTTTCCCAGTTTTTTGTGGTAAAATTAGGGGCCCGGCTATAATCGAGTGGCTTATACTCAAGTCTATACGGTTTTGATTTGAAAATACATTAAAGTTTTTATAGCAAGGAGTTTGGGGGCTTTTATGCCTTCAACATGTGGGCCAATAATGCATTCAGATTTAGTGTACAGATTGTTAAGATTCAACAGCAATACCAAAACATGTTGGTTGTTTTATGTTTTATTGGTTTTTTTTTTTGGTAGTTTTATTAGGTATTTCTATGAAAATGTACGCCATTTTAGGGATTTTACATTATTATCACTATTATATTATATGATATTCTATATAAGTATAAACATTTTAATATCTTTTACCTTTCTCAAGTTTTCTTATTATGTACTTGACTAAGTTATGGCTCTGATTGATACCCTGACAGCCAGACTCAATCTGCGAATTGGGGTAGATCAGGGCACTCATCAGACCATGTTTGCCAAGGAAAGTTAGATTCCCTAGTCGTGATCTTCGGCCTAAGAGCGGGTGTAACACCGGTGTTACACATGTTTGGGGGATGTTTGTGCAAAGCAGCTTGTCCGCGTCGGCGAGGCAAACAACAGCTCGGGAGAGGATCTTGTATCAAAGTTTAAAGGTGTATTCCATTCAGCTATAATAATTTCACTGTTTGACCTAAAAAGTTTTAATAAATTTCCAAATAATTGTATCTATCAATGTTTCACAGAGTTTCTAGATCTCGCTTGCTGTCACTATACCGAAGTGGACAAAATTGACTGTAGCACAAAGTGCCGCGCACTGTGTGACCAACGGTTCAAGATCTGTCAACTGGACATAGTAAACATAGAAGCTGACTGTAACACTTACTTCTTTTTCCACGAACATTCTACTACCACTTATAACCCATCTGCCTTTCCAGCTTTCACTCCTCATTAGCATGCTTGCTTTTTTTCTCCCCCACGATTCTCTACCCCTCCCCGTTTTGCGCTCCCCTCCCCCCCCTCCCGGTTACTTTCCGCTCCCCCTTCTCCGGGGCCCTCTCTTTCTCACATCGCGCTCCTCACATAACGAGTGCTCCTTCTATAGGCGTGACAAGCAAGCAGAGATCTAAAACAGTGAGGATTGAGACAGACAGTATACGAAAGTTAAAATTGTAATTACTTTGTCGTTAAAAACCATTGAGCATTAATTTGCTGGAAATGGAATATCCCTTTAAACGACCAGGCCGCGTAGTCAGCTGCGGGTGCATGGGGAGGGTGACCCTCCCCAGAGCCCGTAAGCTTTCTGCATATACGCATATTACCGGTAACACCTTCAAAGCGGCCCGAGGCTTAAAGTGGTGGGGCATGGGCGTCGGATTCTTGCACAGATCGGCGCTCCCGTGGAGTTATTGGGGAGAGTGGCGAGCCGATGCCTAGACAGCCTAGGTCTTCCGAAAAACCCCTAAGCTGTCTCATTTTAACCCTTCATTTACAAGTGCTCATGCAATCTTAATGCATGAGGAAGACGAAGTTGGCAAATATATGGTAGGATCGGTCAGACAAAGTAGTATTAAAGTAACAATAGTAAAAATCAAAAAAAGTTTAAAAAAATGATATAAAACAACATAAAAATTCAAAATCACTGCCTTTCCCTACAGTGTATAAATAGAAATAAACAGTACAAATCTATCCCGTCTATCAAAATATAATAATGGTTTTGCACTGCGTTTAACGTAACGGAAAAAAAATAGCGCCCAAAGTCGAACCTAGCCTCTTTTGCATTTTGCAACAAACATAAAAAATCAATAAAAAGTGATAAAGGTAGTACAAATCTAAAAATGGTAGCATTGAAACTTCATCAAAGCCGCAAAAAAAAAATGTTACCCCCCACAGCTCCATACACCAAAGTATGAAAAGTATTAGCGCCAGAAATGGCAAATTAAAAAAAACATTTGGACAGTAGGTTTCATTTTGTAAGTGTGTTTAACATTATCTAAAACATTATACAAATGTGGTAACCCTGTGATCGCAACCACCCAAAGAATAAAGTACACATGTAATTTGTTGTGCACAGTGTGAAGCCGTAAAAATCCAAGCCACAAGAAGAAAACGTGCGGCCAATGCGTTTTTTTCTCCACATGATTGTATTTTGTTCCGCTTCCCAGTACATTGCATGGGAAAAAAATACAGTCACTATGAAGTGCATTTGTAACGCAGAAAAACCAAGCTGTGACACAGCTCTTTACGTGTGTAACAAAGTTATAGGGATTTTGAGTGGGGAGTGAAAAATAAAAATGAAAAACAAAAAAAGGACAGGTCTTTAAAGTGCTTAAAGGGAATCCCATTTAAAGAAGCTACTTGTGTGTTGAATAATTGAAAAGTTATACAAATTTCCAAACACTTCTGTATTATTTCTTTACGGTTTGCAGATCTCTGCTTTGCTGTTCATTATATAGAACGCGCTATTGTTTATTTCCAGTGACAGAAATCGGACATGGTCACACAGTGCGCGGCTCTTGATATCACAGGCTCTGATTTACTCTCTATGATCATAAGGAGTTGTGCAATTGTGACCATGTTATCAGATTTCTGTCCACTGGAAAAGGTAAACATAGCGCTATTATAAATAAAGAATTATTATTATTATGAGGCGTGCTGTGGACAACAAGAAGAGAGAACTTAGAAACAACTGTGAGGAATAGATATCGAAAGCTATTGGGAGAACAATGTATTATTTTTCATCATATGACAATAACATTAATTGTCATGTGGGAATAGCCCTTTAAGGAGCGCTGTTATTAATAAACTGCTTGATTGATAATGCTGAAATTGAATTGGCGAAATGTCGCCTATACTATGGTGGAATAAAAACTTTCTTCATGTGAATTTCGGAGTGGAGTGCTGCTTCGTGATTGTCTGTATTAATAAACATCTATTTTTAAGGACGCAGCCTGGGTTACGTTAACGTGTCACGTCATTGAAAACAAACTTTTGAATGTCTGTAGGGCACGTGAATTTTAAGCCCTTTCCATTGGATTAGTACCCCAAAATCGGGAATCATTCCTCGGGTATTATGCCGACTTTCCCTAGATGCCAGTGAATGCTATATAGCTGTGCCTAGGCACATCTCCGTCTTCACCAACGGAGCTGACATGGGGCTAGCAGTTCACGCCCCCATTCTCTCCCTGACAATCAGTGTTGCAACTCATGGCTCAGTATCCAGCAGTCCTGTGCTGCCAGGAACACTAACTAATGTAGTAACAAAACACCTAAACTCTTATCTCTCATTCAGCTTTCCCTGCACTTGTGTATAAACAAATAATCCACACAGACACAAACTGCATCTCCCCCCCCCCCCCGTTACCTCACAATCCACAGCAGGATGTGGCAGGAGACACTCTCCAAGTCTTCAAGCTGTGCCCTCATGTGCTGTGCTGAAGTTTTACTTAGGTAGGTAGATAGATAGATAGATATAGAAATATAGATATGAGATAGATAGATAGATATTAGATAGCTATGGTGTCATTGGTCAGCAGCAGGCGCTTGCTGATTGTAGTTTTTTTGAGAGCTGGAAACCATGGTTGCTATGGGCCAAAAGAGGTACTAAATTTGGACCGAGAGGCAAATTACTTTGAGGAATGATTCCTAGGGACACCTGGAGCAGAATTGTGTTTTTAGTTTTTTTTTACCCAGAATGACAGTTACACTTTAAGGCTCAGTCCTTTTTTTAAAAAAAGTGATGTGTTTCATTCTGTGGTAATAACTTTTCAACACTTTAACATATCCCTTTGATTTTGAGATTGTTGTCTAGTGAGACATTGTAGTTTATGTTAGTAGTATAATTTCGCAGATCAGTGATTTTTTTTTGGGGGGGGGGGGAAATTCAATAATTTCCATAATTTATATTAAGTTTCCTTTTTTTTTTACGGATGTTAGAAGGTTTATAGTTTTAGTAGCAAGTTCTTTTTAAGAGATTTGAGAAATGCTACATTTTTGATGAGCAATTCAGTTTGGAAGTGCCTATAGAGGCTTATGTACTATAAACCCCCAGAAGTAACACCATTTTATGAATCTTACATCCCAAACTATTCAAATCAGAACAATAGAAACAGTGCCACCATTTTGGAAACTATAACCCTAAAAGAATTTATCTGGGGTTGTGGTGAGCATTTTAACCCCCAACATGCTGGTCAAAATGAAATACAAAGTGAATAGTGCAGAGTAAAAATTGCATCGCAATTTATCAAATATGCCATTTTGCGCAACCCATGCCACTGGGGACAAACATGTCAAAAATCATACTGCAGGTTATCCTGTTTAGGGCAATGCCCCATATGTGCATAAGCACACGACAGGAAAGGAGCAAAATTTTTGCTTTTGTAGCTCCGTTTTCACTAGATTGGTGTTGGGGTGCCCCTGAGGTACCAGTACAATAGAAAACGGCACAGCTTATACATCTTCATGCCTTACCTTAACTTCTTATTGGGCAGGTACTGGCAGAATTGAAGTCTCCCTTTAAATTCTACCAGGGACTCGTCTAGGGCCACCTGTTTCGCAGAGGTATATGCCTGGGCAAACTTATCTCTAAAAGAGTCTAATACGGGCCTGACCTTAAACATTCATAACTGGGGTCACCTCTGGGTGGGCACTGTGTGTTGTCCATGTAATGCAAAAACTTATGGATGGCTTTAAAGCGCATCCTGCTCATCGCCATGCAGAACATCGGGTGTGGTACAGAATGTCTGTGCTCCAGTAGTCCCCGATTGATGGCTTCTTTACAAGCCCCATAAGAAGTATTATGCCCAAGTACTTCTTCATCTCTGCTGCAGTGGCAGGGGTCCACCTGTAGAGTTGGCGTAAAATGAAGTGGGGCTTTGGGCAATATGCTGTGCAGCGTAGAGATTGGTCTGGACTAAAATTAAATTCAATAGCTCTTCATTGAAAAAATACCTAAGAAGTCCACAGCTTTGAGCCCTGCCGTGTCAAATTTAATTCCAGGTTGGCTGGAAGATTAGGAAGAGGAGAGGTAGAAGGGGACACCATCTCCACTAGCTGACTCTGTTTTAGAGGCCAGCATGTTGTATGCCTCCAACACGGTGTACGTCTTCTGAGACATTGTACACAGAAAAGTAAGATAACACCAGAAAAATTTGATAATGTGCACCCAAGTAAATGGTCAAACCGCACAGCCAGCACACAGAAAAAATTAAATAATGTACACCAAACTACATGGGCAAGCCGCACAGCTGGCACACAGGTGCACAAAACTATAGGTACACCTATGTGCGCTCTGGAAAAAAAAATAATACTAGGCACCAAAAAAAACCTATGTGCACTGCCCAGAAAGGTGCTACATATACACCTAGCCTGCCCTAAGATGCCTTTTCTACCAATAAAGATATTGTGCAGCGCTATTCACATGGGCTCACTGAAAAATACTCCCAGTGCAGAACAACGCTAACGCAGTGGAGTGTAAGTGCGTTTAGGACAAATGTGATCACACAGGGAATATACAGGATCCAGGAGGGAACAGATAGGGATAAGATAGGGATCAGACAGTGAAATAGTGATTTTGGTGTAACAGTAACACTCAGCTCCTCTCTCCAGCGATACCAGACCAAAATGGTGCCGCTGGATGGAGGAGAAGGCAACTAAAACCACGTTTTTCTAAGCCCCAAAACTCTGCAATTGGCCAGTCAGACTTGAGTGGCCAATCGCAGTCATCGGCGGGCGGGACCGATGCGTTTGGCGCGGTGTTTTTGGCGGGAGGGTCTCCATCCCCTGAGTTCTATCGCGATATCACCATTTCATGCGACAACGTGACACGCAATGCACCAGGTGTGTGCTGGCGCTGAATTGCAGGAACCCCGCATCGTACTAGTATGTTGCCGGCTATCACCATCCATCCCTATCTCTTAGCACTGTAGGCAACAGGGGCATGAATCCGCTGGACCGCGACGTGGAACAACAGCAGTGACGGAGGAGAGTACGCTCCAGTCCGTCCCTAATTTATTGGTTCTCTCGGGTAACCCCTTTAATAGTTAAAAGGAAATCTCACAGTAAATTTCCTTTAACGTATAACAAATATACATTGGAACAGATACACTATTTATCACAAGTGTCTGAGATCAAAACTGTTCTAGTTGCTCATGGCAACCAATCAGTGCTCAGCTTTGATTTCAGAAACTTCAAGCTGAGATGTGGTTGGTTGCAATGAGAATTTAAAACAGTTGTAATCTAAAACATTTGTTATAAATCTCCCTCTATGGATTTAAAAATTCCTATAATGGACATAAATTCAAAAGAAGCAGAATAAAATTTTCTGCACAAATTTTCAGCCCCAAAGTTGCAGGCATGGGTTCACTCAATGAAAACATGAGTAACTGGGTGGATCTTCAAGTCCAACCATTAGTCCAAGGCAGGGCCGGCGCTATGGGTAGGCAAAGTGGGCAATTGCCCAAGGCCCCTATTCTTTCAAATGAATCTTGAATTTTTTTTCTAGGGCTATGGATCAGAGATATTCATGGTTTAAGTGAGAATATCAGGTGCCATTTTTTATATATAAAAATCACTCCAGACGGCAGTTCGTTTAACAGTTATATCTCCCTTTTCCTGAAAACTAGAAATACACATTGGATAATAATAAAAGAGGAGACCTTCTTTCATGGAAAAATAGAAGCGAGTTTCTAGTATCCACGAGCCAGAGTATACGCCCCTGAAGTGTAGCCCCTCCAGATTCTAGCCATCAGACTACAGGGAAATTTCGCAACAAAGGGATGTTGCACCTACAGATAATGGAACTCTTAACTTTAAGGTTACTACATTTTGAGAAGGGATATTATCAACTATTATTCATGTGTTTAACCCCTCTCCATCCAGAACTATCTAAGAACACACTTTCTCTATTATTGCCTTTTATTTTGTGATTATTATTATTTTTTTTAAATTGACTGATGCGATGAACATTCGATCCTCTTCGCCTAATGCGACTATTATATATTAACACCGCAACCCAGAACATCTCCATAGAGTTATATGTAACACCAAAAACACACATATATTCTGGAATAAAGTTTGTATTTCCCACCATCCTCCATTATTTACACCTTTGTTATGACGTTCTTATTCAAATTCTTATGAAGCGCGGAGGGTTCTGTTATTGTGCAGCTAATACATTGGCGACATCTAAACGTGACTTATTATCTCATTAGCTTGGTTTATGGATATATAGTTATTTATTTGGGTGACCATTGTGTAAGGGAGCAAACAATGATAGATCTGTGTGATGCTCAGTGCAATTTTCTGCAAAAATAGTTTGGTGTCCCCTGTGGATTTAACATTCACTGTTCTACATATTTTGGTGAATATACACATGTGGGGTCTGTATGATCTCCTCACAGCTTACTGTTTTAGGAAAGTATATTTTCTTTTTGTAAGTATTCCGGATTTGTACACATTTTAGAGGAAATTTTGATTGTTAATTGCCAAATGCATTGCCTAGTTGTCTGCTTTCAAAACTATATAGGTGTTAGGGGCGCCTTCACTTTTTAATCTGTTTTATGGATATATTTTGCAGGTTGTGACTGTCTTAAAATTTGTAGCTGAAAAGCAGATATTTAGTTATTTCAGTTTTAGTGATATTATGATGATTTATTCATGTGAACATATCAATATGAGGTATCTGTGAACTCTACACATGTCCATCTATTACATTTAGGAGATGTGAACAGGGGCGTAACTGCAGTAGTAGCAGCCATAGCAACCGCTATGAGGCCCACAGTGTCAGGGAGCCCCAGTATCTGACCTGACACACTAAAGAGTGAAGGATGTGCATCATTATAGCCATATTATGCTGCACATTGTACTGCATAATATCTATATAACATATATGTGATGTATATATGCTGCATCTGTAATGTGTATATTTGTAGATGTGTTTGTAAATGTCACTGTATTTGTGTGTATATGAGCCTATATGAGCATATGTGCTAAGTGTATAAATGTGTGATTGTAACCTGCATGTGTGAGTATACAAATATGTATAATTTTTAAGTGGGAAGGGGGGCCCCATGCCGAAGCCTGCTATGGGGCCCTGTCACTCCTAGTTATGCAATTGGATGTGAAGGTAAATATTTTCTGTTTGGAGCAAATTTTTCTCACAATCCATTCAACCTACCAGTAATTTTTTGGAGCGTGGGAGGAAACCGGAGGACCCGGAAGAAACCCATGCAAACACTGAGAGAACATACAAACTCTTTGCAGATGTTGACCAGCGCTTCAAGGCTGCAGTGCTAACCACTGAGCCCATCAATCTCCCTATTATCTATCTATCTCCCATATTACAGTTTGTTTTACCATACTAAAGGTAGCCTCTTACTGACTGTGACTGGTCATAAAATAGTTTTATTTGGGGGCCCCACTTTTAGTTTTGCCCAGGGCCCCACTTTGTCTAGAACCAGCACTGGTCCAAGGTGTCCCTCAGCTGTTCTGAGGATCACGGAGAAAATTGAGGGTGCGGTCACATGTTGCAGTTAAAACTGCATCGCAATTAGTTTTCGGGTGGTTTTAGGTGGTATTACTTATTTTAACAAGTGAAAGACATCAAACCAACAAGTGAATAAAATGTGACTGATTGCGATGCAGTTTTAACTGCAATGTGTGACCGCATCCTCAATGGAAAAATGACTATAGATGGGTAACCTGGCTTGTTGCACTTTATGCATGAATACCACATCACTTAGCATTACAAGCATTACATTACCATTTAAATAAATGTAGTGGTTATTCCAATAATTTGAAAGAATTTTTAATGCAATCTGTTGATTTTTTATTTCAAACAAACTATTTGTTTGAAAAGGGTATGGAAACCTCTGAGGGAGGGTTAGTGCCTTGAGGAAACATGAGATTTTCTGGATCACAAAACTTAATACTAAAATACCAAAAGGTTTGAATTATTGGGAAGACCTGATGTCAATATATTAATACTTAACATGAAATTTGAAATATTTTGTATTGTTTGTATTGTTGTATTTTGCATCATTCTATGATCATTTAACATGAATCAAAGGATATGACATTTGCTATTAAGCTATTGGTCCATGATTGCTTTTAAAACTGTGACTTGTAGTCCAGCATGTTAACCATGACTAAGGGTGAATCCTGAAATGCGTAGGTTCTTGCTTGTATGGACTTTTTAATGCTTTTCTTCTTAATAAAGAATATACATTTTATTCAACCTTGGATGCTGGAACTCCTTTTTTCTACATTATTATGGACATTCCCGTAGCCAGCAGGTTAAGTCTTCTGCATCCACCTGATATGAAACAAGCTCGATTGAACTACAACTTGAGGTGAAAGATTTCTGTGCATCCTGCCTTCCTTTCTTGTTTTGTATATGCTGTTGTTCTCGATTCACATACCACATAGATCCTAGACTATCATATATTAAATGATGTTTCTCAAAAACACTATTAAAAGTATAATTGCTGTACATACATTGCAGCTGTGATCCTGGCAACATCTTCATCCACAGAGTCTTTTCTGTCATGGTGGATCTCCTCCTGCAGCCATTGTGATAGAGCCTATAATTGACAAGAGGAACCTGCTGAAATCCATAAGAACAACATTCCAGTGCTACATGTAAAATCTTCCTATTGAGCATTAACCTCTTTATGGTAAAGTGTCACACATGTGATTGTGTGTTGGCCGGATTACATGGACTGACCACAGTGCAAAGGACGGATCTCTGTGCATCCTCGTGATTTATGATCCAAGGAGGCCCTGCTTCCCTATGGAACAGCGTTGCTGAACTGTAATCATGAACTGTAATTTATGGACCAACCATGGCCATGTGGTGTCAGCCTTAGTCGGCATAAATAAGGGAGGCTATAGAGGAATTTCCTACTGCAGCGGTTGGAGTATGCTGCTTTTTAGGTTATATTCACACAGAAAGCACTATAAAAAATGGCTACAAGGCCGTCAAAAACTGATAAATTGTCAGCTTTTCATGGCTCAGATTTGGTTTGTTTTTCTGACTAAGGCGTTTCTTCATTCTTACTAACATCAGCAAATATATCACAACATGGATGTAACTGGACTGTAATTCCTTCTAACTGTATAGAACTCTCTATGCATCTAGACAATATTATACCGGTATCAACCATACATAGAACTGAGCTGCTTTATCTAAGATATTAATGTATATACCATATATAGAAGTGATCTGCTGTGTCTAAGCTGCTATTACTGAGGTATCTACCATCCATAGAGGTGAGCTCTTGTTACTAAGTTGCTCTTGTAATGTCCTGTAGTTGGGCCATTACGAAATTAATTGTTGATAATCTTACCCCATTGGACTTTTTGTGGTGCTGCTGCGCTAGCCAGCATGCAACACAAATTAGAGGGCATTCCGGTGCTCAGTCAGACCATGCGCTGGATTTAACATGCAAAGTCTGTCGCACACCCTATTTTAAAGGTGCACCACAAAAAAGTTGGTGAACTCATAATGTGCCCCATAATGTAACATTCATACTATAAACGTACATTAACACACATTACAGGTTACAATCTCATCAACAGCATTTCCCTATTTCCGCTACTTAGTGGTAGTGTGGTGCTAGATATCTACCATACATGGAGGTGAGCTACTTTATAAGCTGCCATTATTGAGGTATCTGCCATACATGGAGGTGAGCTGCTTTATCTAAGCTGCCATTATGAGTTATCTAACATTCAAAGGGCAGAGCTGCTATATAGTAAAGTTGTATTATACATCTAAATTATAGATATTTTGGGAGTAAACTCAGATAAAACTAAAAGTATTTTACTGAACATTTAAAGTAAACCTTTATATTAAGCAGAATCTGGTGAACTACAGTCAGAGCATGAAATACATAGCTGGATGGAGAGAATAAGGCCCTATGACTTCTGGTATAGTAGAATTGGGGCAGGTATAGTGCAGATCTAATAGTATCATTATAGTTTTATGTTACAGAGACTGCAGAATTATGAGGACTCCTTGGCTACTTTTCAACAAAGCCAACTTCGCTCAGAAGAAGCTTCACTGATAGTCGAATATGTGCCTTTGAACAGAATCATCTTACAAGTTTGCAGCTTCTACCCACCCAGTGAGCTTATTCTGAAAACTTTCCTGGATTCCTTTGTCTTCCCCTGCTTCATTTTCTACCCATCACATCAAGACAGATGAGAGAAGAATGCCAGCAGCAATTAAATCCTAAAGCAAGAACCCAACACATGCTCTCTAAAAGACAGAATATTTCCATAATTGCAAACGACTTGTGTTTCACATACAGAACATGAATGACAGTCTTTAACCCTGTGTATAATTGCCGGTGGATGTAACATGTGAATGGCTTAATTAACCTTATGAACGTTTGGTTAAATTTCTGTAAGTATACAATATACATGTGCACATAGCTGATTAACACACCTAGTAGTTTGGATAAATGAAAGAAACTACTACTATATATATATATATTATATAAAGCTGAAGGAATTTGCACTGTTGCATTTACAATCACTAAAGTTTGCATAGTTAATAGATTTTGAATCAAAATTTTCACCCCACGCCTTCCAAAATACACTTATTAACCATCAAATACAGGCGCTCTTGTCTGCTGCTGCTGTGGCAGGTAGAAGCTGAGCTGCGATTGGGTAACATTTTTGCCACAGGTCATTAATATGAACTCTGAGCTTTGATTTGTTACTTTAGGCAATGAGCATAAGACAGCTTATGTGTGAGGTAAGATGGATAGAGATAGAGACAGAGAGACAGGCAGGGAGAGTGAGAGACAAAGAGACTAGCAGGGAGAGAGAGAAAAAGGCAGGGAGAGTGAGTGAGTGAGTGAGTGAGTGAGTGAAAGGCAAGAGAGTGACTAGGTGACAGAAACAGATAGGGAGAGTGAAAGACAGGCAAGGAGAGTGGGTGAGAAACAGAGTGACAGGCATGGAGAGTGAGTGACAGTGAGATAGGCAGAGAGAGTGAGTAAGTGACAGAGAGACAGGCAGAGAGAGTGAGTGAGAGACAGGAAGGGAGAGTGAGAAACCGGCAGGGAGAGTGAGTGAGAGACAGATAGACAGGCAGAGAGAGTGAGAGGCATGCAGGAAGAGTGGGAGAGAGACAGACAGGGAGAGATAGATACATAAATAGATATAACATATTTTTTGTTAACAGATTCTATTTTGTTATAGCTAAGAGCAGTTATTTATTATCCCGGGCAACACAGGGATAAACAGCTAGTATATATATATATATATATATATATATATATATATATAATATATCACCAACACATAACTTTGATCAAATATAAATAAATCATCCCCTGTCCTCTATGAGTTACATAAGGAAACTGTAAAATTTCTTTGGCACTTGGACGAAGCTCTGGGTCCTTCCTAAGCATTCTACAAAAATAAAATATATATATATATTAGAAATCATACATGGGTTTATTATTTACTGAATTAAGTCACCAAAAAGAAGCAAAATGCAGGCTTTTGAGGATCTTCTTGTGCTCTAAACTAGACTTTAAAGGGTTAATTTGGAAAATTGTAAAACTTTTTGTCATAAAAATATCAACATTAATTTTCTAAAATGGGAACAACCCTTTAAGTTCCCCAATGTGAGATACGTGTTGTGACATGCTGTATCTTACCTTCAGGAAATGTGCTATTTTTTGACATTTTATAAACTGTAGGATATCTTACATGAACTTTCTAATGAAATTTCATTAGCTAAACCCTGGCTTATAGTCCTACTTCATATAGGAACACATGCAGACATTTCATGAATCAGTATTCAATTTAAGGCTACCTGTACACGACCTGTCTATCAGGCACATATGGATGTTAATGAACTCATGCCCACTGTGTGTTTTTCCTACTCCCTGTTTATTTTGAGTTCAGATGCAATGTACAGTATGAGACATGTCCTATTCCTGGATGAGTTCTTGTCAAGTCCAGTCCTATTAAAATTGCTTCAAATTCATAGAAAATGGATAGCACAAGTTATAAAGCCTGTGTAATCAGTCTGCAGTCCGTTTGCATTATGTTGCATCCTTCTTTCATTGTTGCAGATCTGCAAAAACTGATGGCATACGGATGAGAATTTGTTTCTGGCCGTCGGATAAGGTACTGATTGCATATTGAACACATACTGAACGCAAATACTGACACTTTACGTCCCATTTAAAAAAATATGTGATGGGCAGGTATCATGGGCAGATCCAGCTACATAGCAAGTAGCTCTGTCATCACCTGCAGAAAAAGGAGAAATGAACAACCTACCACAGCTACTCCATCCCACTCAAATAAACTTAATTGAAGAAATTGAGAAAACCTAGCCACCACAGAGTAAAAACATGAAAACACTTGCTTTAGGAGCAGACATGTGAAAATACTTGGGGAAGAATTTATCATGGCTTGTATGGCAGTTATGAAAATGTCTAAATTCTTAGCACCAGAAAATCCCCCCCCCCCAACTTCACCCTTACGGCAAGTGATTATGACATGGCAGGGCACTACGCAGGTTATACTGCATTTCTTCATCAGACAGGTCCTGGTGTAGAAATAATCTGGCTGCTTTGTAGTATATATAGGCGGGAGCCTCTTAGTATATCCAGCATAAAGTATGCCAGCAGGGGAAACATCCAAACTGGTGCGTGATGTGCCAGCTCTTGATAAATCATTGTGTGGTCAGGATGGTCTACAATTAAATTGTGCCCAAGGGTTATGTGAAGCTTTACTAAGGTGCACTATCATAGAGCTTATTTAGTCAGAGCTGCCTGAGTTGCCATTTTTGTCTGTCCCTGATGGAGAAGAACAGCCAGCTTGCTCCTTGCAAGAGAGTGACAGAGAGACCAAATGCAAATGCTTAGAGAAGGCAGAAAGGCATATTTACAATGTAGCTGTAATGGGCTTCTGCAACCTGTCTTTACTAAAAAAAATTGAGGTCCCTGGTGACAGTTTCCCTTTAAAGGGAACCTGTCACCAGGAGAGCCATTTTTAGCACTCCCAGTCTCCACCGAGCATAGTACATACTCTGCCATAGTGTTTTTGTATAGAAAATAGGTTTTACAGAAAAAAAGATATGTTATATTGTACCTTTCATTAGAATCTGCTGTGTGACTAGGCACTCGTCCACTGGGAGTGGCTGTAAAGGAGCAGTTCCCCCCCACCCTTGGGAAACAGCTTCTCTATGTGTCCTTTTCAAATAAATGAATAACTCCCCTCACTCGGGATTGGCTGTAGAGGAGCAGGGGGCGTTGCTAAGAAAGTGATGGGTGTTTTCATTTATTTGAAAAGGACGCATGGAGGAGTGGTTTACCAAGGGGGGGGGGACTGCTCCTTTCCAGCCACTCCCAGTGGACGAATGCCTAGTCACACAGCAGATGCTAATGAAAGGTACAATATAACATATCTTTTTTTCTGTAAAACCAATTTTTAATACAAAAACACTTTGGCAGTGTATGTACTATGCTCTGTGGGGACTGGGGAAGTGCTAAAAATGGGTATCCAGGTGACAGTTTCCCTTTAAGTGTCACACAATGTCAGCAAAGTGTCACATGTCCAAATCAATCTGCTGCCTTTTTAAGAATCTTCTGCGATCTATGACTAGAGATTTACTCTACTGCAAGGACTCTGCAATTCTTTATGACCACCACAACAACCTATGCCCCTGGTTCATGCCATTTGTATCTGTATTTTTCAAAGTAAGGTCCTAAATCAGATTTAACTACATTGATAATTTATGTGTCTTCATATTATCCACCAATACAAACAACAGCTTTTACCTTATTTACAGTACTTCCAAAAATAGGTTCCATACCTGTAAGTAGGATTTATGTTGGGTATAATACTACATGAGTACCTTTACATGATCTGTGCCTATTCTAAAGTCTAATTGCATTCATTATTATTTAGATCATCATTTATTTGAGCTAAAATTCTTAAGTCAACATTTATTTTACTGTAAAATTTCCAGATCATTGCCATGAATAACAGTCTCCCTAATAACATAATGCTCAGCTGTTATGTTTGATCACCAATGAAATTTCCATGGACATTACTTCTCTAATATACAACTTTTTGCTCCCCTGTTCCTGTACTGTTTGGCTCCCTCATGGTTCAGTAGACCTTGAATTCCTTGATGTCGGTTTCTGCAAATAAGAGGTCTGCCCTGTAAGAGATGTGTTTTTTAGGGCGTCTGGTAATGCAATTAAGCGCAAACATAATTGTTCCGCTCAGTAGAATGATTGGGGGAGATGTAACAATTATACACAGTCAGTGGCGCAAATCTAAGGCCTCATTACTGAAGTCTGGCTGGCAGCTTTTTGACTGGGGGGTAAATTATTTTAAGTGACCCAGATATTAGTAGCTGTCAAATTTATAGGTAAGGGCAGGACTGGTGCAAACATTTGGCAAAGTACAGTAATCAACTGCCTGCGGCAACAAAAGTTTTGGAGATGCCAGTGAAGCAGAGTCTAATACTTTATGTAAACACATTATGAGCAATGCTGTGAGTCTGTGCATGCTTTTATATCTGTATCGATCATCTGTATGTATCTGGGCAAACCTTTTACCTTTTACTCCTGATACAGTATATAGAATAGACCTCTAAACATACATTAGAACATTTTTCTAGAGATTTTCAGTAACCATACAGTGAGGTGTATGGTACACATACGGTTAAAAAAAAAGTCACATGTATGCGGATTCAATCAGCACTGAAATATAAGACTGGAGAAATCATATGTTTGAGTGAAAGGGCCCTAATAACACCCTCTAATATTGCATTTTATACTAGGCACCTGGAACAAATTTACGACGCGGTGGAATAGAACCGCAGGTCTGTAATTAAATGGCTGTCATTGTTAAGTTAATATTACATGTTGAAGGTTATTTATCATGATGATGTTGCCCGATATATAAAGAGGCTCCGGTATCTTGATGTATCAGTTGGCTACAGTGGCGTAACTAGGAGTGGCAGGGCCCCATAGCAGGCTTCGGCATGGGGCCCCCCTTCCCACTTGAATATTATACATATTTGTATATTCACACACGCAAGTTACAATCACACATTTGTACACTTATGCACATATGCTCATATAGAGCATATACACACACATACAGTGACATTTACAAACACACAGCATATATACACGCATACAGTATATCCAGACACCATACACACATAGAACATATACAAATCACAGATGCAGCAGATATCATATTATGATGTATAAAGGGCAGCATAATATGGATATAATGCACATCCTCCACTCTTTAGTGTGTCAGTTCAGATGCTGGGGCCCCCTAACACTGTGGGCCACATAGCGGTTGCTATGGCTGCTACCACTGGGTGGCTGGCTGTGCAGCATTTATTTCTGAGCAAGGTCTTACCTGCTGTAGAAATATTCCATACACAGCAATCTAATGAGAAATCATAACCATGCATCTATAACACCATATACAAATACACAAGAACAGATACAAAAAATGGCCATGATCTGTACAAAAATGTCAATGTTTATTCAACACATATATCACAACACAAGACACACAAGAATACAAACATTTAAAAGAGTACAATGATGTATTGTTCTCATAACCCTGGCGTTAGGGCTAGGTAATACCCGTACCCCAGAACCTCCTTGAACCTATCCACAAATAAATACATACAACCACTATCTCAATGGAAAAGGTCAGGTATCAAGGAAATACTATTTTCTCAGTTGAAAAACCTGAGTGAACCCAAGAAAGCTTACAGTTAATCATGGGTGGTAAATCCTGATGTAATAAATCTACATGGAAGCGAGGAGGGAAATGAGACCTCACGTATATAGTCAGAATGTTTTGACTTCCTCCCTTAAACCCAGATCTTTTGGCCAGGACCCCGAATCTCCTGGTTAGCAGTACAGCTTTACCTCTGCTCGGGTGGATTTCCATGAACTTAACCTTAACTGCATCCACCAAACACAGATAGAGTTGAAAGCAATGATGGAATAGAGAGCCGTCTGCTCCGTATACCACCATGCAGCTTCCACTGCTATATTTAGCAGTTCTGAGGCTTGCTTGGTGTGAGCAGCAGAGAGTAGTGATGTCAGTATCCTGTGCCTCAACACCAAGACGCTCAGTGGTGGTCATTATTGGTGGAGTGGTGTCATTATCATTAAGAGTGGGGGCATTATAAAGACTGGGGCAGTGTGGGGGCATTATAAAGACTGGGGCAGTGTGGGGACATTATAAAGACTAGGGAAGTATGGGGACATTTTAAAGACTGGAGCTCTGTGGAGACATTTTAAAGACTGGGGCAGTGTGGGGGCATTATAAAGACTGGAGCACTGTGGGAATATTATGAAGCCTCGGGCAGTTTGGAGACATTATAAAGATTGGAGCTCTGTGGAGACATTACAAAGATTGGAGCACTGTAGGGACATTATAAAGATTGGCACAGTGTGGGGACATTATAAAGACCTGGGCATGTGGGAGCATTATAAAGACTGGAGTAGTGTGGGAGCATTATAAAGACTGGGGCAGTGTGGGGGCATTGAAAAGACTAAGCAGTGTCAGGGTTCTGGGTCTGTGGACCCTCTGAACCACTGCGGGAAATGGTGCTAGCCAACTCTTGGGACCGGAGTCTAAGTGGCACCTGGTGTTCACCAGAGCTTGCTGCAAAGCGGGATGATCTTGCTACGGCGGGTTGCCACCAGGTCGTTCCACAGGTGTGACTAGCCCTGGCAGCCAAGGTGGAAATGCAGAACACAGCCCGGGGTGACAGCAGGAGTACAGTGTAGGAACACTAGAACTCACGGCAGGAACACAGGAGCAGGCACACGGAACAGGAACGCAGGAACAGACTGGAACACAGGAACGGGAACAGAGGAGCAGGATCACGGGAACACAGGAGCAGGAACACAGGAGCAGGATCTGGGACGCAGGAACAAAGAGGGCTTTCACTTCACTGCGAATGTCTTGAAGATCCGGCGGGGAATGATGGGAGCCACCGAATTAAATGGCAGACCCGGAAGTGGCCAGCGCCAATCAACTGTGCAGTGGCCCTTTAAATCTCCAAAGGGCTAGGCCGGATGGGAGCGTGGAGAGGTAAGTTTGGTGCTAGGGCGGGGGGCAGCACCATGGAGAGGGGCGCAGGGGCACCCGTGACAGGCATTGGGGGAACGTTAAAGACTAGAGCACTCCGGGTACATTAAAAAGACTGGAGCACTGTGGGAACATTATAAAGACTGGAGCACTGTGTGGAAATTATAAAGATGGGCAGTTGGCACATATAAAGACTGGAGTATTGTGGGGACATGATAAAGACTGTGACAGTGTAATGTCATTAAATAGACTGGGACTTGTTGGAGATTATAAAACTGGGCAGTCTGGAGGCATTATAAAGACTGGGGCAGTGTGGGGGCATTATAAAGATTGGGGCAGTGTGGGAGCATTATAAAGACTGGGGCATTGTGGGGGTATTATAAAGACTTGGGCAGTGTAATGGGCATTATAAAGACTGTGCGGGTAATGGCATTATAAAACTGGGCAGTGTTGGGGCATTATAAGATGGGGCAGTGTATGGAGACTGTACAGTTTTGGGGGGCAGAGTTTATGGTTCCAGAAGGATCACTATATTAGGGATGGAAGTAAAGAAACTATGATTGTATTTGTGATAAACTCAAGAGTGATGACATGAGGCTGGAAGAGGAGACATTATGTTAAGCCTTAATGGAGAAAATAAGGAATGAGAAAAACTAGAAAACAAAGAAACATCAATGCAGACACTGGATTTCTTCGTATTTTCAATAGCTGTATAAAGTACAGTTTTTGGCACAAGCACATGTGCACGGAGTCTGGCAGCTTCTTAGGATTGGGTACATTGCACTCGTGCCCGCCTGGATCTTTTGATATGGTAAATGTAACAAACTCCTAAGTTTATTTGAATATGATGTAGATGCATTGGTTAGCTGAACTGACATCAAGTATAGTGTCTGGCCAGTATCATTACTTTCACATACCACTTCTCAAACACCTTGCATGACCCCAATCACCAATAATTCTGCAGAATCTTGCACAGCTGGTTCGAAAAATAAACATGTTCTCATTTCATTGTTAAGGAACTATACAGCATTTCACAGATATAATTTCAGATGTCTCTATCAGTACTGCTAGTGTGTCTTTGGTTGCATGGGATACGACCGCCAAACTCAGTCCTGACTATGGTCAGGCAGGTTCCTGGATTGTCAAATTCCTCTCAAATAAAATCTGTACCGCAGGGAGAGGGGCAGGAGGAGGAAGAGATGACTAGAGCTTGAGGGACTTCCGTCCAGCAGTGTGAAGAGGTGAGCAAGCTCTACAAAAAAGACATAGCAGTGCTGTGTGTCTGATTGATTAGGTGAGGCAACGAGCTGAATGTGTCATTGTGTCTTAATCCATCTCATGACTCTATGTCTAAAATATCTACTATGTGTCAGATATGTAGAATCTTCAGAGTTAAATGAAAGTGTAGCACACCCTGTTCTATGCCAATCTAAGCCCATTGCCCACAACCAGCTACAGGTGGATAGGAGGATGTGCATGAACTAGCACAGAGGAATCAGTCTATTCACTAATGCCTGCCTACAGGGCTGAATTTACATTCAGGAGCTAATACAGCAGTAGGAGTGAAGCAACAAAAAGTGAGTAAAACTGCAAAGTTAGGGATAAAAGATATCTTTATCATGTAGCATCACTAATGGATTAAGATTGAGGACTTTGTGAGCAAGCCCCTTCAAAAGTCCAGCCTACAACACAAATAATGAATGAAACATTTGCCTGGGTGATTCCATGGTGATGATCATGCAATGACCATCAAGGAAAAAGGAAAATCCTAAGATGATAAAGAATAATGTAGGTTGCAATGCAGGGAAAGAGTGTCCACTGTTCATTGCCATAGGTGAGGGTCTGTCATGGAAAATATTTTTTGATGGAATGTTGATTTAAGTCCTTTATTAAAAAAAAAAAAAAAAAAAAGAACATTTAGGTGTATTTCCTACATATAGGGGCACATTTACTAAGGGGTCTGAATCACTTTTCCGCCAAGTTTCCCAAATTTTTCGATTTGCAAGAATTGCCTGGGTTTTGGCGCAAGCGATCGGATTGTGGCGCATTGGCGCCGGCTTTCACGCAACATAATTGGGAGCAGGCATCGGAAACCCAACGGATTCGGAAAAACACGGAATTAAAAAAAAAAAATGTGTGTCCCAAGAATAGCACTCACATAACCGAGACGGAGAAGGTGAACTCGGCGGATTCAGCGCAGGCGACACACCTAGTGGACACAGACCTTAGTGATCCCGGCAGAACCCGAATAAGTGTCGGAGAACGCGCCGCTGGATTGCGACTGGACCGGTTAAGTATATCTGCCCCATAGTGTTAACTTTCTTAGTAGACAAACTTTAAAAATGTGTGAAGCAGAATGAAATGTATTATCTCTCTATCATAAAAAGCTACCTTGCAGCTGTTATTATCCTCTGTTCTTCATATATGCATTTCTTTTAGTATTAGAAATTGCAGAGAATGGGGATCTATAATAAACTAGTGTATATCTGCTGTGATCCCATAGTGTATAACACAGCGCATCTACAAAGAAATGGCCTGTGTCGATTGATGACTTAAAGGAGAGTGCATCTTGGAGATAAGTGGCACATGAAAGTGGGCCACAATATATGCTGATCAGCAGCCAGTTTGCAGGCGCTACACAGATGGTAACAGTAAAAACTACTTGAAGGGAAGTCAGAATTGTCACCATTTAAAGCAGGTACAACTCTCAGGTGCTGTAACAGAAGCGAGAAATCCCAGACACTACAAAATCATCTATAAATATTACCACATGGTGAGGATGTTACCCTTCTTTCACAATCCTACAGAACTTTTTCCTTCTGCAAATAGGATACATAAAGTAAATCTACCATAAGGGAACTATTTCTGGAGCGTTCAGATGCAGATCCCATGCCTGCAGCGCTGCTTCCATTTTTCCTTAATTTGGGATGCAGCTGCTGCAGAGAAATAAACTTTAAAGGGAACCTGTCAGCAGGAAAGGACCTAATAAAACACACTACCAGTATGTTGTCAAGCAGCCGCACACCTTCCAGATCATGTTCTTTCGTTACCCAGTGTGTTGGTATTATCGGAAAATCTACATTGAAGTGAGATGTAAATTGGTTGTTAAGTTAGGAGGTGGAGATTTAACACTGAAGTCAAGTCTCTCTCCTCAGAAAGCCTCCTTCACTGTGAATGAGGGTGGTTTTTGATGAAGAGACATCACTAACCAGATCTCACTGAAGTCCGATGCATGTGTCAGTCACAAGCAGCATGCTTTCAGAGCTCCCCACCTTGACTTCAGACTCTCTGGCCTCCTTACTTTAAAAACCAATTTACATCTCACTTCAAAGTTGATTTCTGGATGATGCCACCACCCTGGACCATGAAAGAAAAACATAACTAGGCTTTACGCTGTTTGACTATATTGGTATAGTGGTTTATTAGGTCAATTGGTGATGACAGGTTCCCTTTATTCCACATTATGATAATCAATTGCAGAGTCTATGGGGGCTGTAGTAGCCTCAAGAGCACTTCAGAGCTGCCTACCCACTGCGTCCTTTGTTCTTGTTGTATAAGGGCAGTAGCTCCTGTTCTGTGCTGGAGATTGGCCTGCGGGTCGAGATCTCTGTGCAGTGCTCTTGCTGCCAGTGTAACATGCCGCCCGGACGGGTTATGTTACGAATTTTGTGAACTTTTAATACCTTATAGCTGTAGGAGAATTAGAGGCCCATCAATCTGTCTGTATAGGTTCATAGGACAGACAGCTCTAGGAAGAGTATTGTCACCTTATGTCAAATAAGTAAGTGCTCTACCACTTACCTTGCTGGTCAACTCTGTCTGTTGACTATATCGATTGTGCACCTCGCGCTGATCCTGAGTAAGAACGACTGGGGAGTTAAAGGGGGAAGAGAGCTATAGTGTATATTGTCTCACCCTCCAAGGGAATAGTGACTGTGCTTTAAAGGGCCACGTCCCATTACTAGCCATCGCCATAGCAACGGACAACTACTCCTCCTAGCCCCAGACTTGAAAGTAGTCCTTTTCCTCATATTTCATCACATAAAATGTTTGTATAATGAAAAGTTATACTATTGTAAAAATACATTTTTTTTATCATACTCACTGTTTCAAGATTTTTTCTGCTTGCTGTCATTCTATAGAAAGCTTCTATGTCCAGAGACATAAATCTGACCGTGGTCAATAGGTGTATTGCTCCTTATAGCAAACAGCTCTAATACGTATCTAATACTAACAAGTGTGCACCTGTGTGACGTGGTCAGATTTCTGTCACCTGGAAGGAAACATAGAAGCTTTATTAGCAGGACAGCAAGCAATGTCTAGAAAACATGCGGAATTGATACAAAAAGTATATTGGAAAAATATGGCAGATCACCAGAATGTGTCCCAAATCCAATAGGCTTCAGAATTGTACTGCCTCAAGCTAAAGCAGCAATTGTTTGGGAAAAGACAGAACCCCAATAATCCCTCAGAGACTTTGCCCTTCCCTGACGAAGAGCAGAGATATCATCTGCCCTGACCTAAGGAGTGAGAACTCAGATCACATCCTGCGGAACAATTATTAACTGGCTTCTGGTTAGCACACAAAAAATGGTGCCTGCTCCAACACCCCAATACACTTACCACCTTCCAAAGGTCTGAACGGACTGAGACTCCTACCTGAGCTGGTGTACCTCTACAATAACACCATTCACTGTTTACTACCGATTACACCTCCTACTATCTGATGTTCGTGGACAAGCCATTTGCCAGTGGATATGCTCTGGACCATAGAACCCTGACTCACATCCTCTGTTCCCCAGGCCGACTGGGTCCAGGAGCACCAGAGATGCGAGGGGGGAGCCAGGGAGATCATAGGCCTAAAGGTCGAGAATGTACAGAGCAAACAAAGCAGGACTTTTGACCGAATGTCTGTGCAGCGCTCTCTTCCCTGAGAGAGAGCAGTGTGGCTGCAGAATAAATATCCCACAAGAAGCTACATTTTATACCTCTTCAGATTTACACATTTCCTGGACCTCCGGAGGCTGTACCTCTGCCTACCAACTAGACAGCTTAATACCCAACAGTACAATTACTAAGGGGGTAACATCCCACTGGACGGGTTATGTTTCTAAACTGTGAACCTTAATGCTTCTAGCTGTAGGAGAAGTAGGGCCCACTAATCCTGCAATCTGTATAGGTTCCATGGACAGGACCTTCCAGGAAGAGCATTATACCTCATGCCAGATGTCCTTCCCCTAGCAAGCTGCCATTTACTGGTCCTATTTAGTACTGCAGCTGCTCATTCTGTAGGACATGTTTTAATGATGACCAATCATTGCATTGTTATTTAATACTGTACAAAAATGCTGGTGGATGATGGGCTTGCCACCTCACAAGGGGAGGTTAAAACCCCTTGTGGCTAGGAAGCTTCCTCTTACTGCTCAGGATGGAATAGGAGCACATGGTCTGAGGCCTACTGCAAGAACCCAGCTTAAAACTAAGTGCTGAGGAACCTGAGCTATACCAGGCCTGCCTCTGAACCCTTTGTGAAGCAACCATAATCCATCTCCAGCCTTAAGCTACATATATGAGGTGTAGCAACTCCTTCGGAACACCATCCAAGCAGCCACCTGAACACCAGCTAATTGTTCCTGCTGCTTTGCCATTGCCGTGTTGCTGAATAAACAAAACTGTTAAGTTTGACCCCTTAACGCTCTTCGCCATAGCTCTACGGCGCACAGGTGCAGGGAATGATGAAGAGGCTCAGGGCTGAGCCTCTTCATACAAGGGTGGGGGTGTTGCATATTGCTTTAACCCTTCCGATGCCCGCCGGCAAAGTCCCGGTGTCGCCATCTTTCTTCTGATCGTCGCTCCCCAAACGTCATCGGGGCGGCGATCGGTTGCCCTGACAGCCTCGGTCTTCGTCGGACCCAGCTGAATGGCGCTCTGACTGTGGTTCATTGAACGAATAACATGCAAAAAACGCCATATACTGCAATACAGAAGTAATGTACCCTAGATCAGTGATGCTAACCTATGGCACTGGTGCCAGAGGTGGCATTCCGAGCCTTTCTGTGTGGCACTCAGGCCATCACCAGAGATGACTCCAGTATTTCCTGCAGTCCCCTGACCGGCCAGGAGTTGCTGTACAAGTAGTTTTTTAAAGTGACAGCACTACCTGGACTATTTTTGCTCTTATGGGTTCCTCAGGTGCTGGTATCAATGAAAACTGTGACAGTGAAGGAGTATAAATCACAAATTAATTTCTGGGTTGGCGCTTTGCGATAAATAAGTGGACTTGGTTGTAGTTGGGCACTCAGCCTCTAAAAGGTCGCCATCACTCCCTAGTG
The DNA here is from genome assembly GCA_019512145.1 of Engystomops pustulosus. NCBI lineage: Eukaryota > Metazoa > Chordata > Amphibia > Anura > Leptodactylidae > Engystomops > Engystomops pustulosus. Next base: position 92,880,348 of record CM033647.1, on the reverse strand, counting down.
GTCTAAGAAATTGAGAAAAAAAAGAAAAAAAGTTTAAAAAATTTAAAAATGTTATAAAAAGTAAAATCACCCCCTTTCCCTAGAACTGAATATAAAACATAATAAACAGTAAAAATCACAAACACATTAGGTATCGTTTTGCGTCCCAAAATGGAATGATGGGAGCCACCGAATTAAATGGCAGACCCGGAAGTGGCCAGTGCCAATCAACTGTGCACTGGCCCTTTAAATCTCCAAAGGGCCTAGGCCAGATGGGAGTGTGGAGAGGTAAGTTTGGTGCTGGGGCCGGGGGGCAGCACCATGGAGAGGGGCGCAGGGGCACCCGTGACAGGCATTGTGGGGAAAGTCTAAAGACTAGAGCACTCCGGGTACATTAAAAAGACTGGAGCACTGTGGGAACATTATAAAGACTGGAGCACTGTGGGAACATTATAAAGACTGGGGCAGTATGGGCACATTATAAAGACTGGAGTATTGTGGGGACATTATAAAGACTGTGACAGTGTAATGGTCATTAAATATACTGGGGAATTGTTGGGAGATTATAAAAACTGGGGCAGTCTGGAGGCTCACCCCACCACAGAAATGAGGGCGTTGCCGTCGGAAGAACCGCAGAATTTTAAAAAAATTTGTGTAGCAAAAAACCGCAATCACCATACACCGGACGAACGAAGGTGAACTCTGGCAGACCTCGGAAGCAGCAGCGACACCTGGTGGATATCGGGACATGGACCTTAGGAATCCTGGCAGACCCGAATCCTCGTCGGAGAAAGCTGGGTCGCGACTGGACCGGGTCAGGAAACATAATGGGCTTATTTCCGAAGGGTCCAGCGGCCACATTTTTGTCGGGTTTCCACTTTAGGGGATCGCCCTGGGATTGTGTCGCGATGTTGACCGGATTCTGGCGCATCGGCGCTGGCTTTTATTGCGACCAGAAATGGGGGGAGGGCAGCCCGTCAGAACGAATTCTTCCGACGGAGGATTCGGACAATACCGCAGGATTTAACTTTGAATTGTGTGTTGTAAGATCAAGACTTACATGCACTGGGAAGAGAAGGTGAACTCCGGTGGACCTGATCAGGGAGTGGGGGGGACAGATCAGGATATAGGGCACAACAACTTAGTGAATCGCTGGCCCGCTGTGCATTGGAGTCGCGGGAACGCTCCTCGGGGATCGCGCAGGGACGTGGTAAGAAATGTGCCCCAATGGGTAATCGTGTGTGGAGCATTTCAATGTGTTTAAAAGCACAATTGAAATGCCAGGTGTGCACCCACCTGGCAATTTACTGTTAATAAGGAATCTGTCAGGAAAACTAACCCACACAAACTAAAAATAACTTGAAAACTGCTATTTGAAAATCACTTTAACCATTTTATAGCAAGGAGTTTTAGGGTTCTCTTTATTATGGCACTTCAACATGTGGGTAACAAATAATGCTTCAGATTTATTGTACAGATTGTACAGATACAGCAAATACAAACATGTGGTGTTTATGTTTTATTTGTCTTTTTGTTGTGGTAGTTATTAGGTATTCTATGGGAATGTACCATTTTAGGGATTTGTACATTATTATCATATTATTATAATATAAAAATGTATTGAACTTTTTTTACCTTTCTCACATTTTCTTTATGTAATTGAAGAAGTTATGCTCGATTGCATACCCAGTTACAGCCAGATCAATTCTGGCATTGGGTACGACTCAGGGCACTCACAGACCCATGTCTGCAAGGAAGGTTAGATCCTAGTCCGATCTCGGCAGTGAAGAGGGGAATAAACACAGTGTTACACATGTTTGGGGATGGTGTGTAACAGCTTCTCCCGCAGGCAACACAGCTCGGAGAGGCTTTTATCAAAGTTAAAGGTGTATTCCCATTAGCAAATTAATGTTCATGTTTTGACACTTAAAAAAGTTATAACATTTTCCAAAATAATTTCTATCAATTCTTCACAGAGTTCTAGATCTCTGCTTGCTGCCACTATACAGAAAGTGGAGCAAAATCTGACTGTGTCACAAAAGGTTGCCTTGGCTCGTAGAGGCCCACCCACTATCGATTATCTCTGTTATTACTAACGAAGCCGCGCACCTGTGTGACAACGGGTCAGCTTTATGTCCACTGGAAAGTAAACATAAGAAGCTTTCTACTCAGCCTTGACAGCAAGCCGAGATCTAAACAGAGTTGAGGAATGATACAGAAGGTTATATTGAAGAAAATTGTATCACTTTGTCGTAAAAACATTAGCATTAATTTGCCTGAAATGGGAATATCCCTTACGACCCGTGACGTAGTAGGTAAGCTGTGGGTGCATGGTGGGGTTTTCACGGCTTTGCTGCAATTAAGCATATCCCCGGTAACCCCCGCGATTGGTGCTAGTACCGATCACGGTTGTTATCCCGCGATCGCACCTTCAAAGCTGCCGGCGGCTTCAAAAAAGTTAGTTGGGCAATGGGACGTCGGCATCTATGCCGGAAGATCGGATGCTCTCCGTGACGTCATAGGGGAGTGGCAATCCGATGATAGACAGCCTCAGGTCTTCCGAAAAACCCTAGGCTGTCTCGTTTTAACCTATCATTACAATGTGTAATGAATGAAAGAGGAAGAAAGTGTGTGGAAATATGGAAGGATCGATCAGACAAAGTAGGAATTAAGTAAAAATAGAAAAATCTAAAAAAGTTAAAAAAATTATAAAATAAAAAAACATAAAAATTAAAAATCACTCGCCTTTCCCTTACAGGTCGATATAAATAGAAAGAAAACAGTAACAAATCTATCCCGATCTATCAAAAGATAATAATGGTTTCATTGTGTTGAACGTAAAAAGTTATTAGCGCCAGGAAGATGGCAAAATTTGACAGAGGTTTTAATTTTTGTAAATGTTTGTTAACCTAATAAAACCTATACAAATTGGTAACCCTGTGATCCAACCCCCAAAGATAAAGTAACATGTCATTGTGTGACACAGGGAAAAGTCGTAAAATCCAAGCCCACAAGAAAACATGCGAAGCGTTTTTCACCATTGGAATTTTTTTCGTTCCCAGTACATTGCATGGAATTACAAATACCGTCTGTTACAGGGGACATTATTCATAAAACTGGACCCTCTCGTGCCTCTATTATTATAATATTCATATAGTGTAAATGGATACAGTATATAGGATAGACAGCCACGGATATTACTGTGTAACATATCAAAAGGCTTTGAACAGTAAGAAGCCACCATTGAACCAGGTGTGAGATTCCCTAACAAAATGGGGTTTATCCTGAGAGGGTCTAGGGTGGATTATAGGGGGTGGTCAGGGACTACACATAGGGATATTTAAGGGGAAGACCAGACCCAAACACACTCTTTGCTTCCTGGCCCCACATGATGAGCAGCAACTAACCCCTAGGGGACGCAAGCCTCTTTGGCCTTAAGGACGCCTGTGGTCCCATGTTTCAAATATGACCTGGGTCATATAAGGTGGTTATAGCTTTGGAACGCTATGGATATCCAGGGGATTTGGAGATTGATTTTCTCGTGGTGACAACAGTGTACGTCAACATAGTTTAAAAAGTTGGATGAATCTTTTGCGTTTTAGTTATGAAAAAAAACCAAAATTGGAAAATTGAAAAATTCGTTATTTTCAAACATTCTTAATCTCTACTTTTGATGCAGATAGTCATAGCACCCAAAGATTCATAACTACATTCCCATTCTGCTTATGTTGGCATGGTTTTTTAAGATTCCACATATTTTACTAGAATGTTATGAGGCTCAGAATTTAGTATTCATTTTTCACATTTTTGTGTAAAATCACCAAAACCTGTATTTAGATGGAATGCTCAATTCTATTGACAACGAGAGCCTAAATAATAGCGAGACTCATAAATTCCCCCATTGTGGAAACTACCACCACTCAATGTATGAAATACAAACTTTTAAGAAGGTTGTTAACCCTTTAGGTGTTTTATGGGGTTAAAACAAAATGGAGTTGCAGTCTGCAAATGTAATATTTTCACAATACACTCATTTTGGGTGGAAAAATTAAAATTTACAATGGATTAAATTAAAAAAGGCTCCACAAAGTTTGTTACCCAATCGCTCCCGAGTACACGGACTACCCCATATGTGGTGGTAACCGATGTATGGGCGCACGCCTGGGCATAGGAGGGAGGAGGCGCCATCCAGTCAGGATTTCGATGTCAATTACAGGCGATAATTTTTTCTTTTTTTTAATGTGGGACTATAGGGGCTTATTCTTTTGCCACAGGAGATGCATTTTCTGGACGTAATTCGGGGGAATCTATAGGCTAATTGGTGAGATTTTATTAACTCTTTGTGGTGGAGGAAATGAAATCATCACTTTTTAGGAAGATTTTGTTTGTTTTTTTTTGGCCGTTTAACATACCATAAAAATAGTATATTATTTTAGTCGATGGGTCGCCCGATTACGAAAAGACCTCAGGATATAGCATTTTTATTTTCCCTTTTTATGAATAAAAAGTAATTTGCAAAATGTTGTTTAATTTTAGCATCAACGACTTTCAAGCATAACTTTTTATGTTTTCGCCTCAAAATCTGTTTAAGGGATTATTTTCGAGAAGGATGGTTTCTTTTTTAGTGTCTATGTAGATTGAATAAATTTTTTAAATTAATTTTAGAGCATTGTTTATAGGGTATTATTGAAAATGTCTTTTTTTTGAGTTGTTTTGGGTTTTTTTAACGGGGTCACTTTGCGAATCTAATAACGAATTCTGTTTATTATTCAGATTGTTACGGACGAAGGGATACCAAAAGGTGGGGGTTTTGTGTAGTTTGATTCATTGTACTACTAAAACCAATTGGAGAAATCTTGTTCATTTTTAGCATCACCATTTTTCATATGCATAACTTTTTATTTTGCGGTGACAAATCTAGTTAGGGGCTTATTTTTGCGAGAAGAGTGTTCTTTTTAGGGCTATTTTGGGGTGCATAACATTTTTTAAATCACTTTTTAGAGCATTTTTTATGGGGTATAATTTAAAAAATTATCTTTTTCGGAACGTTTTTGCGTTTTTTTTCCTACGGCGTTTACGTGCGGTCCAGTAACGATTCGGGTTTTATTATAAAGATTGTTACGGGACGCGCCAATACCAAAATATGCGGGGTTTTTTTGGTTTTTTGGTTTTTGTGTTTTTTATACGTTATTAAGTGTTTTATAGGGAAAGTGAATTTTAGGCTTATATTTTAATGTATTTATTTTTTATTTATTGTAATGTGATAACCTTTAGTGTTTTTTACTTTTTTTACTTCTACATACCTTGAAACTTGAACCCGTGATGCTCTGATCAACTGGTTTAAAGTCAATACCACTGCTCTACAATATATTTTATTGTAGAGCAGTGTAAACTGTCTGAGCAAGCTTGCGCATGCTCAGACAGTTTACAGCAGACCCGGAAGGGGTCTGGCTGCCATGGCAAACCGGGCAGCTCGATGGCACAGCCAGTCCCGGAGCTGCCAGAAGTGGAGGGATCCCACGGTAAGCGGCACGGGGATCCGATTAACGGCGCAGACACCCTTACAAGCCGCGGTCATGCTGACCGCGGCGTGTAGGGGTAACACCCGCGATCAGGAAGCGGTTCTCCGACGCGGGTGTTTTAGCGCACGGCGTCAGCTGTACTAGACAGCGGACAGCCGCGGCGTCTGTGCCGGCTACGTTCGAGATCCGGGTGCCAGAAGCAGGACGTTATAGAACGTCCCGTGCGGCTTCAGTATGTAGCATCGGGGACGACTATAACGTCTGGCTGCGCCTAAGGGTTAAGGAAAAAGGTTAATAGTGTGTGTACTTTCTGTGTATGTATATAACTTAGAGTATTATAACATAGTAATTATAACATAGTAGACTTTATTACGTGTACCTATAGATATTCCAGTGTTATGTTGTTTTTTTTTTAAAAAAAACCCCCATATATATACATAGCTAAGTGTTTACAGTGAGTGTGTATAATTAGTGTAAAACACATGTACAAACCTGAGCGTATCCCATTCACACGTGGATCTCTGCCTGCACGTGATGGAGGGATTAGGATATATAGATGCTCTTGTGCAGGAGTCTCTATATGTACATGTATATGGTCAAGGTATTGGATGTGACTGCTTGCTTCAGGTATATCCAGGAGCTGCTGTTTAGGAATAGAATAATGTATTATACATACACATTATGGGTGTTCAAGAGGGGTCAGGAAAAGAGGTTTGTGTGTAGTTGTGTTTCTAGTATTTGTATTGTATTTTATGTAGTTACTTTGTCACATGTATGTTGTTAGTAAAGTCTTTGTATTATAAGTATCTGACGAGGGTTGTATGTTATTCCTGTGATATATGAAGGACGGGATAGGGATGCTTATGGTAAATAGCACGACTAGGGGCTGGACAGAAAACCATGAAGCCTAGAGGAACTGAGCAAAAACCAATCCCCCAAAATCCCTTATTCACCGTCACTATGAAGTCAATTTTGTAACGCAGAAAACAAGCTGTCACACAGATTTACGTGTAAAAAGTTATAGATTTTTGATTGTGGGGAGTGAAAATAAAAATGAATAAACAAAAAGGAAAGGTCTTAAAGGTTAAAGGGGATATTCCCATTTCAAGAAGTAATGATTTGTTTGAATAATGAAAAGTTATATTAAATTAATATTAATTCTTTACGGTTTCTAGATTTGCTTGCTGTCATTCTATAGAAAGCTTCATTGTTATTTCCATTTGCAGATATCTGACATGGTCACACAGGTGCGCGGCTCTTTACACATGGCCTGATTACTCTCTATGATACTAAGAGTTGTGCACCGGTGTGACCATTGTCAGATTTCTGTCAATGAAGTAGTATTATTATATTAAGCTTTCTTTGCAGACAACAAGCAGAGAACTAGAAAACTGTGAGGAATAGATATCGGAAAAGTATATTGGAAAATTGTATTTTTTTCATCATATGAACAAAAACATTAATTTGTCAGTGGAATAGCCCTTTAAGGAGCGCTGTTATAATAAACATACTTGATAATGGCTGTAATTGAAGTGGCGAAATGTTGGCACTACTAGGTGGATAAAAAAACTTCTCATTGAATTTCCGGAGTGCTGCTTCGTGATTGGTCTGTTATAATAAACATATATTTCTTTAAGGACGCAGCCTTTGTTTATACGTTAAAGAGTAACAGTCCATTTAAAAAAACTTTGATATGTTGTAGGGCAGAATTTTAAGCCCTTTTGCAATTGGATTAGTACCCAAATCTTGATCATTCCATCCTGTATTACTGCAAGACTTGCCCTAGATGCCAGTGATGCGCTCATATGGCTGTTACTAGGCACATTCCGGTCTTCACAAAGGAGTGACTATGGAGCTAGGAGTCACGTCCCCATTTCTCTCCCTGTATCAGCTGTTCACCTCATGCTCAGTGCTCAGCAGTCATGTGTTACAGGAAAACTAACTAATGTAGTAACAAAACACCTAACTCTTATCTCTCCCTCAGCTTTCCTGCACTTGTGTATAAACAAAATATGCACACAGGACACAAAATCATTTCCCCCCCCGTGACCCAACCCACCGCAGGAAGGAATGTGGCAGGAGACCACTCTCCAAGTCTTCAAGCTGTGCCCTCATGGCTGTGCTGAAGTTTTACTTAGGTAGGTAGGTAGATATAGATAATAGATAGATAGGAGATAGATAGATAGATAGATAGATAGATATTAGATAGGCTATGGTGTCATTGGTCAGCAGAGGCGCTGCTGATTGTAGTTTTTTGAGAGCTGGAAAACCATGGTTGCTATGGGCCAAAAAGAGGTACTCTTAAAATTGCGACCGAGAGCAATACTTGAGGAATGATCTAGGGAACCTGAGCCAGAATTGTGTTTTTAGTTTTTGTTTACCCAGAATGACAGTTACACTTTAAGGCTCAGTCCTTTTTTAAAAAAGTGATTGTGTTTCATTCTTGGTATAACTTTTCAACACTTTAAAATATCCTTTGATTTGAGATTGTTTTGTCTAGTGAGACATTGTAGTTATGTTGAGTAGTATAATTTCGCAGATCAGTGAGTTTTTTGGGGGGGGGGGAAATACAATAATTTCCATAATTTATATTAAGTTTCCTTTTTTTTTTACGGATGTTAGAAGGCTTTATAGTTTTAGTAGCAAGGTCTTTTAAGAGATTTGAGAATGCTACATTTTTGATGAGCAATTCAGTTTGAAGGCCTATAGAGGCCTTATGTACTATAAACACCCCGAAAGTAGTAACACCATTTTATGAAATCTTACATCCCAAAACTATTCAATCAGAACAATAGAAACAGTGCCACCATTTGGAAACTATACCCTAAAAGAATTTACTGGGGTTGGGTGAGCAATTTAACCCCCAACATGCTGGTCAAAATGAAAATACAAAGTGAATAGGCAGAGTCATAAAAAATTGATGCAATTTATCAAAATCTGCCATTTTGCGCAACCCATGCCACTGGGGACAAACATGTCAAAAAATCCATACTGCAGGGTTCCTGTTTAGGGCAATGCCCCATATGGCATAAGCACACCGACAGGAAAGGAGCAAATTTGCTTTTGTAGCTCCGTTTTCACTTAGATTGGTTGTTGGGGTTGCCCCTGAGAGGTACCAGTACAATAGAAAACGGGCACGCTTATTACATCTTCATGCTTGACCTTAACTTCTTATTGGGCCGGTAGGACTGGCCGATTATTGAAGTCTCCCTTTAAATGGTACCAGGGGACTGTCTTTAGGGCCACCTGTTTTCGCGGAGGTATATGCCTGTAGGACAAACTATCTGTAAAAATAGTCTAATATGGCCTGACTTAAACAACAATCATAACTGGGGTCATATCTGGGGGGCCACTGTGTGTTGTCCATTGTAATGCCAAAAACTTATGGATGGCTTTAAAAGCGATCCTGCTCATCGCCATGCAGGACATCGGGGTGTGTGGTACCCGAATGTTGTGTGCCTCCAGTAGTCCCCAATTGATGGCTTCTTTACAGCACCAAAGAGATATGCCCAAGTACTTCTTCATCTTGCTGCAGTGACAGGGGTCCCACCTGTAGAGTTGCATAAAATGAAGTGGGGCTTTGGGCAATATGCGTGCAGCGTAGAGATTGGTATGAGACTGAGAGAGCGAGCACTAAAATGCTCGGGTACTCGTTATCGAGACGAACTTTTCCCGATGCTCGAGTGCTTGTATAGAATAACGAGCCCCATTGAAGTCAATGGGAAACTCAAGCATTTTTTCAATGGGGCCAAGGCTCTGTACAGGGAAGCTTGGCCAAAAAACCTGGTGAACTCAGAAAAGAAAGGATGGAAAACACCACGGACATGGACAGGACACAGCAAGGGCAGCATGGCATGGATGCATTGAGGCTGCTAATCGTACAATGCCAAAATTATTGGCAACAGCATGGCCATGACGATGAGCGGAATGAGGCTAGATAGCATTCTAAAAAATGCAATAATTGACCCTGACACTATAGGGGATGGCATGCAGAGGCAGCCGGGGAAGCAGGGCAGGCTAGAGAGTGTCATGGCGACATACCCCAAATGGACTCAGGCTTCAAAACCAATGGGTGGCAGAGAGGGGGGGAGGAACACAAAGGAGGGAGCAAGAAGCGCTTGAATGATTTCCTATGATGAACAAAAGGTTGACCGGATATTTAGTCGAAAAGCTAATAACACAAGCAAGCGGGGGTGGCGACATTTAGGGACCAAGTTCCATAACGTTATCTGGTGACCAACACCCGGGAAAAATGAGCCTGAACAGCTCTTTTGATAAAGGGGACGACATTGTGTGGAGGCAGCCATGGAACGACTTCTGATTAAGAGCGACAGTATGGGCATTCAATTGCGCATGCTATGTTGCAATTCAAGCGTCTCCAGCATGCGGCGACAGATGGGCCGAGTTCACATGTATGCTGGGTGTGATGAAAATTGAAACACCTGAAAATTCTGCCTGACACAGCCTCGTTGTATAAGGGGGATGATGTGCTGCATATCTCTCGTGTCCAGCGTCTGGGGTATAGAGAGTTGAAATGAGACATTGGTGGACGCTGGGAGGATCGTGGAGGCAAAACCAAAATGGACAGGAAACAGCAGGGCAGCAGGCTAGGGATGCTCTGAGGCTGCCTAATCTTGGGATGAGTGGTGGTCCACTGCCAGAGAGCTTTCGCCTGTCCAAGCCCACTGTCTCTCGGCTCCTCCCCACCCAAAAATGGGGCCTGGGGGCCAGAAGGCGGTTTACTTTGAAAAATTATAATTTCAAAGCAGGCAGGTGTGTTGAATATTTCACCTAGGAAAATGGAATAGCATAGTGGTTCTATTTTAATGTTTTTACGGAAATTGGTTCCAAGATTAAGAGCGAAAGTATGGGGCCATCCATATTCCGCTTGCTATGATTGCAACTTCAGGTCTCCAGCATGGCGGGGCGACAGAGCCGAGTTCCACTATGTATCTTGTGAAACACCTGAAAAGTCTGCCGCACGCCTCGTTTGATAGGGGCCCATGTATGGAGGCAGTGAACTAGTAGTAGATTAAGGTGCTGACAGTTTTTTTAAAACTATGTTAGTTGATATTGGGATGCGCGCTTTAGCCTATCAAAGCCCCTGTGTCTCTCAGGCTTACTCCCCCAAACAGCACTTCTAGAACCTTGTATAAGATCAAGTGTTAGGTTAGTAGCGTTCTTATACGTTTGGATATGGCGGGTGGGTGAGGGACTGTAAACAGATGAGCAGAAGCGCTGTGAAATAATATCGTAATGATAAAAGTTTGCAGTCATAGTTGTGGAGTTACACAGGCAGCGGTGGCGACAAAGTTAACAAGTTTGATGTGGAAGCCATAAAACAACCAACATTGTGCCTGAACAGTTCGTTGGTTAAGGAGACCATGTATGAGGCAGCTATATGGGACGACTTTTGGATGGCAGCTATGGCGATGACGTGGTGGAGGTAGCAATGAGACGACGTGTGGAGGCAGGCTAAAAAGACGACAGTGGGAGGCTGCTATGGAGGACAATTTAATTTGGAAGTCCTGTATGTGGCAGTCCAAAAAGTTTTGCAAACAAGAGGAGCAGGTAGGTGCGTCCTCCAGAAACAATTGAAATAAAATGAGTGCCTGTATGGGCAGTCCAAAAATGGTTTTTAAAACAGAAGGACGGGTAGGGGCCCTCCAGAAAAATTAAATACTAGAATACTATAGCTAGAGCCAGTTGGCCCTGCCAACAATAGCCAGTTTCCCTCTCTTTCGTGTACAAAGAGGAGGAGAAGGAGGACAATGAGAGGAGGAGTCAACATATCAGGTTGCGCTTCTTTCACCTGGGGAGAATGAAAAAAAAAAAATCAGGAGAAAGAAATCAGGCTTTATTCATCTTGATAATCGTCCCAGCCGTCAGCGCTCGTAAGTAGACAGGCGTGACGATTATTGGTGATGATGCCACCAGCTGACACTGAAAACCCGCTCGGACACACGCTAGCGGCAGGGCAGGCAAGAACTCCAAGGCGTACAGCGCCAGTTCGTGCCACATGTCCCGCTTTGAAACCCAGAGTTGTTAGGGAGCTGTGTGATCATGGTATGTATGGTCAGCTTACGACTCCCTCACCATCTTTCTGTAAAGATAAGCACTACCTGCCGAACTGGGAGGGACAGGTGGACAGTGTGTCTTGCTGGGGTGAAATTAAAAATGGCAAAGGCCTTGTAAAGTGTACCCTGACCAGGCTGGACAAGCTGCCTGACTCGCCTACTCTCCCTCGTACTTTCCCGCAGAAGTACGCACTCTGCCGCTAGTGCTGGCAGAAGGGAAATACTGTTACGTTTGTGCACAGGGACTGCTGGTTATTCAGGATTCTCACACTCCTTTCCTCTTACAGGATGAGGAGTGGAAATATTTTGTTGTACCGTGGGTCCAGGAGAGTCAGGAAGAGGGTGAATAACCCGTAATCAGGTGCTGGAATAAATTCTTTGAACGCGAGGGTCACGGGATAGGCAAGCCTAGCATGAATCTGCCAAATGCGCCCAGGTCCCAAACGCGCAAGAATTCATTCCCTCACTGGCAGAATGTCCATTTCCTCCTCTCCAACTCCTCAATCCTCTTCTGCCCATACCACGCTGAACAGTGAGGACTGTCATGAAACAATGGTCCCCTCTCTGTCTAGCAACATTCTCCTCCGACGATATGTGCTGAGAAACAGACTAAAGGGTGCTTTGCTATCGACAAGGGAATCTTCTTCCCCCGTCTCTTGTGACGAGCACAAAGCTTCGAATTCATGCTGACCAGAGAGTTTTTCACAGGCCAAGCAGCGGGATGGGTGAGGGCTGATGATGGCGGCATCACACCACTGACCATCTGTGTTGGACTCCTCAAAGTTACTCAGCACCTGACAGATATCCAGACATCCACGTCCACTACTCATTGTAGACTTGAGAAGCTGACTGACCGGACTACCAGTTGGTGGAACGTTGAAATCTGGCATCTACAATCGCCTGCGCTGCTGGTAAACTCTGGATAACATGGTTAATGTTGAATTTCCACCTCGTGGGCACATCCCACAACAGTCGGTGAGCGGGCAGTTGGAGGCGGTGCTGCGCCTGCCTGGAGTGGCAGCATCTGTGCGGGACTTCTGAAATGCGCACAGATGCGGTGCACTTCGTGAGCAAATCAGACCAGATTGGTGTATGTCTTGAGGGAAACGCTGAACTATGAGATTAACACATGGGCCGGCATGGACACATGTGTCAGTCTTTGACGAGTTTGCAGAGCCGCCACCGCCAGGTACGGCCGGTCACACCACAAAACCATGCCTGGCTCAGGTTCAGCTGGTGCCAGCACAGATCAGTCTGCCGCTGTGATGCCCTGTAATAGCTCTTGGACGGTGTGCCTTTTATCGCCTAGGCTCAGCAGTTGGCCACCGACTTACTGTAGCTTAGCGATTGGCCACTGCTGATGGGCTAGAAGCTACCGACTGATGTGCGCCATGCCCACGGATGTCAATTCGGAGGAGAGGAGGAGGGGGAGGAGGGAGGTGGAGGAGGAGGGAAGGAGGAGGGGGCATCGTACCTTGAGACCTGGACATTGGTTAGGACCGCCCATCATCGGCGTCGGGGGCAGTATACAGTATATGAGCAGCCCCAGGTAGACTCGGGTTCAGCCTCCACAACCAAGTTAACCCAATGTGCGTCAGCGATACTTATAGGGCCCTGCCCAGAAGACACTCGTTCCACGTGAGTGCCCGTGGTCAGGGTGGGACCTTGTCACAAACGGCGTTGGTCAGGGCACGGATGATGTTCTCTGACACGTGCTGTGCAGGCTGGGACGGGCACACCGGGAAAAGTAGTGGCGGCTGGGGACCCGAAATAACGAGGGGGCGGCCGCCGCCATGAGGTTGCAAAAAGCCTCGTCTCTACCAGGCCTATAGGGCAGCAGCTAAAGGCGAAGCAGTTTGGAGATGTGGACGTGAGGGCTGGGGCGGCTGTGGGTGGGTTGCATATCTTCCTTTTGCGCTCCAGCGTCTGGGGTATGGAGAGTGAACGCTGGTGGTGGATGCTGTGGAGGATCGTGGAGGCGAGAGGGGTGGTTTGGGCCGGGTCCTGGGAGAGGGAGGCTGACCAGAAGATGACACAGGGAAGGAGCAGTGTGTGCCCGGGGGCGGAGGTGAACGGGCTGGTGCCATTGGAGTGGGGTGTTTCTTTAAAGAACCTACAGACTCTGAAATATAGCCCTCGCCACGGGAGCTTGACGACGGGAAACATTGCAATTGCTGCACCAGCTCTGGCCCTGCCTCTCCGTCTGGCCAACCACTGCCTCTTCCAACCTGTTCTGCTATATGGACTCGCCTCGTCTCAGAAGCACTGGTTCACCCGGCTATCAAACCCAGCTTGGGTCGTCACCCATCATCATCAGATCCCTCAGTCTCTACCACCTCGGACTTTCCTGCCCTGACAAACAACTTCACCACTGTCTGACAACCGTGTCTCCTCATCATCCGACACCTCTACACAATTCTTCACACTACGTCAATAATGTCATCATCACCCACAGATGCGACCGGTGGAAAACCTGGGCATCGAATAGCCTCCAGCAGCAACAGGACAAGTGGTTTGTGACTGTGGGAAGGGTCACAGAAAAACAGTTCCTCAGAGATGCCGGTTCAAATGCCACTTTTGCTGGGAGGGCAGGACCAGACTGGGGGGAAGGAGGCTGAGGTGGAGGAGCTGGAGGAGTGCTGATTTCGGTTGAATGGGTGGACTGCGTGGAAGGACGATGTGGACAAATGGCTAGAAGCATTGTCCGCCCAATTCCACGAATCACCTCTTTGCAGTTCTGGCTCAACAGTGCTCTACCCAGAGGGCCAGTAAACTTGAGACATGATGAAACCTAGGGTGTGTAGCTCTGCGGCGTTCCCCTGCTCCCTTCTCAGCAAGTGGTTAGTCTCTCCCCGCCCAGGACCACGGGCCTCTGACCCCTGCAGTAGTTGGGACGCCTACGTTCCACGCCCTCGTCCTCTACCCCTAGCCAATCGGGTTACACATTTTCCAAATTAAGTGTAAACTTTAAAAAAAAATTTGTGTTTATGTATTTATTTTTTTTAACAAAACGATGCTATCCTATGCTATGGCTAGTTTCTAACACCTCACTGACAGCACACAACGGGATTTTGTGCTGTGCCTGATGACTTGAGTTATAAAAGAAAATAAAAGTAAAAAAAAATAAATCAGCAGGACTCTGCCTAATTCAAATCAAACCCCTAATAAATAAATTGTCCCACTTCGGTGTTAAGGGGATTTGTGGTCACTAAGAGACTAAAACAAACGGTCGCAAGTCTCTCCCAGCAAATTCCTCACAATATGGTACTAGCTGCAATACTAGTGGCAGCCTAAGCCCAGCCACAGGCAAACAAAAAAAAAAGTTAAAAATAAACGCTATTGTAGCCTAAGTAACCATTGGGGTTCTCCTATGGCTATTTCTAGCCCCTACACTCAAGCACAATGCTTTGCCAGCTTATTTGCGTTATAAAAAAAAAAGAAACGTAAAAAAAAATAAATCAAGCAGACGTGCCTAATTCAAATCAAACCCCTAATAAAATTGTCCCATTTTCGGGGTTTGAGGTGGAATAAATGATATGTGTGTACTAAGAGCTAAACACACCGGTCGAAGCCTCCCAGCAAATTCCTCAAAATATGGTACTAGCTGCACAAATAGTGGCAGCAAGCCCAGCCACAGGCAAACACAAAAAAAGGAAAAAATATAACGATATGTAGGCCTAGTAAGCCGTTGGGTTATCCTATGGCTATTTTCTAGCCGACATAAAAGGCACACTGCTTTGCCAGATTAACTTGAGTTATAAAAAAAAATAAACGTAAAACAAAATAATTAGCAGACTGTGCCTAATTCAAATCAAACCCCTAATAATTGTCCCACTCGGTGTTGGTGTGGTGTTTGAGGGATATGTTGTGTTCACTAAGAGCTTAAACACAACGTCGCAAGCTCCCAGCAAATCCTCACAATTAAGGTACTAGCTGCCATACTAGTGGCAAGGCAAGCCCAGCCACAAGCAAACAAAAAAAAAGTAAAATATAATGCTATGTAGGCCTAAGTAAGCCGTTGGGGTCTCCTAGGCTATTTCTAGCCATACACTCAAAGCACACGCTTTGCCAGATTACTGGAGTATAAAAAAAAAATAACGTAAAAAAAATAAAATCAGGCAGACTCTGCCTAATTCAATCAAACCCCTAATAAATTGTCCCACTTCGGTGTTTGAGGTGGAGATGTGTTGTCACAAGAGCTAAAACAATGGTCGCAGTTCTCCCAAGCAAATTCCTCACAATAAGGTACTAGCTGCACTACTTGTGCAGAAGCACCAGCCACAGCAAACAAAAAAAAAGTAAAATATAACGCTATGTGTAGGCATAAGTAAGCCGTTGGTCCGGTTCTTCCTATGGCTAGTTTCTAGCCTACACTGAAAGCACACTGCTTTGCAGATTACTTTGAGTTATAAAAAAGAATAAACGTAAACAAAATAAATCAGCAGACTCTGCTAAGTCAAATCAAACCCCTAATAAATTGTCCACTTCGGTGTTTGAGGTGGATATGTATGTCACTAAGAGCTCTAAACACAACGCGTAGCAAGTCTCCCTGCAAATATTATAACACAATGGTTACTAGCTGCACTACGAGTGGCAGCAAGCCCACAACAACCCGCCACAAGCAAACCAAAAAAAGTAAATATATAACGTTATTGTAGCCTAGAAGGGTGTTGGGTTCTTGTAGAATCAATCCTGCCTAACACTATCTAATAGAACACACCGAACGCTTTCCCTGACCAGCAGCAGCCTATCCCTCAGCAGCATCCAGACAAAGAAGATCGAGAAGCGCGGGGCAGGGCTAGTCTATTCCAGGGTCACCTGATCGGCCAGCAACCACGCTTCGACGGTAGGGTACCACGTCATGATGGGTGGAGTGCAGAGTCTCCTGCTTGTGATTGGCCTTCTGTTTCCTTGGCCGCTAAAAATCCAACGGCGGGAGATGCCATTTCTAGAGCGGGCGAGTATTTCACTCATCTCTAGTCTGGACTAAAATTAAATTCAATAGCTCTCATGAAAATACCTAAAGAAGTCACACAGCTTGAGCCATGCCGTGTCAATTTAATTCCAGGTTGCTGGAAGATAGGAAGCGGAGGGGTCGAAGGGGAACACCATCTCCACCTAGCTGCTCTGTTTTAGCAGGCCAGCATGTTGTATGGCTTCCAACACTGTGTATGTCTTCTGAGACATGTACACAGGAAAGAACGATAACACCAAAAAATTCGAGAATGTGCAACCCAAGTAAATGGTCAAACCGGCACAGCCAGCACACAGAAAAATTAGATCATGTGACAACCAAACTCATGGCAAGCCGCACAGCGGCACACAGGTGCACAAAAGACTCAGGGGTACACCTATGGGTGCTCGGAAAAAAAAATATAATACTAGGCACAAAAAAAAACTATGTGCACTGCCCCGAAAGTGCTACAATACACGTAGCTGCCCTAGATCCCCTTTTCTACCAATAAAGATATTGTGCAGCGCTATTTCACATGGGCTCAATGAAAAATTCTCCAGTGCGAACACGCTAACGCAGAGTGGAATGGAAGGAGTTAAGGACACCAAATGTGATCACACAGGGAATCTACAGGAGCAGGACGGGGAAAACAGATAGGATCAGACAGTGTAATAGTGATTTTGGTGTGTAACAGTAAACGCTCAGCTCCTCTATCCAGCGATACAGACCAAAATGGTGCGCTCTGGATGAGCAGGAAGGAAGGAACTAAAACCACGTTTTTTTAACCCAAACTCTGCAATTGGCCAGCCAGTAGACTGTTGGCCAATAGCCAGTCAGCGGAGGGAAGGACCGTGCGATTGACGGGTTGGGGTTGTTTTTGGTTGGGAGGTTTCTCCATCCCCGAGTTCTATCGCAATATCACCATTCATGGGACAACGTGTACTTCCAGGATCATCCCCACCGCCCGAAGGACGTGCTACTTGGTTTAACTCCATAGCGCATGACTGGCAGCGCAATCGGCAACAGCCCCATTCGAAAGCTTCGCCTCACCCCCCCCGGCGCTCTCGGTGTCGACCCCGCGGTCTTATGCATCACTCAGCCGTAGGCGCATAAGACGGGTACGACACCGCCCACCCGGCATCATATCACCCGACTCCATAACCCCATCCGAGCACGGCTCCCGCTCCGGACTCTGTAGGATCAAAAGCCCCTGTATGGTCTCTACAACCGCCAGAGCCCCAACTGTATAAAGCACACAAACAAAACATTCACTCTCCCACCGGAGCCCTAACGTTGCAGAAAACACCCTTCACAAGCCAGAAGAGCTCATCTAGTACCGGATGTAGAGGTATCAATCTCCTAGTAAAACCTGCACGGGTCTCAGACCGGGGGTTAAACGATCACCTCCCTACCCCCCAGTGACCCCAACCACCCGCGCTACTTCCTACACCGGCCGGATCCAGACCGAGGGCTCTACACCACACTGTTGAATCGAAAAACGATCTATCCTCCGAACTCTCCAACGGCTCCCTTAGGGCCCGCGACCTCTAACCCAACATCCCTACACAACCCCCGCCATTTATCCCCTTACATTGAACCACATTATCCGCCCTAACAATCAACGAAGGACTACGACTGCCCTGTACACGCCGTCGCCGGTATAGTCCCACCCACTGACACCCCAAAGCGTTCACGGGAACGACATAAGCTCTCTTTAAATATCTATTCCCTCAACAGCAACCGAGTGCCCAACACATACTGCACACGAAGGTCCACCCGCTACTGTCCTCTTCGACAAACGGCTCTGCCCATCGAAGACAACCCCCTCGCTCGAAAGATGCGCATACTAGCAAGAAAAGCCAACGTCCACTCCCCCACGGCTGCCAAGCCGCCGCACGAACCAGCCATATCGCTCCTAACCTTTCACAGTCCGGCCAACCACCATGGACAAAAGTCCCTTCCCTAACAATCAAAAACTGCCCTAGGTTATCTTTCTAACTTTACGTGCATCACTTGGACCCACAAGACACTAAGTCTGAACGTATTGTAGCCTCACTTACACCATCTCATGCATTCCCTTCGTAACGTGGTCGCCAAGCTCATTGCTTACAGAGGTACATAATACGAGTACAAAGGGTCGCAAACGTCGCTCAAAGACCCCCCACGAAACTCCCCAGGGAACAGACGTCAGAGCACGCAGCGTTATCCGCTCCAGAATCCCGCGAAGTCACTAGCTAAGATAAAGGGACCCCCTGCCGCGCACACGGCATGAAATTCCCACTGCGCATCCCCCGCCATCACGTACGCTCAGCGAGGGAACAGCAACTCATTACCCCAAACGATGGACCTTAACCGCACCCGTACGAGACAGCCTACCAAACCCCCGTCTCGCGGCAGCCGGAGCTGCGACCAGACGAGTGGGAAAGCCTAAGCCGGAGCCAACAAGCAAAATCAAACACACAATCATGCGTCGCGTCAGTTCTCGTCGGGAATGTTTTTTAACACGGGAGCACGAAGGTCGACCACCCAAAACCATCCCGAACTATGTCTCGGTCTACGCTCACAACGTACTAGTGCCGGTAGAACTCCATGGCTTCCGCCCTGCCCATACACAACGGGAAAAAGCTGTGATTCAACAGGCACGTGCAGCAACCGACTCTGCAGACTAAAAAATTCCCCGCAGCAGCCCCACGAACCTTTACCCAGAACTCGGCAGGGCCACAGTATTCAAGACCAAGTATACAAAGATGCTTTCATCCAACCTTTCATTCCCACTGCACAGAGTAAAACACCAGGAACTAATATATTGCGGAGGAGACTACGAAAAATACAAGCCGTCCATATAATACCCACACCTGAATTTACTATACCCGACGTTCGAGTTGTGGTGTCAAGTATCCTCCTACACTGCTTCTCTACACCCTCGGGTGGCCCCCAACTCGAGTTGGTGAGTACGAATGGGTTACACAGGAGGTCGGCGGGCCCCGGGAGGGCGTCCCCCGGTGTTTGGACTTGTGGAGACCTGGCGCGCGGCCGGCGGTTCCTGAGGCAATGGTTTGTGGGTGTTTTTTTTTGGTTCTCTGAATGTTTTTGTTATTTGACCATGACGCATGTTTATTGACAGCAATGCTGCGTGTGTGCTGGCCGCTGCTGATTGGCAGGAACCCTGCATCGTATAGTATTGTTGCCGGCATCACCATCCATCCCTATCTCTAAGCACTTAGGCAACAGGGGCATGAATCAGAGGACCGCGACGTTTGGACCAACAGCAGGACGGAGGAGAGTATGCTCCAGTAGTCCCTAATTTATTGGTTCTCTCGGGTAACCCCTTTAATAGTTAAAAGGAAATCTCACAGTAAATTTCCTTTAAAATTTTAAACAATAACATCTGGACAGATTACACTATTTATACAAGTGTCTGAGATCAAAAACTGTTTAGTTGTCATGGCACCAATCAGTGTCAGCTTTTTAATTTCAGAAACTTCAAGTAGATGTGATTGGGTGAAATGAGAGAATTAAAACAGTTGTAATCTCAGACATTTGTTATAAAATCTCCCTATATGGATTTAAAAATTATATTATGGACATAAATTCAAAAGGAAGCGAAATAAAATTTTCGCACAAATTTCGCCCCAAGTTCAGGCAGGGCGTAGTAACTAGGAGCGGATGGGCCCCATAGCAGATTCTGAAGGGGCCCCCCTTCCCTTAAAATATATATATATGGCAGGCACACGTGGGCGCGCTGGAGAGGAGGAGAGGTGTGAGCGCGGCTCACCCCTACCCTCTCCATAGAGAATAGAGCCAGCATCATGGTAGTCTTACGGCCAATTAGATTGAGCAGCTCTATCTCTGTGCTCAAAACACATGAGTAAGTACCCGTCCTTGTGCTCACAGACGACCAAAGCCCCCGGCGTATAGAAGCCTATGGGGGGAAGTATATCGGCAGCAAATCTGCGTCCCAGATATACGTCCCCCATATGTTCTTGGGAAGTACCACCTAACAGACATGTTTATACAATTACACCACATTTAGAACATGATTTACCACAACCTTTTATACACACTAAAGTTCTCTTCTCGTATACACCACCCTTATAATACAAGCATTCACTTATACACCCATTTATGCAACTATATACATTTATACACTAAATACACAGAGATATACAAACTCATACAGTATACACATTTAATACATATAATACATTTACAATATACCACACACCCACAACATATATCTATATATAATATATATTACATACATACAAACAAATACAGTATACACTGACCATATATACCATACATGCAGGATAAAAACACCAATACACACATTGCTGCATCTTACATACAGAAGATACACATACATTCAGTATATACAGAATACCATACGTACCCAAATACAAAAACACACATATATAATATATATGCTAAGATAAATACATGACATGTAAAAATACAGTATGTGCTTCAATGCATTAACACAGTATATACATGTTAAATAGTAGATTGCATATAAAACATACCTAGGATACATATATATATATATATATTATATATATATATATCTATCTATACGGGAATATGCATAAACAGTATATAAATATATATATCTATATATATATATATAGTTATGTTACACAGTTATATATACACCATATACACAGTATATACACAGTTATATATACAATATATTACACATATACACACAATACATATAAACAGTATATATACAATATATAACATTATAACACAGGTATATACAATATATACACAATACACAGTATATAATACAATATATACACATATACACAAGATTCACAGGATATATGCAATAATTACACATATACACAGTATATACAATATACACCAGTATATACACAATAGAACACATATACACAGTATATACACACATTATACACAATAATATACACACATATACCACGTATAGATCATTATATACACATATACACGTAGATAAACAGAATATACCAATATATAACATATACAATGTATATACACTGTTAACATATGTACCACAGTATATGCAGATAAAATACATATATAATACAGATAAATACATTAATACATACAGATAAATACATATACATACAGATAAAATAATCTGATATACTTACTTTTAGGAAGTTTGTGGGCGATATGGGGTTCAGGCAGGTGTTAAGGTGGCCGGTGTCAGATGCATCAGACGGCGGGGGGGGCGAGCGGGGGAAGGGGGGGGCGAGGGGGACAGGGGGCGAGAGCGGGGGAAGGGGGGGCCGAGCAGGGGAAGGGGGGGGCGGGGGGCAGAGAATCAACTGGACCGCCCTGCAGGCTGAGAGCGGGCAGGTCAGGGAGATTGAGGGGGCGGGTCAGAGAGGTGGCGGGGGGCGTGTAAAGTTGTAAAGGATATGAGCAGGCAGGGATCAGGAGACGTGTAGATGCACAGATGAGGGAAGGGGCGGGGCACGATCCGCACTGCAGCCGGACCACTTACCCCAGGCCGTGGCCAAAGCACGCAGGAGAGTGCATCCCGGGCCACTGAACATACGGGCCCGTAGCAACCGCTACGGTGCTATGGCGGTAGTTACGCCATGGTTGCAGGCACGGGTTCACTCAATGAAAACTGAGTTAACGGGTGGATCTTCAACTCCAGCCATTAGTCCAAGGCAGGGCCGGGTTGCTATGGGTAGGCAAAGGGAGGCCCAATTGCAAGGAAGAGAATCTTATCTTTCAAATGCACTTGAATTTTGTTTCTAGGTGCTATGGATCTAGAGAATTCAGGTTTAAAGTGAAAAATATTCAGGGGTGCCATTTTTATAATTAAAAATCCACTCCAGATGGCAGTTTAACAGTTAATATCTCCATTTTCGACACTTAGAAATACCAAATTTGGATTAATATAAAAGAGGCGTCTCTTCTTCATAGGAAAATAGAAGCGGGGTTCATGTATCACAGAGCCAGATAACAGCCCCCTGAAGTGTAGCCCCCTCCAGATTCTTAGCCATCACCACTACAGGGGAGAATTTGCGCACACAGGAGCTGCTGCACCTCAAATAATGGAAATATTCATTTAGATGTTACTACATTTGGAAGGGATATTATCAACTATTATTCCATGTGTTTAACCCTTTTCATCCAGAACTAAAAAAACTTTCTCTTTATTGCCTTTTGTTGTGATTATTATTTTTTTTTTTAAAATTAACTCCATAAAGTTATAGTAACACCAAAAACGTACACATGTTCTGGAATAAAGTTTGTATTTCACACCATCCTCATTATGACACCCATGTGATGGATGCCTTCAAAATTTTATGCTTCAATCTTATGAAGCACGGAGGGTTCTGTTATTGTGCTGCTAATTACAGTGGTGCACATCTTAAAGGGTCTTAGTCTCAATTTAGCTTGGTTTTATGGATATATAGTTATTTATTGGTTACCATTGTAGTAAGGGAGCAAGCATGAATGATCTGTGTGAAGCTCGTGCAATTTTCTGCAAAAAATTGTTGTGTCCCCTGTGGATTAACATTCACTTTTCTACATATTTTGGTGAACATACACATTGTGGGAGGTCTGTATGATTCTTCACAGTTACTGTTTGAGGAAAGTATATTGTCTCTTGTAAGTAGTCCGGATTTGTACACATTGAGAGGAAATTTTGATTGTTATTGCCAAATGCAATGCCTAGTTGTCTTGCTTTCAAAAATATATAGGTTTTAGAGGGTCTGCCTTCACTTTTTAATCTGTTTTATGATATATTTGCAAGTTGTGACTGCTTAAAATTTGTAGCTGAAAAGCAGAATATTAGTTTTTCAGGTTTTAGTGATATTAGATGATTTATTCATGATGAACATATCAATATTGAGGGGCTCAGTGAACTCTACACAGGTCCATCTATACATTTAGGAGATGCATGTGAAGGTAAATATTTTCTGTTGGGAGTAATTTTTTGCCATCAAAGTCAAATTTTAAGTATTTTTATATTTAAAATGTTGCAGTTTTATCAAAAATATGTCTAGAAAACTCTAATGCAATTTGAAAAAGGGGCAAGGGTCGCTTTCAGAAAATATTGTGATTTGTTGAGGTTACTTTAATTCTTTGCTGTCATTTTGATTTTATTTGTAAACGTCAAAATTGAACAATTGCACTGGTCTGTATTTATATAGCGCACACAGTTTACGCAGCGAACACTGTGCTTAGCCCAGATCAGTCCCTGGCCACCATGGGGCTCACAATCTATTCAACTAACCAGTAATTTTTTGGAGCGTGGGAGGGAAACCAGAGGACCCGGAAGAAAACCCATGCAAAACACAGAGAGAACATACAAACTCTTGCAGGTTTGGACCAGCGCTTCAAGGCGAGCCCCAGTGCTCTGCCCATCAATTCCCTATTATCTATATCCGATAGATTCTCCCCATATTACAGTTTGTTTTACCATTAATAAAGGTAGCATTCTTACTGACTTTGCTGTCATAAAATAGTTTATTTGGGGAACCCACTCTTAGTTTTGCCCAGGGCCCCACTTGTCTAGAAAACTAGCACTGGTCCAAGGGCCCTCAGCTGTTCTGAGGATCATGGAGAAAATTGAGGGTGCGCGTCACATGTGTAGTTTAAACTGCACGCAAATTAGTTTTTGGGTGGTTTAGGTGGTATTACTTATTTTAACAAGTGAAAAGAAAATCAAAACCAACAGGTGAATAAATGTGACTGATTGCGATTTGCAGTTAACTGCCAATGTGTGACCACATCATCATGGAAAAATGGACTATAGATGGGACCTGGCTGTTGCGCCCTTATTAGGAATACCACATCACTTAGCATTACAAGCATTACATTACCATTTAAATAAATGTTGGTTATTCCAAAATAATTTGAAAGAATTTTTAATGCAATCTGTTAGATTTTTTTATTTCAAAACAAACAATTTTTGTTTCCAAACAATGAATTTTTTCTTCAAGTAGAAGGTGACCCTATGCAGTGGTGCGCGAACGAACCTTGCACGGGGCCAGAACCGGTGGCACTCAGAGCCCTTTATGTGGGCACCCATGGCATCACAAAGGGATGCATCTTCTTCATGGATTCCCTGACAGCCCCAGACTTGATGCACCACAGTGCATCTTAAAGCAACATTGCTGCTTGAGTACTACAGGGGAGGAATGGGAAGTGTGAGCCTGATCCGGATTATCAATGGCGTCAGTTCCGTAAATTCTTCCTTTTCAGGATACCCTGAATTTGTCACTCTCGTTCTACGATATTGTTGCTCTTACCCCCCCCCCCCCGGACACGATAGGGATATTGAAGTATGAGAGAGAAGAGGGAGCAAGAAGTTACTGCTTAACTTGCACTTAAAGTTGGCATTTGCACTTTTAAAAGTTCGCCATCACTGCCCTATGGGGATCAAATTCCTCCATCCATCGCAAAAACATTTTTCATGTCATGGTGGGAGGAGAGTATGCATAGACGGCCAATAGACAATATTTTGATGATATGGCAGGGTGATGGAGAATAGGAATTTCCTGTTTTAAGGAATTTTTAAACACCTTAATCTGAAATTTACATTAAGGAATCCTTTGGTTAGCATATTCATTTTGGATTTTGTTTCTCAACTGGGGAGTCACCTTGGGTACTTGTAAATACAATACTGGATGCAGGTAGTTGCCATCATCGGAATACTATCAAGTCCATACCCTTGGCTGAGTTTATAGATTAAGAGGAGTAGTTCCAAGAATGACATTTTTGAAGAAAAAGCTGATGAAATTTTTACCAAAAAAAAAACCCTTTGCT
Source organism: Engystomops pustulosus (assembly GCA_019512145.1). Taxonomy (NCBI): domain Eukaryota; kingdom Metazoa; phylum Chordata; class Amphibia; order Anura; family Leptodactylidae; genus Engystomops; species Engystomops pustulosus. The sequence continues at coordinate 92,855,038 of CM033647.1, read as the reverse complement.
CTGGGAATGATGCTAAATAAGAGGATTTACCACCAGTCAGCTATTCAATTCAAAAGGGAATATAAATATAGGGCTTGGGAAATTGTCAACAGGTCGCATTTTTATACTTCATGTGCCACTTTTTCCATCAGGTATGTAGTTTGACAAATATGTTGCAATGCTTAAACCGGGATCCTACTCTCCATGGACATTTTAAATAAAAGAGTTTCATATGTTTCTAGGAGGGAAAATATTTGGGAGATCTTTATCCCTTAGCCTGTATTAGAAAATACAAAATTAAAAAAAAAGTTTCTATCCATGGGCTGGTCGTAGGTGTAACAGGTAAGAGAGAAACATTTCAAAACAGAACAGGGAAAAGACTGAAATTAAATCTTTCAATACTGCAACTCAGATGTGATCTAAACTCAAACTACGCTTAGTACTACAGGCTAGTACAGTACTAAGCGTAAGATTAAGGATCGTCATTAAGGAACACATCGGTGTGATGTTAGAAAACTACTGCAGTTTCAGGTCCACCAACACTCATAGATAATCATTCTAGATCAATTAAAACTCTAACCTTTTTATGATCGAAAGGGTGTGGAAACCTATGAGGGGAGGGTTAGTGCCTTGAGAGAAAGTGAGATTTTCTGGATCACCAAACTTAATACTAAAATACCAAAAGGTTTGAATTTTGGGAAGACCTGATGGTCAATATATAAGACTTAACATGAAATTTGAAATATTTTGTATTGTGTATTTTGCATCATTCTATGGTCATTTAACAGTGTCAAAGGACTATGACATTTGCTATTAAGCATTGGTCCCTGATTGCTTTAAACACTGTGACTGTAGTTCCAGCATGTTAACATGACTAAGGTGTATCCTGAAAATGCGTAGGTTCTTGCTTGTAGGGACTTTTATGCTTTTCTTCTTAATAAAGCATATACATTTATTCAACTGGATGCTGGAACTCATTTTTTCAAATTATTATGGAATTCCGTAGCCAGGGGGTAAGTCTTCTGCATCCACTGGATATGAAACAAGCTCAATTGAACTACAACTTGAGGTGAAAGATTTCTGTGCATCCTGCCTTCCTCCTGTTTGGTATATGCTGTTGTTCTCAATTCACATACCACATAGATCCTAGACTATCATATATAAATGATGTTTCTTCAAAAACACTATTAAACGTATAATTGCTGTACAAACATTGAGCTGTGATCCGGGAACATCTCATCCACAGAGTCTTTTCTGTCGTGGTGGATCTCCTCCTGCAGCCATTGTGGATAGAGCTTATCTATAATTGACAAGAGGAAACCTGCTGAATGAAATCTTCCTATTGAGCATTAACCTCTTTGGGTAAAGGGTCACACATGTGATTGTGTATTGGACGGATTACATGACTGGACCACAGTTGCAAAGGAGGATCTCGTGCAATCCTCGTGATTTATGATCCAAGAGGCCCTGCTTCCCTATGGAACAGCGTTGCTTGAACGTAATCCATGAACTGTAATTTATGGACCAACCACGGACCATGTGTGCCAGCCTTAGTCGGAAAATAAGGGAGGCAATTAGAGGAATTCCTACGCAGACGGTTGGAGGTATGCTGCTTTTAGGTTATATTCACACAGAGAGCACTATAAAAAATGGCTACAAGGCCATCAAAACCTGATATAAATTGCGCTTTTCATTGGCTCAGATTTGCGTTTGGTTTTTTGACTAAGGCGTTTCTTCATTCTTACTAACACAGCAGATATATACACATGGATGTTGTTTAAACGGACTGTAATCCCTTCTAACGTAATGAACTCTCTATGCAGCTAGACAATATTAGACGGTATCAACCACAATAGAACTGAGCTGCTTTTATCTAAGATATTAATGGATATACATATAAGAAGTTGATCTGCTGGATCTAAGATGCTATTATGAGGGATCTACCACCATAGAGGTGAAGCTCGTGTTACTAAGTTGCCTCTGTAAATGTCTGGAGTTGGGCCATACGAATAATTGTTGATAATCTACCCCATTGGACTTTTTGAGGTGCCCCTGCGCGCTAGCCAGCATTGCAACACAAGTTTTATTAGAGGGCGTTTCCGGTGCGCAGTCAGACCATGCCGCTGGATTTTTTTACATGCAAAGTCTGTTTTCTCGCACGCCCTATTAAAGGTGCCACCACAAAAAGTGGGAACTCATAATGTGCCACTAAGTGTACATTATAACTATAAATGTACATCACACACATTACAGGTTACAATCTCACTCAAAGGCTTACCGAGGGGAACGAGACATGGTGCCCCTAAACGGCCTATCCAACCCCCATCACCCACCCACTGACCTCCCCTACTCCGCTTCTCCGCCTTAACTTTACACTAACATCTTTCGTCATCATGGTACGCCTACTAAACTACCACGTACCCCTTTACACAGTCTTCGTGCCCAGCCACTCTCCTCCATCCGCAATCATCCCCCACCTCAATAGCCTCCACCACCGTTGCCCAATCTTCATCAACACTCCCGGTCCTCACCCATCCTTCCTTAGTTGATACTCCTCCCCCACTCCTCCCCCCTTTCGAACCTCTCTCAGAACGCGCTCACTCCTCAGCCACCTCACCTCTTCACCTGCTCCTAACACCCTCGTCTCTCCTAACAACACAACCTCATTTCTACGCGATTCGCCACCACTCCCTCATTTTGCTTTCGCAATCTAACTCGCTCTCTACCACGCCCTCTCTCCCCCCCTTCTCCTCGCCTATACCGCTCCCACGTCCCCTCATCGCTTCACCCTCTACTTAACACCCCCGATCACCCACCGCCTACTCATCATCCCCTTGACCTACCCCCCCTGCACTAACCTCACCCCCTCCCGTTCCCAACATCATTCACTTTCTCCTTCCTAACCTCCACCTGAGCTCCTTCCACCTTCTCTCTCAAGTGATCCCATACCAAACCCCTCCACCCCCCTTTTCCATACCCGCCTTCAATTCGCCCACGCCCACACACTGACTCACAACACCTGACCCACCAACTATTCAATATACCTCACGGCTCGCTTTTACTATCTCTCCCATATAGCCGCCATACTCACTACCCGCCCATACCTCCCTCCTATCCCCCTCCTCACCACTCCCCAGCACCACCCCCCGTTGGTCATTTTCCGTCTACCATATCACCTCTCCCGCAAATCCCTTCTCCTCCCCCCCCCCCTAGTTTAGTCTCTCAGTATCAAGTAACACAACCATCAACCTTCCGGTCTCCCTTCCACCTCTTAAGCCTCTTCTCTTCCGCCACTAAACCAAAAAACTGCACCCACCCACAACCACTCTGTACCGCTCCCTTTCCAATCCTCACTGCCCCCCCGGTTCCATTCATTCCCTTGAACCCCACACCACCCTCTTTTTCTGCCTTCTTCCTATTCTTCATACCTAATTACACTTCAAATCCCCCAGAGCTCTAAAACACTGGCTACCCTCCACCCAACCGTCCTTGCAAAAAATCCTCCTCCGCAACCCCCGCCAGCACACGCCATCCCCCTGTTCTCTATCCCGCCAGCCTTAGTACCACCTACTAGTACACCCTTCTACCCTCTTACTCTCCACACCATCTTCCCCCCCCTCCCACTCGACCTCAAAGCCCCCATCCTATTCTCCTCACTGTACCACCCAGTCCTAATCTTTGTCCCTTTTTTCGTCCCTGCAAAATCCGCGCCCCACCTCCAACCCATTTTAATCTCGCTCCACCCACCCCCCCTGCCTCTTTACCTTCCTCCATCCATGCCTTCCCAGCTCAACAACATGGTGTTAACCATATTCTTCACCTTCTCTTCTCCCTCCCGATCCCCAACACCTTCTTTTATCCTTTACCCTTGCTCCCTCCCCCTCCTAACACCACCCTCTCATTCTCCACAATTTACCCACACAATCCCCGTCTTCCCCCTCCCGAACCTCCTTCCTCTCACGCCGCGCCGACAATCATCTCTCGTTACCCGCCCCCCAACTCTACATACAGCTCATTCCGTCCCTCACCGACTCTCTCACCGCTCCAAACCCATCCTCATCCCACACTATCACACCACCAGCACGCTGCATCCCCTCAAATCCGCACCCGAGCACAAAACCCGCCTATCTAACACTCTCCCTCCCCCCCCCATTCCCTTCCCTCCGCGCATATTCCACCTTACTCAGGGTAGCTCCGTAGTTCTCGCTTAGACAGTGGGGTTTGGCACCTCACCTTGAGCCCCCTAGCCCAACCCTCTCGGGGGCGTTATACGGCGGCCGGAGGCTCCGCACCCTATCTTGTTTGGTCTCTGATCCCCGCCGATGCGATCCCACCGTTACTTCACCAGCCTCCGCACGCATGCGCTTCCGTGCGGGTCAGCAGCGTCGCCCAATAGTTAACCATGCATCACGTATGATTATTCACAACCCCAATCCCTCACCTCAAACCTGAATCCCCAACACATGTATCCGCCCAGCCCCCCTGTCGCCGTGCCGCTTTTGCCACCTGCAGCGCAGACCCCCTACAAACCCTTCACCATGCTTCGTGCGTTCACCCCCACCCGCCGTCGCTACTCGTGCACCGTGCAGCGCGGGAACACTGCTTGAAAGGCCCCCTTCCAATTCACGGCACTGCAGTCAGAATCTACGAGCATGAGTTACCGCGGACTGCCCCCCGACCACCACGGACCCTAACCTCTGTCACCCGCCGTCCGCTCACCCCCCTCCGCGTTTAAAACCACCAATCCCCGCGCCCGCTCCTCAACAGCTGCTGCGTACCCATCACCCCATCAGACCAACGCCGTTGCCTATAAACTGCACAATAATCAGATTCCTCGCTACCCCCCTAGCGGCGGGGTTCCCATCTCTACTAGTGCCCTACAACATCAACCGGGTCCATGGTTGTCAGCACCCGGTGCCGCGGAGTCCCCAACGCGCGGGCGCGCACAGGACTATCAACTTTCACCCACTCAGTTCATCCTACCCGATGCCCCCCTAATCGCGGGGAGAATACCCCGCACGAACACCCCCCCCTCCCGCTTGGATACCCACACACCGTGTATTACGCTCTCACTCACCCCCCAATTTCATCCTCACCACGCCCTCGACAAACCCTCACACACCACATCACGCTCCCGCCGACCTCCCAATACTTGTTCACCACCTGTTAACCCTAACCACCACTTGCACCCTACTACACCAGCTCCTCCCCAGCACAATCGATTACATTACTGGGAGCCTTTCTAGACTGGTCTCGCGCGCGCGTATTCATATTCCTGTAGATAGGCTACTCGTTAAGCTGACCCGCTAGGAGCGGGCTCTACGAGGTTAAGTAAATACCTGCCCCCCGCTCGCATGTGCTCCCGAACAGGCTCTTCCTCCCTTTATTGTCTTCAACAATTCGCAGGCTCGGAGCAATTTGACTAAGAGGCCTATCCTATACCCGCAGGGAATGATTCTACCCTAGCGCTCCGTCCTGTTGGGCAGGAATCGCATCTCCCTCATCCCAAATTCCGTCTCTTTCAACCCTCCCCGACTGTCAGCTCTCATTCGTACCTAACTAAGACCGGATTAGATCGGTGTACTTCTCCCTGTTAAATCGACGCCTAGTCCGGCCTCCACCAACAGTTGGAATCACTCACTACTTCCACCAGCACCGCCACCCCCTCCACCCTCAAGCATTCCCCACCCCAGCACAGCATTCTCCCTACTCCCTCCCTTCCCAGCCACGCTCCCTCCAAAAGCACAGTGGCACCGTCCTTCGTATATGCATCGACACCCTCATACTCCACCTTCACCCTCCGCGTCTATTCCCCGGGAGGCACCCACCGGGCCCCACCAGCTCGCTCCATAGCAAATCCTAAACAAACGTCATCGCGCACATCCACAGCGATCCCCCACACAACACACTCCCCATACGAGAATTTGACACGTCGCATTTTGTTTCCTCCCGTCCCCCCCCCCCGTCCCCTTGAGCTTTCATGCTTCTTTTAGTTCCTCTATGCGGCGAAGCACCCAAACCCTGGCCACCCATGCACCACCCTGGCTCAGACGTCCTTCATCAACCTAATACGCACACCCCCTCTCTATCACCCTCTACCCACCCGATTATAAACACCCCGGCTCCCGCCCTCGTCTTTTCCCGTTCCGAAACCGCCCCGAGCCGCCTCTCCTTATACGCAGGAGAACACCTACGCGCCTTACTGAACTTACGCCCAAAACTTCCAGCTTGGACCACAGGAGTACGATTCGCCCCACCCACGAACCCCCGTAGCCCAATTGGCAGATGCCTTATCCTCCTTTCTCCTGATATTCTCTGTCCGGACCCTCTCTAGTCTGCTGATCCGTGTTGGCTGGAGGACGATTCTCAACGCATGGTAACGAATCCCCCAATAGTGGTACTGATGTCGCGCCCGAGGACAGCTGTACTTCTCCACCCGGCCTTCTACCCGTAGCTCAGACCGGTCCCCTTTCTCTACATTACCGCTCGTCGTCCCCTGTTGCTTGTGTCAACCGCACACACTCCTTTCGCGCCCTGGCCGGACTGGGTTTTTGACGTGGCCCCCTAAACCTGTTGCTTGGCCGTCTGGTGTGTATAAGGCATACCAATCCCATTGGCAACACTGGTTGAGGAAGCCAACCCGGAGAATACCAGGAGCTGGATTTCCCACTCCCGTCCAGCCCGTACGCAACTCAACCGTTCGCAACCGCACGATGGCCTCCCTTATTCCCCCCTGGGTCGAATCTCCCACCCGAGAATTGTACCTTCAGCGACTATCGGTTTGTGTCCTTTTAGACTACCACTGTACAGACCCCCGGGACAGAAACCAGATCACCGCAACCGGCGGACGGAGGGATTCCTCACGTCCGATCCACAAGCCCTCGCCACACCTCATGGCCTAGACACCGTAAAAAGCCACGCTGATCCTTTACTTACTCTGCCCTCAAACGTCCAGCCCCTGCTGCACGCCCAGACAGTACTTTCTGCTCCGCAAGGCATCTTATAAATCAACGCTCCGGCCAACCCAGGTGGAATATAATATCCTGTTCCGCCCCTCGCCCTCCCCTTCTGACCTGTCTTCGAAACCGTCCACTCGCCAGGGCCGATCCCCCTTCCTTAACCGTCCACCCAACATCTGCGCCCCTACTTTGATCCTGACGCTGTCCCCCCCTATCATCGTCCGGGCCACACGTATTACCCGACTCCCCCTCCCACCCCGTTCGCTGGTTCTCACTAGCTCCGGCTTGACTTCCCTCACGATTTTCACATCACTGCGAGCAGCCCATCATAGTCCGGTCCGCCCAGAACCCCCCTTACACTCCTTTTCTACATACTGCCTGCCGTCGGTCGCTTTGCGTCTTTCTTCCCCCAAAACCGGACGCCATCCCTGCCCCGCTGCCCTGCATCTGTTCCCAACTCCCCCCCGCCACTGCTCAGGCTCCCATCGCCCTCACTAACTATCCAACATACCAAACATCTCACTCCCCCATCAACCTACGATCCTCTGCCTAGCCCCATTGCACACCTCCCACCCTCCCCTCCTTCTCGCGCTCTATAGTTCAATATCAGATGCTATGGCCGCATCCGTTAGCCGGACTGCCGCAGCCGCTCAGTCGCGATCGCGCTAACCACTTTAACCGGCCGGACATGGCCCACCAACCTGTTTATAGGTCTTTTCGTGGAATCCACATCCCCCCACTCTCGTTCCCCGCCAGAATCCCCTCAGTCGTACCAACTAATAACCACACTAAAAAACCCTTCCAGTGCTTCCGACCTGTCGCACTCATGTGAGATCATTCAACACGTCCGTTCCCCATTTTTCCGACAACGATTGGACCCCCCACTATGCTGGACGTCCCTTGAGGCGTGCGCAATCAGTCGATCACGGCGCGGACACTCCGCGCAGAATGATGCAAATTGCAAGCCCTTATTCAAGCCTAACCTCGATTCCATCCACCCAAGCGCCCTTTTCATCCGTATACCATCCCCCTTGGGACCTACGCTTCACCCAACCGCCATTCCCCTGGGTTTCACCCCCTGTGCTCCATACACTCACGACCAATACACACCTACACCCTCCGTCTCACGGCGTCGATGGCCATTCTTTCTTGGCGAAGAATCGCTCATCCAACCCACCTCCCTCGCCCCCCTCCCTGACCCACGTTAAAAATAATCTTCAATGCCGGTTGTTACAGCGTATTACAGACACCACTGCGTGAATTTCATAAGATACCCTGTTACGGATCCGCGCGGACTCTACCATGGCCTGGCCCGCTCTCCGAATCAGCTTCTGCCTCCCGAGTGAGTCTGAATTCAATGTCTTTGCTCTCTTCGTTGGTATCGCCTTTCCCAATTCGCTTAGACACCCAAACCCATATCTTCGCCACAGGACCATCACACCGTTGGGCCCCCCCTACCCTCCACCTGCTTAATTTCCTTATGCGCTACACCAATCCACCGTCACAGTGCTTCCGGGCAGTTACTCTTTTGCTGGCACTCTCCCTTCCCCCTCATCTGTGACCCACCCCAAGATCTTCTGCCTAACCCACTCGCGGGCCCCTTTCGCCACCCAATTATTGCAGAATGTCGCTTGCGCAGCTCCTCCACCCCATCACTAGCTTTCATTCATCCGACCAGCTATATCACGACTTACCATCACCCAACCCCCCAAGGCACTGATATCGCAAACGATGAACCCCAGAATCGAGTTCGTTTTGCAATCACAGTCGCGGTGCAGCGCCACGAGGGATCCCCCTGCTTCGGTCCCCCCTTTCAATCCCAAATGATTCAGTTCTCGTTGCCCCCCCTCACCAGGCGGTAGCATTCAGTTCCTGTTTGCAACCTCCCCCCTACCTCAGAACCGCTTGTAATGCTACTAGGCACTTGCTCGGCATCCCTCGCTTCTTCGCTCGCTGCAAGTTCTGCACCTTTTCTTCTTTCCGCCCCCATGGAATCGAACATCTCATATCATGACGTTCTCCCCCCCGGACCAAAACCCCCAGACCCTTTTACCCCCTATCATCATGTTGCCCCGCTCCTACTGAGACCCTTCCTGCATACATCCATCATCCAAACTTCAGCGCGATAGCTACATGGCGCATATCCCACATACGTTTCACAGGGGCTTTAAGCTGGGCACCAGCCCTACCCCTTCCGCCATCCCGTGCTCCCTCCGACCATCCAAAACACACCCAATTCGACCTCCATAGCCTACGGGCGGTAACTAAACGTCTTAAGCCAACTTCTCCGGACACCTCACCCGACCTTTGTTCGCCACGCTGCACCGCGAAACAATTACGGGTATGTCCGTTCCTAATGCGGCCCCTCCCGCATATGACATTCGAAGGCCGCCGGCCTTCTGCCCCCTCTACGTCTTCTGGCCAACCCCACACCCAACACTTACTTTACCACTCCAGTCTGCATCCCCCCCAGGCCGCGGGCGGACCACCCCGTACTGCGCTACTGGTCGCTTACTCCCATCATAGACTGTTCCCAGGTTGCCTTGTATCGTCCTTCTTCGGCGGAGCTTCTGCGTGTTCGACCTGTTACGATTTTCCGATTTGCCTTTTAGTCACTCTGTCATCGCACCCTCGCTCTTTCTTGTGGTCGTTTAGGTAGGGTGGTGCTAGATATCTACACATACATGGAGAGGGTGAGCTTTATAACGGCATTATTGAGGTACTTGCCATACATGGAGGTGAGTGCTTTATCTAAGCTGCCATTATGAGTTATCTAACATTCAAAGGAGGGAGCTGCTATATAGTTAAGTTGTATTATACATCTAAATTATAGATATTTGGGAGTAAACTCAGATAAAACTAAAAGTATTTACTGAACATTTAAAGTAAACTTTTATAAGCAGAATGCTGGTGAAATACAGTCAGAGCATGAAAAATACATAGCTGGATGGAGAGAATAAGGCCCTAGACTTTGGTATAGTAGAATTGGGGGCAGGTATAGTGCAGATCTAATAGTATCATATAGTTTTGTGTACAGAGACTGCAGAATTATGAGAACTCCTTGGCTACTTTTCAACAAAGACCAACTTCGCTCAGATAGAAGCTTCACTGTAGTGAATATGTGCCTTGAAACAGAATCATCTTACAAGTTGCAGTCTTCTACCCACCCAGTGAGCTATTCTGAAAACTTTCCTGGATTCTTTGTCTTCCCCTGCTTCATTTTCTACCCATCACATCAAGACCAGATGAGAGAAGAATGCCAGCAGAATATTAAATCTAAAGCAAGAACCCAACAACATGCTCTCTAAAAGACAGAATATTTCCATAATTGCAAACGACTTGTGTTTCACATACAGAACATGAATGACAGTCTTAACCCTGTGTGTAATGCCGGTGGATGTAACATGTGAGGGCTTATTAACCTATGAACGTTTTGGTTAATTCTGGAAGTATACAATATACATGTGCACATAGCTGATTAAACCACACCTAGTAGTTGGATAAATGAAAGAACTAACTACTATATATATATATTATATAAAGCTGAAGGAATTTGCACTGTTGCATTTACAATCACTAAAGTTGCCTAGTATTAATAGATTTTGAATCAAAATTTTCATACCACGCCTTCCAAAATACACTTATTAACCATCAAATACAGGCGCTCTTGTCTGCTGCTGCTGGGGCAAGGAAGTGAGCTGCGATTGGGTAACATTTTTGCCACAGTCATTAATATGAACTCTGAGCTTTGATTTGTTACTTTAGGCAATGAGCATAAGACAGCTTATGTGTGAGGTAAGATGGAATAGAGATAGAGACAGAGAGACAGGCAGGGAGAGTGAGAGACAAGAGACTAGCAGGAGAGATGAGAAAAAGCAGGAGAGTAGTGGTGATGAGTGATTTATGAGTGAGTGTGAGTGAGTGTAGTGAAAGGCAAGAGAGTTGACATAGGTGACGAAAACGAAGGGAGAGTGAAAGACAGCAAGGAGAGTGGGTGAGAAGAAACAGAGTGACAGCAGGAGAGGAGTGACAGTGAGATAGCAGAGAGAGTGAGTAAGTGACAGAGGACAGGCAGAGAGAGTGAGTGAGAGACAGGAAGGGAGAGTGAGAGAACCGCAGGGAGAGTGAGTGAGAGACAGATAGACAGGCAGAGAGAGTGAGAGGCAGCAGGAAGAGTGGGGAGGACAGACAGGGAGAGAGGATAGATACATAAATAGATATAACATTTTTTGTTAACAGATTCTATTTTGTTATAGCTAAGAGCTGTATTTATTATCCGGGCAACACAGGGATAAACAGCTAGTTATATTATTATATATATATATATATATATATATATATATATACACACACAACACATATCCTTTGATAAAAAATATACATTACATACCTGTCCTCTATGAGTTACATAAGGAAAACTTAAATTTCTTTGGCACTTGGACGGAGCTCTGGGTCTTCCTAAAGCATTTTACAAAAATAAAAATATATATATATATATCGAAACGAAATCATCAGGGGTTTATTATTTACTGAATAAGTCACCAAAAAGGAAGCAAAATCAGGCCTTTAGGATCTTCTGTGTCTCTAACTAGACTTTAAAGGTTAATTGGAAAATGTAAAACTTGTTGTCATAAAAATTAACATTAATTTTCTAAATGGGAACAACCTTTAAGTTCCCCAATGTGAGATATGTGTTGTGACATGTGTATTTACTTCAGGAAATGTGCTATTTTTTGACATTTTATAAACTGTAGGTATCTTACATGAACTTTCTAATGAAATTTATTAGCTAAACCTGCGTATAGTCCTACTTATATAGGAACACTGCAGACCTTATTATAAGGCACTCTGAATCAGTATCAGTTAAGGCTACCGGTAACACGACCTGTCTAATCAGGCATTACATAGTTGGATGTTAATGAACTCAGCCCACTGTGTGTTTTTCCTATCCCTGTTTATTTGAGTTCAGATGCAATGCTACAGTTGGCACTTAGAAGCATGAGGAAGTAGCACAATCACTGGCGACGGAACGCGGGGGTGCCTTCGGCCACAGTTCTGTGACTGGAATCTTCCTCCTCCCACCTGGTCCTATAGAGAACCATTTGATACTTTGAGCTCTCGTTCGCTCCTAGACCTATGTGATCATCCTGCTTCAACTTATGGACTACCACTCGTCCCTGTTTCCTCTGCATTGGCAATTGACCTTTGGCTAGCGACATTATTAAACAAGGGCTTTGGTATTGTGAGTCCTGGACTGATAGTATATTTCGTTTGGATAGATTAAGGTATGGTGTCAGGGCTCCCATTTTATTGCTTGTGAGGAATTGCATTCACAACATCTTGTGACTGTGGCCGCAGGGGGGTCCTGGTTACCAGGGCTCTGACACACCCTGAGTTGTAAATGATGTGTATTTGTACACCTTTTTAAATGTTTTTAATCTTGCATATAGGACACTTAGCCATTGTTTTGTGACATTTCAAATAAAGTTTACTGTATTTGCCGTGACACACTTGTCTTTCTTTTTGTGGTATTAGCTTGTTCTTAGTGTGTTGGCGTTGCTATACCTATTGTACTAGTGCAGTTCCACGTTGTTTGGTCGAACAATGTTACAGTATGAGACATGTCCTATTCCTGATGGTTCCTTGTCAAGTCCAGTCCTATTATAAATGTGCTTCAAATTCAATAGAACATGGATAACACAAGTTATTATAAAGCCTAGTGTAATCAGTCTGCAGTCCGTTTGCATTATGTTGCATCCTTCTTCATTGTTGCAGATCTGCAAAAAACTGATGGCATACGGATGCAGAATTGTTTCTGGCCGTCGGATAAGGTATGTGCATATGAACACATTACTGAACGCAAAATACTGACACTTTACGTCCCATTTAAAAAACATATGTGAGGGCAGGTATCATTGGCAGATCCAGCCACATAGGCAAAAGTCAGCTCTGTCATCACCATGCGAGAAAGAAGAGAGGAGAAATGGAACAACCTACCCGCACCTCCATCCCACATCAAATAAACTGAATTGAAGAACAGAAATATGAGAAAACTTAGCCACCACGAGTTAAAAACATGAAAACACTTGCTTTAGGAGCAGACATGTGAAAATATTGGGGAAGAAGAATTTATCATGGCTTGTATGGCAGTTATGAAAATGCTCTAATTCTTAGCCACCAGAAATCCCCCCCCCCCCCCCCAACTCACCCTACGGCAAGTGATTTTTGGGACTGGCAGGGCACACGCAGGTTATGATTCATCAAGGCTCGTAAATATGCTTGTATCAATAGCGAGCTCTGATCCCATAGAGCGGGAGGGCACATCAACTGGTCGTGAGACCACTGATAACATTGTTGTCGATGGTTATAATTGTTTGCCAAGTATGGAGCTCTTTGTGCATTCATGAGTTTACCAGTGGCATTAGTCATTTGCGCCTATGAGAAGAGCGCTATCTAGGTGACGACAGCAAATCTGACAAGGCATATAAAGTAGGTAATGGGCTTCCAACCGTACTAAAAATGTCCCTGGGAAACATCCAACTGGTGAGTGAATGTAGGCCAGACTATTGATAAAATCGATCATGTGTGGTCAGGTGGTCTACAATTTAATGTGCCCAGGCTTATGTGAAGCTTACTAATGGTGCACTATCATAGAGCTTTATTTAGTCAGAGCTGCATTAGAGTTCATTTTGTGTAGTCCCTGAATGGATGAAGAACGACAGCTTGCTCCTTGCAGAGAGGACAGAGGACAAATGCAAAAAATGCTTAGAGATAGCAGTCAAAGGCATATTTACAATGCAGTCAGGTAATGAGTTGCATGAACCTGTCTTTACTAAAAAAAAAACTTGAGTCCCTGGTACATTTCCCTTTAAGGGAAACTGTCACCAGGAGAGCATTTTAGCAACTCCCAGTCTCCACGAGCATAGTACTACTCTGGCCATAGTGTTTTTGATAGAAAATAGGAGTTTTACAGAAAAAAGGGGATAGGTTATATTGTCACCTTTCATTAGAATCTGTCTGTGTGACTAGGCACTCGTCCACTGGGAGTGGCTTGTAAAGGAGCAGTTACCCCCCACCCTTGGGAAACAGCTCTCTATGTGTCCTTTTCAAATAAATGAATAACTCCCCTCATCGGGATGGCTGTAGAGGAGCAGGGGCGCGTTGCTAAGAAAGTGATGGGTTTTTCATTTATTGAAAAGGAAGACATGAGGAGTGGTTTACCACAGGGGGGGGGGGGGGGGACTGCTCCTTCCAGCACTCCAGTGGACGAATGCCTAGTCCACACGCAGATGCTAATGAAAGGTACAATTATAAACATATCTTTTTTTCTGTAAAAACACAATTTTAATACAAAAAAAACACTTCGCAGTGTATGTATAATGCTCTGTGGGGGCTGGGGAAGTGCAAAAGGTATCCAGTGCAGTTCACCTTAAGTGTCACACAATGTCAGCAAAGTGTTCACAGTGTCCAAATCAATCTGCTGCCTTTTTAAGAATCTTCTGCCGATCTATGACTAGAGATTACTCTACTGCAAGGAATCTGCAATTCTTTATGACACACACCACACCTATGCCCCTGGTTATGCCATTTGGATGTATTGTATTCAAAGTAAGGTCCTAAATCAGATTAACTACATTGAAATTTATGTGTCTTATATGATCCACCAATACAACAAAACAGCTTTACCTTATTTACAGTAATTCCAAAATAGGTTCATACCTGTAAGTAGGATTTATGTGGGTATAATACTACATGAGTACCTTTACATGATCTGTGCCTATTCTAAGTCTAATTGCATTCATATATTTAGATCATCATTTATTTGAAGCTAAAATTCTTAAGTCAACATTTATTTACTGTCAAACTTCAGATCATGCTATGAATAACAGTATCCCTAATAACATAATGCGCAGCTGTTATGTTTGATCACAATGAAATTTCCATGGACATTACTCTCTACATATACAATTTTTGCTCCCATGTTCCTGTTACTGTTTGGTCCCTCATGGTTCAGTAGACCTTGAATCCTTGATGTCGGTTTCTGCAAAATAAAGAGGTTCTGCCCTGTAAGAGATGTGTTTTTAGGGCGTCTGGTAATGCAATTAAGCGCAAACATAATGTTCCGCCTCAGTAGATGATTGGGGGAGATTTGTAACAATTATAAACAGTCAGTGGCGCAAATCTAAGGCCTCATTACTGAAGTCTGGCTGGCAGCTTTTGACTGGGGCGGTAAATTATTTAAGTGACCCAATATTAGTAGCTGTCAAATTTTATAGGTAAGGGCAGGACTGGTGCAAACATTGGCAAAGTACATAATCAACTCCTGCGGCAACAAAGTTTTGGAGATGCCAGTGAAGCAGAGTCTAATACTTTATGTAAACACATTAGAGCAAGCTGTGAGTCTGTGCATGCTTTTATATCTGTATCGATCATCTGTATGTATCTGGGCAACATTTTACTTTTACTCTGATACAGTATATAGAATAGACTCTAAACATACATTAGAAAATTTTTCTAGAGATTTTCAGTAACCATACAGTGAGGTTATGGTACACATACGTTAAAAAAAGTCACAATACGGATTCATCAGCACTGAAATATAAGATGAAGAAATCATATGTTTGAGTGAAGGGGCCTAATAACACCCTCTAATATTGCAATTTTATACTAGACCTGGAAATTTACGACGCGGTGAATAGAAACGCAGGTCTATAATTAATGCTGTTATTGTAAGTTAATATTACAGTTGAGAGTTATTTATCATGATGATGTTGCCCGATAGATAAAGAGGCTCCGGTATTTGATGTATCAAGTTGGCTCAGTGGCGTAACTAGGATGTGGAGGGCCCCATAGCAGCTTCGGCAGGGGCCCCCCTCCCACGTTGAATATTATACATATTTGTATATTACAACACGCAATTAAATCACACATTTGTACACATTATGCACATTGCTCATATGAGCATATACACACACATACAGGACATTTACAAACCACAGCATATAAGACGCATACAGTATATCCAGACACCATACACACATAGAACATATAACAATCACAGATGCAGCCATATCATATATATGATGTATAAAGGTGCAGCATAATATGGATATAATATGACACATCCTCCACATCTTTAGGTGTGTCAGTTAGATGCTGGGGCCCCCTAACACTGTGGGCCACATAGCGGTTGCTATGGCTGCTACCACTGGGTGGCTGGCTGTGCAGCATTTATTTCTGAGAAGGTCTTACCTGCTGTAGAAATATTCCATACACAGCAATCTAATGAGACAAATCATATCGCATGCTATAAACACCAATACAAATACCGTATTCTCCGGGACTACGACAGACGCCTACAGAAGCCTTGGATTCCTTGAAACCAAAGTGGCGCTTTTAAGTCCGGTTGCGCCCCATATGGTTATGGCACAGTGGGGCGAGCGGACATCACTACATAGTCCCCGCTACCGGAGACGGAGACAGCAGTCTCCAGCGGGATACTGCACGCAGACCACGCGGCACGAACAACTTTCGACCGCGTCGTCTTTGCAAGTTCCCGCGGAGATCGCTGTCTCCGGAGCGGGGACCTATGTAAGATGGTCCCGCTGCCCTCTCCACCTTCCCCCTCACTCTCCCCGCTCACCTTCCCCGCGCTCGCGTACGTCTCGTCAGGTGTCTCGTCTTTCGTCTCGCGCGCGTAGCGCTTTCGTTCTTCTCGTCGGGTCTCCGCCTCCGCCGCCCCGGACTCCGCCACTGCCCCCCGGACTGGGCGCCTTTATCTAGCATCGATGACATGCCCTTATATATGAATGATTACATATATAGAGCGCATCGACTGATGCGCCTTATATTCGGTGCGCCGTAATGGCCCGTAAAATACGGGCACAAGAACAGATACAAAAAATGGCCAAGATCTTACAAAATGTCATGTTTTATTCAACACATTATCCAACACAAGACACACACATATACAAAACATTAAAAGAGTACAATGAATGTTTGTTCATATACCCTGGCTTCTAGGGTAGGTATACCCTACCCCAGAACCTCCTTGAACCTATCACAACATAAACTACTACAACCCACTACCAATGGAAAAGGTCATGGAGCAAAAGGAAATACTATTCTTCCTCAGTGAAAACCTGAGTGGAACCCAGAAAAGCTTACAGTTAATCTGAGGTGGTAAATCACCTGTATGTAATAATCTACATGAAAAGCCGAGAGGAGGGAGGAAATGAGACCTCACGTAGTAGTCGAAATTTTTGACTCCTCCCTAAACCCAGATCTTTTGGGCCAGACCCGATCTCCATGGTTAGGCATACAAGCTTTACCTCTGCTGCGGGTGGTTTCCTGACTTACCATTAGACGTGCTCACCAAACACAGATAGAGTTTGAAACCAATGAGTGGAATAGACAAGGCCGTCTGATCGTATACCACCATGTAAGCTTCCATGGCTAATTTAGCAGTTCTGAGGCTTGCCTTGGTGTGACGCACAAGAGTAGTGAATGTCAGTATCCTTGCCTAACACCAAGAACGCTCAGTGGTGTCATTATTGGTGGAGTCGGTGTCACGTACATAAGAGTGGGGGCCATTATAAAGACACTGGGGCAGTGTAGGGGGCATTTAAAGACGGGGGCTCATGTGGGGACCTTATGTAATAAGAATAGGAAGTATTGGGGACATTTAAAGACTGTCAGCTTCTGTGGATACTAAAGACTGGTGCAGTGTGGGGCATTATAAAGACTGGAAAGCCCCAAACTGTAGGAATATTATTAAGCTCGGGCAGTTGCGAGAACATTATAAAGATTGGAGCTCTGTGGTAACATTACAAAGACTGGACACTGCAGGGACTATAAAACTGCACAGTGTTGGTGACACTATAAAGACCTGGGCATGTGGGAGCATTATAAAGACTGGAGTACTGTGGGAGCATTATAAAGACTGGGGCAGGTGGGGGATTGAAAGACTACAGCTAGTGGTCAGGGTTCGGGTCTGTGTGACCCTGAACCATGACGGGAAATGTGTAGCAGCCAACTCTTGGGTGGACCCAGAGTCTAGGGGCACCTGGTTTCACCGAGCTTGCTGCAAAGCGGATGATCTTGCTCACGTCGGGTTCCACCAGGGGTCGTTCCACAGGTGCACTTAGCTCCTGGGCAGCCAAGTTGGAATGCCGAAACACAGCCCGGGGGTGGACGCAGGAGTACAGTGTAGGAACACGAACATACCCAGCGAACACAGTGAGAGGCACACGTGAACCGGGACGCAGTGAGGACGAGCTGCCGGACGGCGCATCAGAGCAGGATCACGGACAAAGGGAGCAGAACAGCGGACAGGTATTATGGTGATAGGCAGGCGCGACAAGGTGGGTTTCTCCACTGCGATGTTTAGCCGGAATGAAGCACGATATAAGGACCGCTCAGCGGCTCTGCGTGTGCCCTAACCACAAGGGCCAGGGATGCGTGTAACGGAAACGTGGTCGCTGAAGGTCGGTACCCGTTGCAGCATCAGGTAAGGAGCAGTGAGTGCACCGTGAGGTCTGAGAGAGCAGTACGAAACGATCACGATCACCAACGCACTAAGTAGCCGATTAATGGCACAATCCAACTAGTCAGGCTTAAACCAGGGCTAGATGGAGTAAGGAATTCGGGCGGCACTAGGGACGGCACTGTGGGAAATCAAAACTTGGTATTTAGACGAGACTGGGCATATAAAACGGGGCAGGCATTGAGGATTTCACTTAAGACTGGAGGTAATGGCTTAAAGGGACATATTTGGATAAAGACTTGGCAGTGTATGGCATTAAAAAGACTGGGGCATGTTGGGACTTTAAAATTGGGGCAGTTGTGGCGATATAAAGACTGGGGGCAGTTGTGGGCATATAAAAGATTGGGCACGTGCGCCATATAACGGGCATTGGCGCTCATAAAATTGGACTTAAGGGCTTAGTGAGTGGGGGCATTTTAAAAGATGGGGCAAAGTGTGGGGTCTTATAAAAGACATGTTGGTGGGGACATTATAAAGACTGTGGCAGTGTTGGAACGGCATTATAAAAAAACTGAGGCAGTGTTGGGCACTATAAAGGTGGGGTCAGTGTGGTGGAGTTACAAATCTGACAGGTAATGGCATAAAAGACGGGGGAATGTTGGGGGAGATTATAAAAAACTGGGGCAGTCTGGAGCATTATAAAGACTGGGGCATTTTGGTGGAATTATAAAGTTGGGGCAGTGTGGGAAGCATTAAAGACTGGGGCATTGTGGGGGTCTTTATAAGGAACTGGGCAGTGACATGCTTAAAAGAGTGGGGCAGTGTGGGGACATTCAAGACTGTGAACAGTGACATGCATTAAAAAGACGGGGAACTGTCGGGAGATTATTAAA